>JAJHZJ010000152.1:600000-1189451 GCA_023548195.1 Bettongia penicillata ogilbyi | reverse complement strand
GAAGATGTACTGGAAGGTGGGCAGGCAGATCAAGTGGTAGCAGGAATGAATTGATCAAGCAAAGGCTTTTGAGGATGAGGGAGACCATAGGCATTTTGTAGGTAGTGGGGAAACAGAGACATAGTGAAGATAAGTGAAAGTGGAGGTGAACAAAGGGGCAATCTGCTGGAGAGAAGGAATCAAGTGGGATCACTTATGCACATAGAGGAGTTTGTCTTGGCAATGAGAAAGTCTGCCTCAGTAGGTGAGACAGGAGGGGAGCTGGAGATACTGAGAAAGCTTCTGGGTCGATGTGTGTTGAGGAAAGAAGAAGGAGCACTCTGTAAATGGCTTCAGTTTCTTCAAGGAAACATGAAGCCAAATTCTCAGCTGAGGGGGTAGTGGTAGAAGAGGTTTGAGGAGGGATGAAAAGTTTTGGAGAGCAGCAGTAAAACATGGAAAAACGAGTCAATTCGTTGTAAATTCGTCGTAAAAGAATTGCCTTATCACAATGAGAACCCAGGTGAGGTTATGTAGCATCATGTCCATTCTCACTATGTGTGGGCCTGGGTAGCACGGCGCACAAAATTTAAAATAAAGAGCTTTGGTAAGACTTCCAAAGCCTGCATTAGACGTTAGTTGTGTAGTTTGTAAGGGCACACCATGTAAGGGCCTTTGTAAGGGAATCAAAAGAACTGGAGATTAGTCCTGGCTTGGCACTGTGAGTTTGAATGTCTTATCTGTAAAATGAGGGGCTTCATTTTCCTAATATGTAAAATGTGAGAGTTGACCTAAAGCAGAGATAGGGATCTTTTGACCTCAAGGCCACATGTGACTCTCTAGGTCCTCAAGTGTGGTTCTTTGACTGAATCTAAACTTAACAGAACAAATCCCCTTAATAAAAGGATTTGTTCTGTAAACCTTGGACTCAGTCAAAAGGCCAAACCCGAGGACCTAGAAGGCCACATGTGGCCTCAAGTCTGCAGGTTTCCCACCCCTGAACTAGAGGATTTCTAAATTCCCTTTCAGCTTTAAAACTGGTTGCTATTATAAAACTGTGGTTGGCCAAGCACCTCTAGGCTGAGGTCATAGACTGGTGACCTTCACCAATCCCTTTCCCAGGGGTCTGACCTCCCTGTTTGCCCTGAGTTCATTTCTCTAGGGTTGCTCATCTCCTCAGTTCCACTCTCACCTTGGATTCCTGAGGAACAGTTCAGTTTGGAGCTAAGTTCTAAGGGATTCCCTCCTACCAGGAAAGAGAAAGTAAAAAAAAGTACACAGGGTACAAACATAAATCAGGTACGAAACAGTTTTATTCTCACACACAGAAAAGGGAAGGCTACGTGATTTAAAAAAAATCATAGCATGATTAAAATCCACTGGGAGGCTAATATTCAAGCCCAGTTTGGATATTTGCAAGCAACTTCTCTGAGAGAGCTGCTTTTTGGTAATTTTATATTTCCCCTCCACTGAGTCCTGCCAATCAATACCAAGTGGGCCCTTTGTTCAGTGGTTTCTCCCTCTCTCTGTGGGTAGTCTCTCCTCCCTCTTGGCTAGTCTTTCTGTCACTGTTTCCAATGCAATTGCTCCAGCAGCTGAATTTCCCAGGAAGGGGGGGAATGCCAGCTGTCTTTTAAGATTTCACAATGCACCAAAGGAAAGAGTTCCCTGCACCAAAGGAAAGAAGGTGCAATGAGGAAGCCACCCCATCCCAACTCTTATGTAGGAGAGGAGCTTGAAGCCTGTGTGGGGAAAAGAGTATGCTTCTGCCAACCATCCAAGGGTCAAAATCATCCTTATATCTCAAGGCAGGGAGGAGGAAGAGGCTTGAGGGGTGATGATTGCTCTTTTAATATATACTGGAAGTTTTTAGCTTCCAATCTAATCCAATAAACATTAAGTGTCTATTATGTGCCAGGCATTGTACTAAGCACTGGGGATAAGATTAATGAAAAGACAGTCCCTAACCACAAAGGTAATCTAGAAGGATAATCTAAAGGAGGACCCAACCAGGGGTACCTGTTGTGGGCACATTTTATTCCATGGAGTTGAACTCAGGCAGAGGAAGAGATGCAAAGTGGAATGGAGAGTCCAGTCTCTGTCTTTTATAAAGGAAGGGACTGGGAAGAGTTTAGTACTCTGTCCTCTGGTCCTCCAATCAGAGGGAAGAGGAGACTGAAGGAGGGGTTGTCAATCAAGGTTTGAGTTAGCAACATGGTACCTGAGTTCAAATCTCACCTCAGACACTTGACACTCACTAGCTGTGTGACCTTGGGCAAGTCACTTAACCCCAGTTGCCTCATCCTGGGTCATCTCCAGTCATCCTGAAGAATATCTGGTCACTGGATTCAGATGGCTCTGGAGGAGAAGTGAGGCTGGTGACCTGCACAGCCCTCCCTCACTCAAAACAAAGTCAAGTGCAAGTCATGTTGTTATTTCTCTGATGGCATGGTCTTCTTCAGCAGTGAAGGATGCACACACACACATAGCAACATGGTGATGAGATTAGAAGTAATGAGTTTATCCTAGGAGGAGCATCTAGTTCAGTGGAGTTGAAACACTGCTAAGCAGATGCAAAGTAGAGTTGGTCTGTAGCTAATTAAAAGCTTTGTAAAGCACTTTACAAATATTATCTCATTGTATCCTCACAATAAGGGAAAAGTGTAGGAGCTATTATTATCCCCATTTTACAGATGAGGAAACTGAAGTTAAATGACTTGTCTGGGGTCATACAGCTACCACCTGAGGCTAGATTTGAACTCAGGGTTCCCTAATTCCAAGTGTTCTTTTCATTGCACCATCAACAAGAAGCAGTTAAAGGATACCTTCCCTTGCTCCAAATAGGTGAACCTCCAATATGAAGTCCCTAGAGAAGGTTAACACTATTTTAACCAAACTCTTGAACTTTTTAATGCCCTTTCTGCCAAATAGCTTAAATACTCAGTTAACAGGTGTTTTATTTCTTGGTATACCATGACACTTCATACACTCAGAGATCTAGTAGTAGAAGGGACATCGAGGACCCGCTAGTCCAACTCCTTCATTTCACAGAAGTAGAAGCTCAGAGGACAGAAGCCATACCTCCTACTGTAACATGGTGTCTCCTATGACAGGCACAGCTAGGTGGCACAGTGGATAGAGTGGGGTCAAGAAGATTCAGCTTCCTGAATTCAACTAGCTGTGTGACCCTGAGCAAGTCATTTAACCCTTTTGGATTCAATTTCCTCATCTGTAAAATAAGCTGGAGAAGGAAATGGCAAGCCACTGCAGTATGTTTGCCAAGAAAATCCCAAATGGGGTCACGAAGAGTCAAACACAACTGAACGTTATCATCAGGTCAGAATATGTTGTCAACTTCTGCCATTGATGATTTTTCTTAGAGTTCTAGATTGTGAAAATCATTGAGGCAACCTGTGCCATCCTTTACTTTATCTAAGGAACAAATTAAACATTTTGAGGGCATAATACTGTCTGGAAGTGATATGAGACCTTTCCACAAAGGAATGGCCACTAAATAAAGGAATATGACTGACAGTACTAGGAATAATACTGCCACCCAGTGGCCGTTTTCCATGCTTTGTAAAACTACCCAGTTTTGTAGGTAACACCACCTTAGGAGGTGAGGTATAGAGGACATGGCAACAGGGATATGTGATTTACATCATTTGTTGCCAAGGACACTCTTGGACTTCAAACTAAATGTTGGCATCTGATTAAATTCCATACTCCCTCCCGAGGTATTTCCAAGGTTGTCAGTGATGGTGTAGTATAAATGGTTAGCTATTGTGCCTAGGTTCAATACCAACTGAACCAAGTGGCTCCTGTATTTATTAGAGGTATAAATTAACCTTGAGCCAGACATTTAACCTCTATAGACCCAAGTTTCCTTTTTTTTATGGAGATAATCCCTGAACATCTTAAAGGGGTTTTGTAAGAATCAAAGCATAATAGCTGATTGTCAACATAAATACTTAAAGTGTACAAAGTGCTTTCCCTCACTTGAGCCTCATAACTGTCTAGTCTAGTGCTAATAGGTAATGGAGGGATTATCAGCCTGTTTTTTGCAGATAAGGAAACTGAGGCCAAGATTGTCTAGTTATGTAGCTACTGTCAAAGGAAGGATTTGTATCCTGGCAGCTTTATTCCAAATCCATTACTCTAAGCAATACACTACTATGCTTCTGAACACAATGTGAAGTTTTATAATCATAATTCTACACACATTATTAGGCATTGAAAATCAAAGGTGATCAGTGGAAAAGAAGGAGGTGATTGCTCTGGGGATTCACTAATACAAAGAGACCTGTATAGTTGTCATAAAAGGGTCAGCAATCAAAATGAGAGGGAGAATCACCACTCCTACTCTCATGCCAGTAACATTTATTACACTCCTAAAACACACAAGATCCAGTGGCAGCCAATGAATATAGTGTTGATTTTAATTAGTTTCCCTTCCTTCATACCTCTCCCCACTTGCTACTTACAAGGGCAATGAAGCAAACACAGTAACAAAGCTTTACAAGATTGCTGTTTTTTAATTTTCAAGTTAAAGGTAAAATTTCACGTTAACAGGTTTTGCTGAGTTTTTACATTTTGAGTTATTTTATATTTGACTCCAAGTTGTGGAAAGGGCAAGAGTGCAGTCACAACTGTGGGAGGAAGGTGATGGGGCAAACTGTTAACAGGAAGGCAAGGGGTTTCCCCTTTAAGTCATGGGTTTTTTTTTCTCTTCTTGAATATTAATAGAATTAGCATGTTACAGCATATGAGACCTTAGGAATCATCTAGTCAATTCATTTGACAGATGAAGAAACTGTAACCCAGAGATGTGAAATGACTTGCTCAAGTCACACAGCTAGTCTGGATTCTAAGTATCTTAAGGAATGAAATTGATTACATATTGAAGTAAAAGTGGTTTGCCGTTTAATAACACTAACTCTGTGAAAAGTATGACTCAGTAATACTTGTCTATCCTATCCTCAGTTATAAGGATGAAGCAGTATATATAAAAGTGATTTGTAAACAGTAATACAATTATAAGGTCATGTTAACAAAACAAAATTATGGCTTTAATGAAAAGAAGTAATAACATTCTTAGGAAGATGTAAAGATTGTATAACACCAAGGTATGGTAATAAAAGTCCCCACTGTCACACTCTCAAATCCTCTGACTCCCTTCCCCGAGATGGTTCTCTCTGACTTTATCAATGCCCTAGCTGGTTAAGATTGCCCTATGACCTGAGAGGTATTTGACATGTGCTCTGAGTAGGCTTGTCCCGTGGACATTGTGCAATTTTTAATCTCTGTATATATTTCTCTACGAGTTACAAATGAATATATCAGAAATGATGGCAATACTATTGTCTAGAATCCCTCACCTCTTCTGCTGAGCACTGAGTCAGTCTCTTCTTAAGTCTTACAGGAATTGCCAAGGATATTCGGTCTAAACGCAGTGCCACAATATTACTGCCTAAGGCAATGGAAATGTGTGATGCCCCTTTACTTGAATAAATGCAATTACTTTAACATCTAATTTATCAGTTGCAGTTGTATATACTCATAATTAAAACAACCCCTTTGAGAAAGCTGGGCAATACTGATTGCAGGTTCATAAGGAAATATTAATAAAATTTAATTCATTATATCACAAGGTGATATTTGGTGTAAAAAATATTAGTAATTATGTTCTTTGGTTCTAATTTTCCAGTTTTCCCTTAAATAACATTATTTCAACTTACACTTTCAGCACCTTAGAGGCCACATAAAAAGCAACATACTTTTCTTGCCATAATGCGGCCAATATAATTTCTAATCATACATGGGATAATCTGAAGCTGTTTCAGATCCCAGACATCTAGGAATAAATCAGTGGTGCCATAAATAATGACCTTATACATTCTTCACTTAAATTAGACTTGGCCATACTGGCCCTGGAAGAGCTTTCATTTTGGTGGATGTGAATTTTAGTCATCCAGGGCTTGTGGGCAAATGGAATGAGCTCCAGATAGTTTCCTCATGTTCTAGGATTAAACTGAAATGGTAAAATGTTAAAAAAAAAATCTTCTGAAAAATTTAACTAATCATGTAATAATCTAAAATTCTGAACTCACTAAAAGCATGACAAAAGTCCGAGTAAGTGTAATAGTTTTTACTTCACATTAATGTTAAATATTTAAAGTTCAGATATACACTGTTCAATATTCACATTGGCAAACCAGCTTAACCACGTGATTTGAACCATGTAAAGTTGAAAATCTCCCAAAAATAATTCCAAAAACCCCCACACATCTGTTTAACTTGCCATGATATTTTACTTTGAATTGACACAATCTTTATTTCAAAATAGCATTTATATTATAAAAATGTAAAAATCCAGCAAAACCAGAAATATTGAGATTCTTTTTTTTCTGGGCTTTCATATTCACTGATTTTTTTTTTAATTCTCAAACTCTTTTCAAAACAATTTACATCATCCCCATTTCCAGTATGATTACACACACACATTATGGTAGAAGGGCCTAGAATAAATACGTAAGGAAAAGCCAAGGCTGTGAAGCTATGTGTATGCAACAGGTTCTATCAGAAAAAAAAGGAGTCTTGGGAATGAAACATAAATGAAATAGTAATAATAATGACAGATATGAAATTCCTTTCAGTCATCTTTGTCTTTTGCTCCATGTTTAAGGATGCGGGTAAACTCAATATAATTGAAATTTCCCTTTTTGTCAATAGGCGCTTCTCTATACAGCTCATCTACTTCTTCATCTGTAAATCGGTCCCCCATTGTTGTCAGCAGCTCTCTCAGGTAATCTTCCTGAATGGTGCCTACAACAAAGGAAAAATGAGTGGCCTTGAGATCTTCCTGCAACTGTCAATTTCTTAAACTAGGGCAACATCACAAAATATTTCAAACACCCATAAGATCACTAAGCTGAAACTGGAAGGGAATAGAGATCATCTAGTCCAGGGAATAGAGATCATCTCGTCCAGGGGTGGGAACCTATAGCCTCCAGGTCACACATGGCCCTCTAGGTCCTTGGGCCCAGCCCACTGTCTGAATTCGAACTTCACAAAACAAATCCCCTTAATAAAAAAGGTTTTGTACTGTAAAACTTGGACTCAGTCAAAAGGCTGCATCCAAGAACCTAGAAGGCCACATGTGGCCTCTAGCCCGCAGGTTTCCCACCCCGGATCTAGTCCAACCCCCTGAAACTGAAAGAGGAAACTGCAGCTATAGTTACATACATATACATACATATATACGTTTACAAATGTAAAATGGAGAATTGAAGCAAGGAATTAGCTCAGTTCTCCACTTTATTTTGAGCCTCTTAAGTTAATCTCTCTCTATAGAAATAATTCTTTCAATGCATCCTATTTTTTTCACTGATGTTTATCATTATCTCAAAACATACCATTTAGATGAAGATTAAATTCTTTTAGGGTACGAATTGTAGTAAGATTTAAATTTCAATACTGATCTTTTAAGGAATTGATATGAAAACTGAGGGGAAAACCCAACCCCCAATGGACTGAAAACCTACATGAACAAAGGACATGAACAAAGAATTTTTAAGAGGGTACACTTAACCGTAAACTATGCTGAAAAATCTTCCACCACCTTACAGAGAAATGCAAACGGCAACAACCGAGATCCTGCTTTACTCCCATTAAACTGACAAAAAATAACGTGGCAAAACTCAAAGCCGCTAGAGTTGTAAAGAAACAAGCATATAGAATTGCAAAAGTACTGAAGTTTTAGAGAACAATCTGACAGCATACAAGTCATAAAAATAATTACAGATTTTAACTTGATAACCCCACCATTAGAATTACACTTTAATAGAGTTATTGTAAAGGGGGAAAACATTTGTCCACACAAACATATCAGCACTATCTATAAGTGCAAAGAACTGAAAATCAAACTATAAAATGGTTGATGAACAATTGGATAAATCTGGCATTTAGGGACACTAAATGCCATTAAAAATGATAAATATGTAGAAAATAAACTTGCAAAGGTCTATCTGAAGGGATGAAAAAAAGAAGAAAACAGAACCTACTAAACACTATGACTGAATGAAAAAAAGAAAAATCTGTATATAGAGAGGTAAACTGGCTTTGGGATTGGGCATCAGACCTGGGAGTCAAGAAGCCTAAAGGTTCAAATCCCACCTCAACCACTGGCTTTGTCACTGTATTCTCAGTTTCCTCATCAATAAAATGAGGAGGAGGAGGGAGTTATTATTGTACTAAATGGCCTCTAAAGTACCTTTTAACCACAAATCTATGATTTTGACAGAAATACCAACATGAACAAGAAACAGAAGGGGAGACACAAATAATAAGCTTTTATAGATATACATGTAGACATTACTTTTTCTATATAGTACCTGGAACATAGCAGGCACTTAAATGTGTGCTGAATTGTGTTTTAAAGTTGCAAATTGTGTTTATTTGCTTTTGCAAAGCAGATTTGCTTTTGCTACCATGTAAAATTGAGTGCATTTTTTCCTGATTGCTGCAGAGGTGGAGTACTATGGATATGGAATACTGTATAGTCTATCATATGTAGTAATGGACTAGGTAGGGGAGGAAGGGAGAGATATATTTGGAACTGAATGTAATATAGCAGCAACAAAAAGTTTTGTAAATAATAAGAAATTAAAGGTAATTATATACAACAGGCATTTTCTTAGAAGCACAAATTAAAATAAAAAGACCTAAGAATCCCAATAATCCAAAATCAAAGTTCTTAGTTTTCAGTGTCCTAAGGAACAAAAACACTACTTTCATCAGGCAAGAATACTTCTCTTAATCTTGGACATTAGCTAGTGAATATTTGTTTCAAATGTTATAATGAATTTTTTAAGGTACAATAGAAATTGTGCAAAAAATTTTAAACTATTACAAATGATAAGATTTTTAGTCTACTTCCACTGCATTCTGGGCCATTTCAAAAACTATTTCTCTTATAGGAGCAGGTAGCAACTGACTTTATCATGGGCCTTTAAATCTGGTTGACTGTAAAAACTGTGTTAAAATCACCAAATAAAATATGGCAATAGCTAACTCAAGTGACACGCAATCTTCAACATGAAAGGGCACCTAATAGTGAAAGAGAAAAGTATCTACCATGTAGATATACAGCAAAAATTTGCAGGTAAGTTGCTGAGGTAAGGAATATAGGCTATTCTGGCTGTAACGAGCAACAACAACAACAACAAAAAACAAAAGAAAAAATACATTCAATTTAACAGATCAAGGTATTTCCCTTCAATGAGAGATGAACTGTTAAAAAAAAATCTTTGTTAAACTGAAAACTACAAAACATTCAAAGAAACAGGAAACTGAAAATCAATCATTTGGGTGAGGAAGAGGGCTGCTCAGGAAGTTAGGGGAAAAACTGAATAATACCTTAAGGCCCTAAAGAAGGGGAGAGAGAAAAAAAAAATCTGCTTTTGGAAGTACAAGTTTCCCAATGGAAAGAGCCAAAAGAATTAAGCTCAATGATACAAATCCTAGGGATTTGTTTAGCATTATAAAAGGAGCTATTGGATTAGGAGATAAAACCATAAATGGAATGTTAATATGTTCAGGAGAACAAGCATTGTCTCAGCAAACTGTGTTCCACAAAATCTCTCCTCTCCAAACTCCGACCTACTCAAGGGACCCATTTATCTCATTGAGCAATATCTGTATTTGTCTCTCCCCTTAACTTTGCAAAGAAATTTAGCAGTGATCTACACCGAATGCCTTCACTTTCCTCTAATCCTTACACCTCTACTTACCTGCCTTTTTTTTGCTTATTGGCAAATCGAACATGCCCTTTTTCAGTCCTCCCTGTAGCCTATGACACACAGTGAGCACTACCACCGTTTATTTTCTGCTCTATCTTCTTCTTCTCCTTTAACCTTCAAAGACACCACATTCTTCTTAACCATTCTTCTGTGTCCTGTGAGGATACTTCTCATTCTCTTCTAAACGCCTTTTCCAGCATTCCCCAGGATGGGCCTTGACCCCTACGTGTTTTCCCTCTATGTTGTCTCCCTAATTCCATTTACTCCCACAGATTCAACTACCACCTTTTAAGCAGATTACTTCCAAACGTCTAAATTTGGTTCTGACCATTTCTTTGATGTCCAGATCTCTATCTCCAGCTACCTACAGGCCATCTCCATATGGATACTCTACCTGTTGCTGAGTCATTTTTCAGTCATGTCTGACTCTGTGACTCCATTTGAGATTTTCTTGGCAAAGATACTGGAGTGTTTTGCCAAGGGTCATACAGCTTAGTAAGTGTCTGAGGCTGGATTTGCACTCATGTAAAGGAAGACTTCCTAACAGGTTTCTTCAAACCTGCTCTTTAATATGACTTCATTATTTCTGTTTATGACCCCATTAATCCTGTTCCCTATTTTCATAACACTGAAGTTACTTTTGACCCCTCTTCCTCACCTCTTATAGTCAATGAACAAGCATTTACTAAATGTCTATCACATGTCAGGCCCTTTATAAAGATAAAAATGAAAAATACTCAAGGAGCATACATTTCACTGGAATAGATAGACAACATGCATACATATAAATACGTGCAGAATACATTCAAGTTAGAAAGAGCAGTAACAGGGAATCAAGAAAGTCAACTATTTATAGAAAGTGGTGCTTGAGCTGTATCTTGAAAAAAGTTCCGAAAGTGAGAGATAAGGAAAAAATGAATTTCATGCATAAGAGACAGTCAGGGTAAAGGCAGAGATAGTGTCAGTGGTACTGGACTGGAGCACTGGAAAGGTACTAACATATAATCAACCTAAAATATAGGTTGTAGGCAAGTTGTGAAAGATCTTTAAGACCAAATAGACAAGATTTTATTTTAACCTAGAGACAAAAGGGAACTCCAGGAGTATATTAAGTGGAAGAGCAAACACTCCTACTTTGGTAGCTTATGTGGAGGATGGATTGGAGCAGAGACCTCCACTGACATCTTGCTCCAGTAACGGTTCTTTCACCTTTCACTGCCACCACCCTCCTGAAACAGCCCAACAGATCTTCCCACTTCTTTTGCTAGGTCAAAGAACTGCAGAGTTTAAGTAACTTTGGGGATATAGCTCCAAACTGCTTTCTAGAATGCCTCTGCTCAAAAGTCTTCAGTGGCTCCCCAATAGTTACCAATTAAATGTCAAACTCCTTTGCCCAGAAATCAAAGCCCTCCACAGTTTGGGAACTGAAAGCAAAACATGGTCATTTTCATCTTTATATGCCCAGTACAAAGCACAATACACAAAAGTAGACAACAAATGTTTTGTTGCCTGATTTCTAGCCTCAAGTACATGAACTTTGCACTCTGTCCTCATAGGGTTCTACTTCAGAATATACTCTACATTTTCCCAGTTTTTTTTTACACATTACTCCAAATGCCTGGAATGTCAATTTTTATCAAGGAAATTATTACCTGTCCTATAAAGCCTCAAATTCCAAATTTGGAATCTCAAATTCCATTAACTCCAAGAAACCTCAGGCCTCACAGAGCACTCTGTTTTGCAATTCCTTAATGCATTTATGATTAATACCGTATATTATACTATGCTTGTCTCCAATTCCCTTACTAGACTGTCAGTTCCAAAAAGGCAGGTATTATGTTTTATCTAAGTTTAGTATTTTCTCCTGTGCCTAATTCAGTGCTCTGCACACAGTACGTCTCTTAGGTATGAGGGTAGCTCAAAGTCCAGCACATCACATTCCACCCATTCAGTGAAGAGCAGCCCAGGTAACTCTAAAACATACATCCAGACAGACATGAGGGGGCATTACAATTCATGTACAACACACAGCTAGCGGAGCTATGAACTGGGTCAGCCTTTTTGGAAAAAAGTTACCAAATTGTGGATATCCTTTGACCCAGCAATGCCACTGCTAGGCTTATACACCAAAAAGATACAAAAGAGGAAGGACCTATGTATATATTTAAAGCAACATTTTTGGTAGTGGATAGGAATTATAAAGGAAATGATTTTATTATTAATCAATATATTATTTAATTATATATTAATATATAATTAAAGGGGAAATGGTCAAAGAAATCAAAGTATATGAATAATTACTGTGCATGTGAAGAAAGAATGAGACAGTGTCAGTGAAACTTGGGAAGACTTGGTTAAGTGAGCACAACAAGGACAGTATAATAACTACAACACTGTAAAAAACAAACAGTTCTGAAAGCCTTAAGAACTCTGATCAACATAGAGATCAGCCATGATTCCAGGAGACCGCCGATGAGGCACTACGCATCTCTCCTGGTAAAAGAGGTTCAGGAGCCAGCGCAGACAGTTATCAGACATGGCAAACTGGTTAATTTCTTTTGCTTGACTAAGGAACTCTGCTACAAGGTCTTTGTTTCTCTTTTGCAGCGAAGTAGTGCAGGGTCATTCACTGGCAGTCATTACCTTCACTCACCACCTCACCAGAGCAAGGTAATTCTTTCATTCTTTCCTATTTCCCTCTCTCACTCCTCACAGAAGCCATTTCAAACCTCCTCCTCTCTTTTCAATGTGTCCCCCATCTCCCTATCCTCCCAACATTCTCAGCTGATGAACTTGCTTTCAATTTAACAAAGAAAACTGGCATTCAACTTGAAAACCCTCTTCTTTCTTTTTTTTTACCCCAACTCTCTCTCTTCCTTTTCTCAAGTCTCTGATAATGAAGTAAACTTTTTCTTTGCTAAAGTTAACTGTCTACGTGGGCCTTGAACCCATTTCCTTTCATTTTCTTTAGAAGAACGACGATCCCCCTTCTCTAATTTTTAACTTCTCCCTATCTATGGATTCTTTTCCTAATGCCTTTAAACATGCCTAAGTCTTCCCCATCCTTAAAAAATAACTTTCACTAGACTATGATCCTAGACCTTTTCCCTTCTTCTGCCAGACTCCTAGAAAAAACTTGTTTGTACTCTTTAACTCACTCTACCACTTCTCCTCTCTCTCTTTTCTAAACTCTCTGCAATCTGGCTTCTAACCCTCATGCAATTTAAACTGCTCTCTCTAAAGTTACCAACAATCTCTTAAATAATAAATCTGATGATCTTTCCTGAGCCATACTTCTTGACCTACTTCCCATCTGATTTTTTTGTCATCATGTTCCTCATGACCCTATGTCACCTCCCTGCTCAATAAACTCCAATGGCTTCCTGTTACTTCCAGGATAAAAATGAAAACCCTGCTTGGCACTTTAAGCTCTTCATCTGGCCCTTTTCTGCATTTCCAGCTTCGTTAGCCCTCACTCTCCTCCACTCTCTCTACAATCCAACCACACACATCGTCAAATGCAGCACTGCATCTCCTACTTCCATCCATGCCTTTTCACTGGCTGTTCCCCATGGCTGCAATTACCTCCCTCCTCACATAGGCCTCCTGGCCTCTTTTAAGACTCAGCTTAAGTCTCATCTTCTACAGGAGGCCTTTTCCAGCCCCCCACTGTCTTTCATTTACTCTGGAGTTACCTTCTATGTAGCTAATATTTTTATATTGTTTCTCTCATTAGAATGCAAACTCAAGGGCTGGTAGTGTTTTACCTTTCATTTTATCCTTAGCACTTTAACACAATGCCTGGTTCACATTAAATATGCTAGTAAATGTTTGATGACTGCTGACTGCCTGGTTCCCAGAACTCTGTCCTGGAGCTTGCTCTCTTCAGTCTATACTCTCATTCTTGGTAATCTCATTAGTTATTGTGGATTTAATTATCATCTACGTGCAAATGACTCACAGAACTCTTTCTTGTCACTCTCATATATGTGTCTATATATACACATATATATGTATCCATATCATATCTATATCTACCTACATACATACACTGCTTACTAAACTCCAGTTTTTCTTCCCTTTTATTCTTAGGATCAAATACAAACTCCTTTGTTTAACATTCAAAGTCCTTCCAGCTGGCTCCAAGCCACCCTTGCAGTCTATGTAATACTACTCTTTACATACTCTATGGTCCAACCAAACAAGTTTTTTGTAACATTCGTTCTCTTACCTCTGTGGTTCTGCACCAGTTGTCCTTCTACCTGGACTACGTATTCTCCCCATGTCTACTTCTCAGAATCCCTTGCTTCCTTTAAAATTCAGCTTAAACACTATCTTCTGTATGAGGCTTTTCATGTCTCCTCCCAGCTGCTAGTGCTTTCTCTTGTAAAATTATCTTTTATTTTTTGCATATCTTCCTTAATACCCAGTAAGCTCTCTGAGCTTATTTTTGTATGCCTAGAACTTAGCAAAGTGCACAAAACGTAGAAGAGTTTATTAAATGACCTGCCTAAAAACTATACCACAGATCTTGGCCTGGAGAATATGGAAAATAAAGAGGATAGAGATTGAGATACAATGACATAAGCAAAGGCAGACTGGAGAAAAAAGAAGTTACATTTAGGTGAGAGGAAAATACAACTACAAATATGAGCAGGCAAGGACTACACTCATGAAGTTTACTCAATTCAACAATTCTCTGCTTTATGATAATTAGGATCTTATGTAACTTTTAATAAGGAATTCAATAAGATCTCTTCTGATCCCTCCTTGTGGCATTAGTGACTCTGGGTTCTCAGAGGCTATGCCAGAAAAAATGATAATCTTTAGAAATTCCTTCTAAGCTCGAAAGGCTAGTCCTGTAAGGGCCAACTGAATATCTGTCAATGGTGCAAAGACCATTCAATCTACCAACACTCAACAAGCATTTATTAAGCACCTATTATATTCCAGGCACTATGCTAGGCAGCTAGGGATACAAAAATAAAAATGGAAGTCCTGGACCTCAAGGAACCTATGTTCTATAGGTAAAAGCAACATGTACAAATGAGGATATAGAATAACTGTGGAAGACAGCCAACCAAAGGCAAAGAAACATAATGTGTGTATAGAGGATCAAAAAGGTCAGTTTGACTGGATCACAGAGTGCACTGATGTGAAGGAAAGTATGTTAAACGTAGTTTGGGGTCATGTTGTAAAGGGTTTTAAATGTCTAACATTAGTTTATATTTGATCCTAGAAACAGAGAGCCCTTGGACTTTACTGAGTAGAGGAATGACTTGGTGAGACCATGACTTTGGCAGCTACGTAAGATGATAGAGTGGGAAGAACCAAAGACAGAGAGATTGGGAAGCTACTGCATGAGTCCAAGTACAAGGTGAGGAGGTTCTGCACTAGGGCGGTGTCCATGTGAGCAGAAGGTGAGATGTTGCAGAAACAGAAACGACAAGACTTGGTGAATGACTAGGTACATGTCATAAGAGAGACCCTGGAGTTAGAAAGTGATTAAAACCATGGTGCTGTCCTCTATTTAAAATAAAACTTCAAAAACGGGAGTGGATTTGAGAAAGATAAAAGAGTTCTTTTTTAGATACATCTGAGATACCTATGGAATATCTAGTTTGAAATGTCCACTAGACAGCTGGTGATGAGGAACTGGAGCTCAGGGAAGAGGCTGGGGTTGAATATACAGGGCGTTTCAAAAGTGTTATTGCAATTTTAAGCTATTAATGCTGGAAACATCCTGTACAATTCTATGAGTCACTGACATAAAGAAAATAATGACACCTATGAAAGCTAATGAGGTCAACAAGAGGCAGAATTAGATAAAGCCCCAGGAGAAACCAATGTCAGAAATCTGAGGCTCATCACCAGACTAGCATAAGAGTAGTGATTTTTTTCAAGGGCACCATTAACTCTCAAAGATTATCTATTAAATTATAAGAGGGGTTATACTTTATATTAGTAGAATCTGTACCTGTATCAATAAAATAACAGATGTGGATGTGAACGTAAGAGTTAAAAATATCCTTTTTGACAAGTTTTACAAAATCAAAGATTTTAATTCCTGTTGTTTGAGAAGGCTACTTCTGCAACCAGAATCTTCAGTTTCACTGTGTCAAGGTCTAG
The DNA here is from genome assembly GCA_023548195.1 of Bettongia penicillata ogilbyi. Classification (NCBI taxonomy): domain Eukaryota; kingdom Metazoa; phylum Chordata; class Mammalia; order Diprotodontia; family Potoroidae; genus Bettongia; species Bettongia penicillata. The sequence goes on along the minus strand of JAJHZJ010000152.1, from coordinate 1,173,543 downwards.
GCAAACTTAACATTAACATAGTTGGCTAGCCACATCTTAATTTTGCAGCTGATTTGAAAACAACCATGTGATGCTATTTCATAATTAGCACCCACCTGTTGCTTCTTCATCAAAGCAAGCAAAAGCATTTCGAATCACATCTTCTGGATCTGTTCCATTTAATTTCTCACCAAACATAGTAAGAAACATGGTGAAGTTTATTGGACCTGGAGCCTCATTCATCATACCATCTAGGTATGCATCAGTTGGATTCTTCCCTAAAAGAATTCACATGAAAAAAATTTAAAGTTGGAAACTGTGATGCAGTTATTTCTAGTATAATAATAATAACCATAATGTTCATATATATACTGATCATTCAATATGCAATGTAATATTCAAGCTTATCATGTAAATTCAACCAAATGTTATTTTGAGTAAAAAACAATAGTAACCACCAACATGAGAGCATGTTTAAATCTAGAAATGCCATACACCCATTTGCATATGGAAGGAAAATAGCAGGAAAAAAATTGGCTTGAGAATCAGAAAATCTGAGTTCCAATCTTAGCTCTATCACTGATTGATCATTTGACCTTACAAAGTCACAAATCTTTCTCTTTAGAGATGAGTTCCTTCATCTCTAAATTAGGGAGAATATTACTGGCACCATTTACTTCATAAAGTTATTGTGAAGATCAAGTGAGATGATGCATATTTAAGTGCTTTGTAACCATAAAATATAATATAAACATATGTTACTATCATTATTTTATATGGTTAGTCTCCATCTTGCAAATGGATTGTTTTCCAAGTTTTCTAATAAATCAATTATTAGAAAACACATTTTCTCAGGCAAAAAGATTAAAAGTATTGTTTAGATTCTAAGTTTCACCCATAAAAGGGTCTGAATTATACTATCATATTTTAGTTTTTTATCATTTCTAGGGAAAACGCATTCTGAGTTCCCACTGGGTATTATCTCTTCAGATCACATAGTTCTGAGGAAACTTTCCTGCTCTGGCTCTGGAGGTAAAAGGAGACTTCTGTCTCATCAACTACCACTTGAGACAGGAGTCCCTTGACACCACAGAGGTACATGGACAGCAAAAAATGGTTCAGTTCTCACAATGTTCAAAACCTGAGGACTCATTTTGCAACTGGAGTGATATTAGAGAAAGCAGTTTAGATAGCATGGAGGTGAAGGAAGCCATTATCACAAGGGGTTAAGGATTAGTTGGGCAGTAAGGAAATGACGGTTGTGAGTGTGGATTACTTTTTTCTAGAAATTTGGCAATAAAAAGGAAAAATATGGGAGGCTAGCAGGTCTGAAAGATTGAGGGTGTTTTTTTAGAATGAGGAGACAAGCATTTTTATAGAAGAGAAGTAGGAAATGGAGAGGTAGAAATGAAAGCTATGAGGCAAAAAAGGGATGATTGATGAACAAATAAAGTATAAGTGTTTATTATATGCAAAGCACTATGATAAGTACTAGGGATTCAAAGAAAAGACAGCTTGTAAAGTGCTCACATTCTAATGGGGGAGACAACATATATACAAAGGCACCATGGTTCTCAGGGTGCAGCAGCAAAATAGATGGTAATGTATCTTTTAAAATGTCTTTTTCATTGATAAAATCATCAGTTTCTCATGCCTGACCATTTGAGGGTGCCAAGAACTTTCTTTTCTGAGTCTTCAATAAATGCTGTCATGGCACTACCCTCTAGAAGAAGGTAGTTTCAAGGCTATATCTTTTCTATAAGGGTTGGACTCCAGGATGAGGACCGAGGGTAGTGGGCTGGAAGAAAGCATACATATGCTTTTCCAAAGGCTTTTGGGGTGAGGGTCCTACACAGGACTCTCCATCAGGATCTGGGAGGAGAAAATGATCTTGACTTGCTAGGCACATATTGCCTCCTGTCTCTCTTCCTTTGAGAGCCAGCAAAGCTGGTTTACCTACCCTATGCATAGTAGGTACATGGTGGGCATGGCTGACCAGGGGCATTATTGATGTGATTGCCAAACTTTTTTGATTGCACATCTCTATCGGGAAAAAAGGTGTTTCTAAGCAAATACCCCTAATTATAAATATATATTACTATGACACTCCTTCCAATCTAAAACAAAAATGAGAAGAAGCTCTTCTCTACAAGTCACTACTACCTAAGGGTACAGAGACCACCCTCCAAGTTACCCTGTAACTAGTTGATCATATACCCCTTGTGTCATGCCAGTCTCCATTTATGGAGATCAAAGTGCTCAGAGCTCAGACTAGGTATGGAAGTAAATGAAATCAGAAAACGATTTAAAAGGTTCACAATGTGCCACAACTGTATGACATAAATCAGGGTCACTTGAAAATTTTCCTGAGTCTGCTCTAGTCTTATGCTCATTAACAAATAAAACAGGCATTGTTTTTATTTTTTTAAGAGGTTAGCCTTGGAAATGCAGGTTCACCCCCTTAATTCTCTTCTTTCCTGAAGCAACTTATCTAAAATACTACAGTTTTCCAGCCACTTGGAATTCAAAAAATTATTACATTAAACTAGGCCTATCATATAAACATTGACGTTGTTTGTTTAAAAACAAAAAACAAACAAAAAACCCTAAATGTACAAAGATAAAGCTGTTAAGAGATTAGTATTAAGTTATTTACATGATCCCCTTGATGTCTGTCTGTATGTTTATTTTCTACTGCAAAGTTCATTAGACATACAGAATACAGGATTAGCTATGGAGCTCAGAATAACATATCCTGGTTTCTCATTTTACAGCTCTGCCATATTTCTAGCTCCAAGATACAGAAGTGTTCTCTTTGCTCCTCTCTGTCTTGTTCACCTGGCACAACCCCAGGTTCTGATCTAAACTGCTCTTCCAGGCAGCCTGACACTCCTAGCTAGTGTTCTATCTTTCTGTTACAATCCGCCTTGCTCTCAGAAACTGCCCCCCACCTCCCAGTCCAGCCAAGTCTGCCGGCTTGATTGGGCTTAAACCCGACCATAAGATGAAACCAGCTTTGGCTCTGGGCAGGAAAGAAGTGCCTCTAACTCTGAATCATACAGCCCTAGGATTGGTATCAAACCCCAGGCTTGCTGACGGTTCCCTTACCTGTTATTTAAAACCTTTGTATAAATCTTGACTTTTTGCTGCCCAGTCTCTGACTAGGCACTGGAATAACTAGATCCTGCTTCACTCCTCACTTTTCTTAAACTAGGGTACCAATCAACTACTCTTTGCCTTCATTTAGTCCCTTCTATCTAGCTCAGCGACTCTTAAGTTGGGGTCTATAAATTTGTTTTCTTAATTAAGTACTGTTACAAGGGTATTTTAATATAGTATTTCCTTTGCAATCTTACATATTTTATTTTATATATTTCAAAACATTATTTTGAGGAGGTGTCCAGAGCCTTCAATCAGACTGTAAAAGGGTCTATGACATAAAAGCTTAAGAACCTCTGATCTAGGTGAACTCTTGTTCTTGGTCTTTTCACATTTTGCCCTGACTTTCTGCTGCTCAAGTGCAGATATGAAATCATTCTTATCTCCACACCTAGAAACCTCTTTGTTTTAGTCTGAGGGCTTCTTGCTTTGATTGCTTTTCCTTGTCCTAGACTCTGAACTCTCCTTCTGGCTTGGATATTATCCATGTAAACTTAGATAAGCCATTTCATTTTTTTCTGGATTCCATTTTATCATCTTTAAAATGAGGAGATTTGACTTAATGACTTCTGGGGTCCATTCCATCTCAAAGATTCTATTTTCTATGTTCTCTGGCCCCTCTTATTGTTCTGTTCTCAATCAGGCTATCATAAATTAGCAATTACAAACATCTACATTTAACCTGATTAAGAGGAGTACTCTTGTGATCTCCCTGATTCACAAAATAATATTTTTTTCAGACAAAAAAAAGAGACCCTAAAATTTACCTAAGGAAGCAAGCATATCATGTAAATCTTCTTTGTCAATGAAACCATCTCTGTTCTGATCAATCATATTAAAAGCCTCCTTGAATTCTTGAATCTGTGACTGGTCAAACATAGCAAATACATTGGAAGTTGCTCGTTGAGGACGCTTCTTTGTGGTCTTCTTTGCCTTTTTGCTCGACATGTTGGATAGTGGATTCTAGATGGGAAAGAAAAATTTATTGACTAAAACAAAATTTATAGCAATTAAAATTAGTGAGCAGAAAAACATCATTGAACAGTTCCTTTTTATACTGGGTAAATAATAAACCATAACTATAAGAAGAAAATAAAGTAACTCCAAAGAAATACATATAGTTTAAGATTAAGAAATAGATGTTTTCATTCTTTCTGCTTTTAACTTATGTTGGATAAAATTTAAATAATTATTTAAAATTCCATCATGACATTGTATGGATTTGATCACAGTTCCTACTCTTGAGGTAGCATGTTCTGTGCATGTATCTAACAAGACCTATGACCTTCCAAATTGCTCTACCACCATTAAGGGCACTACCAAGTCCCCAGTTCCTATGTTAACAACAGCGTCATACTCAGTTCCTTAACTCTCCAACATATACCCCATATATCCAACACCCCACATATCCAATCAATTGACAAGTCTTTCTGTTTCTACCTTCACAACATTCCTCTTATATTTTCCCTTCTTCCCCTCATATAGCCACAACCTTAGTTCATGCTCTCATCACCATTTGTTTTGACTACTGCAAATGCTTTTCAATTGGTCTTCCTATGTCAACCCTCTCCAATCCAATGCATCCTCCAGAAAACTGCCAAGGTGATTTTCCTTAAGTGTTGGTCTATGTCATACGTCTGCTTCATCAGTTCCCTATTACCTACTGCTCTGGCATTTTCAGTCTTTATAACTGGCCCCTTCCTATATTTGTTTTACTCTCACTCGTACGAGGCACTCTACGATCCAGCTATACTGCCCTACCTGCAATTCCTCCATTTCTCTTTTCCTTGCCTTTGCACTGGTTGTACCCTATGCTTGAAATGCTCTGCTCCCTCACTTCCACCTCCACGATTCTGTTCAAAACCTACCTTTTGTGGGCCTTTCCTGGTCTCCCCAGATGCTAACGACTCCTATTTCAGATTATTGTTCCATCTACTCCATATATACTTTGAATGTAACTTGTTATCCACATGTATGCTCCATGAAGGCAGGGACTGTCTTTTGCCTTTCTATCCCCAGCACTTAGTACAGGACTAGCACACAGTAAACACTTATAACTATCATTGTGCAACCACTTGCCTTCCTTTAGTTTGACTCCTCATCTGTGAAACAGAGGCTTTATTATATATCCAGGAAAGCAGAGACTCTGACCCATTTAACCTGTGCTTCTCCTTGCCCCTGCACAAATGCCCAGCATTCACAGGAGTAATATTCCCAAGGCACCACCAAAAACTTATTATTCCTATGAAAATTTGATATATTGTAACTTAATTTAAAAACATCCTATAAACAAAGGTTTTCCATTTTTTCAATTAAATGATCTAAAAACCATAAACTATAAACAACTTCTTAATTATAATGTTGTAGAATAATAACAATGTTACAATAGTTTTTTATCATATGTAATTTTTACAACTGAGGTGGGTTGAGTCATTTGATTTAACTTATGGTATAATGGGGCTAAGAGGCAGCCTAGTGGATAGAGAGCCTGCCCCAGACCCAGGGTTCAAGTTCTGTCTCCGACACAAAGTGGCTGTGTAAGCCCCAGACAGTTCACTTCACCTTTTGGAACTCTGGCAAGGGGCAGCTAGGTGACTTGGTGGACTGACTAGTGGACCTGTAGTCATGAAGTCATCTTCATGAGTTCAAATCTGGTCTCAGATACTTACTAGCTGTGGGACCCTGGACAGATTATTTTACCCTGTTTGCCTCGGTTTCCTCATCTGTAAAATAAGCTAGAGAAGGAAACAGTAAACCAGTCTAGTTATCTTTGACAAGAAAACCCCATACAGGGTTATGGAGAGTTGGACAACTGAACAACAACTCTAGCAAGTCTCTAAAATGCATAAAATTAGCAGAGAAGATGCTAACTTGCATTGCTAGAGTGGTTTCCTCACTTGGGAGTCCTCTACAACAATTAAATGATATGACAGGTCCAGTTATCATTCCCATAATATAGCTTCACTTTATCTCCCCAAATCTGAGATGATTAAATGGAGAAAAAAAATTGCTAGTTTTCTTTTAATGAGGGTACAAACCCTTATGTATTTTAGAAATACAATCAAACAATTTACATTGAAGGTCATTAAATTAGAAGATATTCTGAAAAATATGACAAGGAAATGGGCTGGTCAGGTAAGCAAGAAGGATAACAAATGGATAGCCCAAAACTTGCAGTGGTCAAGAGGTCCACAAGAAGGCTTCTAGCACACTGGTAGAACTGAGTTCTGCTCCTGACTCTGCCACTATCCATGTGACCTTGAGCAAGTTATTTAATTTTGTTTCTGGGTTCCATTTTCATCATCTTTAAAATGAGGACTTAATGATTTCTGAAGTCCATTCCAACTCAAAGATTCTATTTCTATGTTCTCTAGCACCTCTCATTGTTCTTTCTGTTCTCATTCTGGCTATCAGAAGTTAACAATTACAATTATCTACATTCAACATGAATTCAGGGGTGTTCCTATGGTAGATAACCTATAATTACAGAAGGATATGACCAAGAGCTACATGGCATCAGAAGGTATAAACAGTTTTCTATTTGTCACTAGGATTTAAAATACTGATGAGATCACAAGATAATGAAGTATACTTTTAAAGTACACATATAGGAGAACCAAGAAAAGTTCATTAATAAGTCTTTAGACAATGTATTGTTTTCAAGGGCAGAAATTGATGATGCAATTAATACCCTTATTTCCTTTGGAGAAAAAAAAAATTAAGTTCAATTTTTTCAGTTTTGTCTCACTCCATCCAACTTACTAAATATTTTAAAAAGTCAGTAAATAAAATTTGGTAAGTTTTACTATAAAAATATCAGGGATATTCATGTTATTAGCTTAAAAGTGGTTTTAAAAGCATTCTGCCAAAGACCAGAAAGAGTTTAAGATGAATATTTTCCAATCAGATATATAAAAGAGAATAAGAAAAATCAGGTAGAACTGCATTATAATTATAATTCAAGGATTTTAATTGGAACCAAGACAGACATATAAAAAGCAAATCCAGCAGCCTCTTAACTTCTTTTACTCTCTTTCTGCTCTGTCACCAGTTCTATACCTTTGTATAAATGTTTCTTCCCAGGCCCTTTGAATTTGAAGAAAAAATGCTGCTAATAAAATGGTATGCTGATGTTGCAGTAACTAAATACCACTTAATTCAGGGTGAAGGTAAAACCAAAGAGATTTCAAATAATGTACAAAGGCCAGGTGCAGAAGGGGAATCATATGATATGTTTTCTTGGTAATACTATTTAATCAGGTGGCCACATTTTTTTGCCAGTTTTAACCATGAATTCTAGACCTAGTCTAATATTCTCAAAAAAGTATGGCAGTCTGGCATACATTTTTAATCCAATGAAATATCAACTGCATACTTTAATATTTAAGTGACTTGCTATATATTCATGTAGATCCACTGTGGAAGCAACATATTCTTGTATAATCAAGAATTGTCAAGTGTAGATTGTGACTTGAATCTGGTTTATGTGACTGTGTGGTCCCTGGGAAAGCTGACCACAAAATAAACTATGCCAGTGCTTCTTTATCCTAACCTCTCCTTGTTAGGGGATGGTTCTTAAGTTATTAAGGCCCTTCAATCATCTAGCAAGCAATTCTGGTACTTCTGCAGTCACTGCCAGCTGGTTAACCATCCAGTTTACTTTGTTTTTAAGTCAGTGGAATTACAAAGTGGCTTACTGGTCCAGTGGTTAGAGCACCAGACCTGGAGTCAGGAAGACTCTTCTTTGTGAATTCATATCTAGCCTCAGACACTTACTAGCTGTGTGACCCTAGGCAAGTCACTTAACAATGTATTGTTTTCAAGGGCAGAAATTGATGATGCAATTAATGCCCTTATTTCTTTTGGAGAAAAAAAAAGAAAAAATTAAGTTCAATCTTTTCAGTTTTGTCTCACTCCATCCAACTTACTAAATATTTTAAAATGTCAGTAAATAAAATTTGGTAAGTTTCACTATAAAAATACCAGGGATATTCATGTTATTAGCTTAAAAGTGGTTTTAAAAGCATTCTGCCAAAGACCAGAAAGAGTTTAAGATGAATATTTTCCAATCAGATATATAAAAGAGGAAACTGAGTTTCCTCATCTGTAAAATGGGCTGAGCAGAAGGAAATGGAATACCATCACCAGTATCTCTGCCAACAAATCCCAAATGGAGTCACAAAAGGTCGGACACAACTAAACAAAGGAATTGTTTTTTTTTATTAACACTAGTGGGTAAAATTAGATACAAGATATTTTATTTCCTTGCCAGTAACAACTGGCTTAATGTGGAAAGCAATTTTCCTTTTGTAAGCGAGAAATCTTGGAGTCATTTTTGATTCCTTCCCTCTTTATCACTTTCTACAAATTTTCAACCCATCCCACAGCTTTTTGTTTCATAGTATGTCTTAAATTTACTATACCCTTTTCTTCCTTCTACCTGATTGCTAGTGAATGATTCTGCCTTCCTTTACTAGCTCTCCCCATCTACAGTAAATGGGTATCCCCCAAGGAAGATGCTTTCTTTTCTGGGTTTTTCTGATACTGCTCTATCTTGGTGTTCCTCCAGATGATTTTTTTCTTAAAGTCTCCTGTGCTGAATCATCAAATAAGTTTTTCCACTTATAAGTAGGTATCTTCCAGGTCTATGTCCTAAGGTACTTTCTCTTTCTATACTTCCCCCTTGGTGATCTATCAGTTCCATGGTCAGCCCTCAAGTCTCTCTGGAAAGCTAGTCCCAAACATCAACCACCTGAATGCCCCACAGGCATCTCAACCAAAACAGAACTCATTTTCTTTTCCTCAATCCAATCTTCTTCCTAATTCCATTTCTTTCTAATCCCCCATGTTTAAAACTTCAGATTTATCCTTACTTTCTCTCAATCTTCATATCCAATCAGCTGTCAACTGCTGTCAATTCACTTTTTCAACAATTCTTCCATCTACTCACTTTCTCCTCCCCAGTTCAAGACCTTATCACATCTCACCTATACTACAATAGTCTCTGAATTGGTTTACCTCAGAGGTTCCCAAAATGGGTGATACCACTGCTCCCCTCCCCATAGGTGGCCTCGGGTGCAAATGGAGGGGTTTGAATAAAATAAAAGGCAAATAAGGGGGTGGTGGAAGAAGTAGAAAAGAGAAGATAAGAAAAATTTGAAAAACCATTCATACATGTTTCATCAGTTGTGTAACAGAGTTAAAGTCGTTGTGACTATATTATTTTCCAAATAAACAGATAAAATGCAAGTTACAACTGATCAATTCCACTGACAGGTCTTAGCAAGCCAAGTGTTGGCAGTGCATTGTCAGGAAGTCCAGCATACATCGGCAGGAATATGTGCATGTCTACACTTGTTTACAATATGATACTATACTATACAGTTACATGATGCAATACTGTATCATTAAAATTTAATGCAGAAAACCCCATAAATTTACAATAAACTTCAAGATGTGTTATTTTAAAAAATAATATTTTTTTTGAAATGATGCAAATTAAAAAAAAAAACTGTTAAAGGGCTAAAGATTTCCAGTGGGGCACTGAGTAATTTTTATTTTTGAAAAGGGGGCAGTAGGTCAAATCAGTTTGGGAACCTTTGGTCTAACCCTAACTCTAGTCTCTCCCATGTGCAATCCATCCTAGCACATAGATTTTACTAGCACATAGGTTTGGCTATATCACTTTGCCCACTGCCAAAAGGATAAAATACAAATGCTTTTGTCAAGTATTTAAAAACGACTCCAATCTAGCTTTCTAAATTGGGTTCATATTATTTCCCTCCCATAATTTACAACTTGCTGTAGTCCATACATGATATTCTACATCTCACCCCCATCTTCTGGCACAGGTTGTCCTTCATTTGTAGAATCTCTTCTTCCTCATCTCCACCTTTGGAATACTTGGCTCTTTTCAAGGCTCAGCTAAATACAGCTTACTCCTGCTCCCCCAATTTACCACTCAGGAATTTACTTTGTACAAAATATTTATTTACTTATGGTAATCATTTGTATCCCCCCAGTGCAATGTAAGCTCCTTGAAGAAAAGATATGTTTAGTTTACGTCTTTTAATTCTAAGCACCTATACAGCACATTATTGTTCACCCCCTATTCTCTTCTATCTCCCAAAAAACTATTCCATTACTGTCAGGGTAGTGCAATTCTTTCAGCACCTAGCACAGTATCTTGTGGAGTGTAGATGTTTAATAAATGTTTGTTTAATTAAGCTGGAGTCTTTTTGTTCTTTTATGGCCTGATTCAATTCATGCTTTGTGTTCTTTGAACATGTAAGGTAAGGGATGGAAATAAATCCTTGTGTTATTTACTGGAAGAACAGTGAAATCCTGAAAGAAATAAGATAGTAAAAAGATGGTTTTCTTTTTTTTTTTGGTGGAGGGGAGGTTAGGAGTAAGGAGAGGAGAAAAGAGAATTGGGAAAACCAATTATTTTAAACTTGATAAATCTGAGGCAACAATGGCACATAGGATCATAGAACTAAAATATCAAAAGATCATTGAGAACATCCACATCAGTTTCTTCATTTTGTAAAGGAAACAAATGAAGTTAGAAAAATGTAATGCTTGCTCAAAGAAACATAGCATAGGGAACATAAAATTTAAACCATGGTCCTTTAACTCCAAAATGTAGTGCTCTTTCAATGATCTATAGTCTCTCATTTAAATAAAGGTGGTTTGTAAACATGGTATATGAATTCAGCTGACTCCATTTAAAAGAATTAGATTTCCTGGAAAGTAACATAGAGTAAAGAGTGCAAAGAGGAATAATGCCCTCACCTAAAACCTTTGAATATGGGAGAAATTGAGGAAAAGAACGAATGTCAATTTTCTTGTCAATTCTTTGAAATGTTTTCCACATATTTCCTATTTCTTTTCATTTGCACTCCTTACTACAGTAGTCAAGACCAATATTTTGTCTACATTTTAAAAGTTACCAGCAGATGATCACGTTAAGTGAGCAATAAACTATGAATATTCACACAAACAGAATTTAGTCTTATAATCAAATAAAACTGACAACAAAGCAAATCTAACACATTTAATGATATACGTAATTGCTCTTGGATCTCCCATTAGCCATTTATGATAGTTATGCTAAATGACTAGCCTTGACCATGTAACTCCTCTACTCAATAAACTCCAGTGGTTCCCTATTGCCTCAAGGATCAAATACAAAGACCTCTGGCTTTTAAAGTTCTCTGTAACATAATAAATAGAAGGTATTTAGGGAGGAAGGGAAGGCTTTCCCAGAAGTAATGTTTAAGTTGCATCGTAAGGAAATTAGGGTTTAGAAGAGACAGAAATGAGAAATGAATACATTCCAATAGCAGAGGGCAGTCACTTAAAAGGCATGGATCTACAAGTCTTGTATCTCATTTTTATTCCTAGGCAAAATTGTGAGGAGATGGATGACCCAAGAGACAAAAAACACAATCATTACACTGCAAGGAGAAAGAGTTGAAGGACAATGGCATGATGATGGCAAGCCTTAAAACACTACAAAATATCTGTCAGCTATTTAGACTGAATCCTAGCCTCTAGAAATTCAGGTGGCAGGTGGGAGGGTGAGCGGGAAAGAAAAGAAAACAGATTTTGTGGTTCATTAGGGAAGGGAAGTGAAGGGCAAAAGGAGAAAGCTGGTCTCATGTGAAATGGTAACTCAGAGGTACTGCTATTTCTCCTCTATAATGCCTAACACTGAGTCTCTGACACCTTTCCCGTCATGGAAAGGCATTTACACTAAAATTTAAACTACTGGGAAAAGGCATACAAAAAAGAGGCTTAGATCACTAAAATTTTGCTTGCTTCACAATTTTGCCTAGGACCGAATAACTGCCCACCTACTTTTCCTAGACAATCAAAAGATATTCACATTGGTGAAATATTTGAGGGCCCTAAAATTCTTTACATGACTACAAGCAAGTTACTTAAGTGTCAGATGCCTCACCTGTTAAAACAAGATGACTGCACTAGACAAACGACGGCAGACTAGAATACAGAACTGGAACCTAGAGACAAGGCACCTTGCTTTCCTACCTGGTAGCTGGGTCATGTTGCAAAAGTCATTTCACTCTATGCCCCAGTTTCTTCATCTATAAAATGGGGGTGGGGTGGACTAGGTCCTTTCCACTCCTTAAATTCTATACTCTTAAGTCCTATAATTATAACAAGCTGATCCTTATCTCAACCCTCCCTCCAATACATCCTACATAAATGCTGCCAGACTAACCATCTTAAAACGGGCTTTTCTCATGGCACTCCTATGTTTGAGAATTTACAATGGCCCCTTAATGCTTTCTATATCAAATTTAAACTCCTGTAATCCGGCTTTTAAAAAAACCTTCCATAAACTAGTCACACCTACACAACCTCATTTACTCCTTTTCTTCCAAATCCAAACCCTCTGTTAGTCAGACTTGTGTCTTCTTCTTTTTCACTATTCTTATGTTTTATATCTATTATTTTTATACAAAAAAGTAAGTATTTTATATTTCTTTCTCCCCGCCCCACAACGCAGACAAACACTGATTCTCTGGGATTCCTATCCCTACACATACCTCTTCTCAAGCTTCCAAATCCTGGGGGACACGGTGATGCTCAATGAACACTTCCTCTGACCTAAGTTAGGCGCACCTGAAGCTACCGCTCAGCCGGCGGACCCAGCCGGCGACTGTACCCTTACAAGCCGGGGTGGGCCGGTTCAGAGGCGGAGTCTCAGGGGGCACAGCGGTCCGCGGGCGTCCGGGGCGTCATCCGGGGGCTCGGAGGTTGGGCATCCTTTCTAAAAATATTTCTACTTTGTCTTACTCCCATCCCCCGCCCCGCCCCACTCGGCCAAGGTTCCAGGATGGGACCGTGGACAGCCGCCCGCTATCTTTCCATCGCCGCCGGGGCTCGGCTGCCCATCACACCGCACCCATCACCCCTCCCCCACGACTAAGACGGAGCCCCCGGGAAGCCCACCGCGGGCAGGGAAGCCCGAACAACAGACCCGCCGCCCGCCTCCGCCCCTCCAGGAGTGACCGGCCCTGCCCCCAGTCTGTGGGGAAGACTCCCAGCCCCTCCGCGCCCCGCGCCTTCCTTCCCCCACAACGGCCGCCGGCCGGGGCGGGGGCCGCCCGGAAGCTGCGCCGGGAGCTCGGGAGCCGAGAGGCAGAAGGTGTCACGCTCCAAGGACGCGGGCGCCACTCACCTGCCGCCACAGACAGCCAAGAGAATGCAGGGCTTTCCGCTCCTGGGCGAGAGCAGACCCACCAGGGGCGAGGTGACAGCGACCAGCGCACCCACAGCGCAGGAAAGCGGCCGGGCGTCTCGGCTCCGCCACTCCGGAAGTGGCCGCGTCCAACTCGAAGACAACGGGGGGAGGGGGAGGAAGGTTGTCTCTCCGGCTCCGGGTAAATGGATAAAATAGGGAAGGCTTCTAGACCGAAGAGAGGAGAAGACTTCCTCTGCGCTTCGTGGCCACTCCTCAGGGGCACGCTCTCACTTTAGATTGAGGCGCCGTTCCTACCCTATGGACAACCACCCCTCGGTTCCGTAAAGTGGTAGGTTCCAGGGGCTGTTCCGCATTCCAAACATCAGGTCTTGGCCTTGATACCCATCCAGAAAGAGAAGGAAAGGGGAGTGTGGAGCTGGACCGGGCTGGGCCGAGCGCGCAATCTGGACCCTGGTCAGGGCGGGGCCCGGGCGGCTTGGTGTTCTGTAAAGTGGGTCCGGTGGAAATGGAGGGGAAAAACCGAGGGCCGCCCTGGCAGTGGGCGCGGGTAGTGGCGCCTTCCTCCCCGCCCCGGTCCGGCCTCGGAAGCCGGCTGGCTGCTAGCGCCGCAGGGAAGGTAAGAGTCCGAGCCGCCGGCCGGGACCGCTGCTGCCGGGCACGGACGCCTTCACCCGCCGGCCCCCGCAGGCCCCCGCTGCTTTCCTTCAGTTCTCTCAGCTTCGTCCAGTACCTAGCCTTACGGAGAAAGTTATGTGCTGGCCTCTCGACCCGGGGGTTTGACTTAAAAAAAAATCAAACTCATTTTCTCTTTGAGACTAAAGGATTATATGTAATGTCACAGGTAACGATTTCAGGCATTGATGAAAGAGAACTCCCAAAGAAAAAGAAAACATGGCCACTTTATTTTCAATTGGAAATTTTAATTAAAACTAAAATTTTAAAAAGTTAAAATTCTTATTATGATTATGACCGTAATAACAGGAGGATTGTTCCTCAAAATAACTTAGTATACAAGGTATAGAGGAAAGAGAATAATATGGGTTAGCTCATAGGGGATAGGGACCATGTGTTGTAAAATAGAAGATTCAGGATTAGGTTCTGCTACTTAGTATCTGTATTATTTTCGAGAAATGACTTTCCCTTTCTGGGCCACTTTCCTCTTAAAAAAAGTGAGCAAGTTGTTGCTGCTAGCATTGAATCCCATAAAACCTATGCATAATTTCTTGTTACAACATTCCTGCATAATAAATGCCTTAAGATGGTGTTGATTCCTACACTTTATTTCTTATGTTTTAGACGCATCCCTTTCACTGCCATAGACCTCCCCCAACCCTCCCAACAAATAAATATAATAAAGCAAGCATATCAATACAGTGGTCATTTCTGAAGATGTATAACTCATTCCACACCTGTGGTCTCTCATCTCTTCAGTGACATGCTTTGCTGTCAAATCTTTTTTTTTTTAATTTAATTTTTTGGTTACATTTTAAGTTCTAAACTCTCCCTCCTTCCCTCCTTACCCCACACTAGAAAGGGCAACCATTTGACAACAAATATATCTATCATTTTGTCCTCTGGAAGTAGATAGCATCTTCCTTCATAGGTACTTTATAGGTGATTTGAATAGTTATACTCCCAATAACTTATTCTTCAAATAATATTACTGTTATTGTATACAAGTTTCTCTTGGTTCTTTTCATTTCACGTCATTATTTCATAGAAGTCTTTCCATGTTTTTTCTAAAATCAACCACATTATCATTTCTTACAGCACAGTAGTTTTCCATCACAATCACATACCAGTCTTTAAAAAAAATTAATCTGTCCCCAATTTATTACCCTTCCCCTTATCTTCTTTCAAGGTTCTCTGAAGGTGCCATCTCCTCTGGAAAACCCTTGATCCCCCTCAACTCATTTGTGCTCTCTCCCTCTTCCAATTACTTTGTATTTGTTAGACAGTTTATGTGTTTTAGTTCCCCAATAGAAAGTAGACTCCTTTAAGGCAGGTATTTTTTCCATTTGTCTGGATAGTCTTAGCAGGGAGGAGCAATGAAGAGTAGTGGGTAGAAAACTGGCCTTGATGTCACAAAGATTTGGATTTGAATGCTGCCTCCTACACATGCTAGCTTATGTGATTCAGGGCAAGTCCCTAAGACTCAGTTGCCAAGTAGATATCATTCTGCATTGATAGAGGAGTTTCCTCACTGAGAGTTTCCTATAGCAATGAAATTATGGTTCTGGGTCCAAAAATATCCCTAGCACAATGCCTTGTATATAATAGGCACTTAATGAATGTTTAATTGAATATTCTCTCTCATTGACATAGTTCATGATCAACTTCAAAACGGTATATGAAGTTGGCACAACAATTCATTCCCTTATTTGTGATGCTGACCATCTCTATCATCTTGGCTGTAACCCAGAAGGAAAACTGGACAAACAAGAAAAACTCCCGCAGAGGCTGCTTTAATGAATCAGTGGCCCTGCCAGCTCCTTTTGTTCAATCCAGAAGATTATACACTGAGGACATGGAGTGAGTGCCTAGTGGCATCATTTATTATGGGAGGGTGTGTGAGGAAACAGATCCAGGGAACTTCAGCTTGGAAGCAACTTTTGAACAGTTCACATAACAGGCCTGAGTCCAAATACTGTACACTTATCTCTCCTTGGCCAAACTTTGTGAATTTTTACAGTAGCCATTTTTAGTAAATATAATTCAGTTCAATTCAGCAAGCATTTGTTAGGATCTACTTCCTGCCAGGCACTGTGCTAGGTAATTAGCTAGATGAAGACAAAGAAAAATTGCTTCTGTAATCACAGTCATCTGGCAAAATAACATCACAGATCTAGAACTTGAAGAAACCTTAGAAATCATCTAATCCAAGCCCCTCATTTTTAGAGTCCAGAGAGGTTGTGACTTGTCTTCATAATAGTGTTCTTCCTGACACTCTGTCTCATTGCATTTGTACTGGCCACCCCCACCCCCAATACCTTTAATGTATTCCCTTCTTTTCCTTCTCTCTTTATTAAGAACTCAGAGTCCTTTTCCTTTCAGTTCAGTTCAGTTTCAGTGCAGTTCAGGCACCATGTTCTGCATGAAACCTTTCCTGATATACACCTTCTTTCCCTCCCTCACTCTCAACTGCTAGTGCCTTCCCCTCCACATTACCTTGTATTCAACCACTTTGTGCAGTATCTGATTATTAACTTTGCATTGTGCCAAAATCCTGTTATATGTACTCATCTCTTCCATTAGGATATGTTTCAAGCAGTACACAGAGTGCCAGCCCAGGAGTCAGGAAGACTCATCTTCCTGAATTCAAATCTGACCTCAGACACCTACTAGCAGTGTAACCCTGGGCAAGTCTTTTAACCCTGTTTGCCTCATCTGCAAAATGAGCTGGAGAAGTAGATGTCAAACTACTCCAGTAAAGAAAACTCCAAATGGGGTCATGAAGAGTTGGACGGGACTGAAAAACATGTCAGCAAAAACAACAAATTTTGTACTGGAGTTGTTTCATTCTTTGTACTTGTATCCCTAGTATCTGGCACGGTACCTGGAACATAGTAGGCCCTTAAATTCTTGTTGAGTAATTGGTAAGTGACAGAGCAGGAATTTCAAATGGCCTTAAAGTACTCTAAGTTTAGCCCTCTTTCCACTGTGCTATATATATGCAGGGAGAAGTAAACATAAAAGTGATTTCCGGGACCCTGACAATCAGGGACATCAGGAAACAACATCAGCTAGGCTGTGAATGGAAATAGGGACTCCAAGAAGCAGAAGTGAGGGGGAACATTCCAGTCAAGTTACCAGTATACATATGCCTTTGGCCAACAAACATTTCCTATGTGCTTATTGTGTGCCAGGCACTTAGCTGAGAGCTGAGGAAACAAGATCATAGACTGAAATAATCCCTATGGAAAATTACATTCTAATGGGATCATGGAAAGGGTCAGCCTGTGCAAGGGCATGGAAATGGGAATGACTGCCAATTTGGTTGGAGCGGAGAATGTAAGTGGTAGTAATATAAAATCATCTTGGAAAGATCAATTGGAGCCAGGTGATGAAAGGCTTTAAATGTCAAAGAAGCTGGTGTTTTATTCTAGAAATTACTGTGAGCCATTACGGATTCTTGAATAGAGTAGTCTAGGCAAAGAGGTGATGAGGGCCTGACCTAGGGTGATGGTGAAAAGGGATGAATGGGAGAGATGCGGAGATAGACTTGGCTGATGATTTGATAATGGAATTGAGAGAGAATAAAGAGCTGAGGAGTTTAATGCAGAGAAGTTCAGAAAAGGGGTAAGCTTGGGATGAAAAATAGCAAGTACTGTTTTGGATATGAATTGGATTTGCCTATGGGATCCCAGCAAGGGTTGGTGATTCTGATTTAGGATGGAAGTGCAGGAAAGAGGTGAGGACTGGTTATGAAATTTTGAGTCACCTGTATGGAGGTGCATAGCAGCTGATGAACTCACTGAAAAAATGTAGGGAAGAGGTGAGAGCCCAGGACAAAGAGTTGGAATACACCCACACAGAAGGGTTGGGACATGGCTCATAGTCCAATAAATGAGACTGAAAGTAATCAAATGGGTAGGAGAAACAAGAAACAGCAGTCATGAAAATCCATGGAAGAGAGAGAGTGGTCTCCAGAGGGGAATGGTCAACTATGTCATATCCTGTAGAGAGGGCAAGAATAAGGAACCTGAGAATCTGCCTTCTCAATTTGATATTGATTGGTCCCTTGAAATGAACCACATCATTCCAATACTGATGCGTGTGTGTGTGAGACCTTTTCAGAGAGTGTGAACTCAAGAACTGCCACAATATGAACCTGAGTTGTCAGTTTGTGTTCCCATGACTCACAGTCACACTCATTTGTGGCTTCAACCCTGGAACTATCACTAAGTCATTTTCCAAACTGATTTCAGTAGAAACCTGGACAGAATCCATAGGACTTGATATGCAACAATAACTGGGATACTAAATTCCCTCTTGGGGAGAAAGCTGCTCTCAGCATCATTGGGACTCTGCCTTAAAAGGGGTAGCTTAGTATTTACTCCAGTTGACTCTATGTGTTACCAGTAGTAGTCATGGACGTTATGTGGCTTAGTATAGCACCAACTAGTTCAGGGACAGATTCAGTTGCAGAACTGAGACATTAACTTGCTTCTCCCCAGACTGGGCTTCAAAAATATGATTCCTTAAAAGGCAATGCAGAAAGCTGGATTCTACTACAGTACCCCAGGTCAGAAAATCCACAGCTCTTTTGCATTTAGAAGTGGCAAAATCAGAAAGCAGGTGGTGGCCAGAAATCCATCTTGTCATAGTAGAGAACCTACAGGGTAGTGGGAGGTAGGGGAAGAGGTTGCATGGAGGGAACACAGAAGAATCCTGGTTACTTTTTTTAGTAGGGAAAAATAAAACATTAACTGAAAGCACATGAGTCTTGCCAGTAATCTTTATTGAGTCTGAGAAAAAACCCTCAGTGTTTGAACTTGTATGTCTGTGCCAGATGTTCATCTCTGCTATGTTAAACTCCTGGAGCTTACAGTAAATGGGATAGGAAGATAAATGCCTTGGAATATACATTAGTTAGGAGTCCCAAGCATCTGAAGATCAAAGGAGAGCCTAGATGTTAGCTTGGAAGTTGAGACACAGAAAGAGAACTGGCTAGGAGAGGAGAGCTTTTTAATTTTAAATAATTTAAAAATAATTGTTATTCTGTATTTAAACACCAATTAACATGGGCTTTTTTCTGCCTACTAAGAATAGAACAAAGGGGATTACATATGAAACTGAATCTCTACCAAAACAACTGACTTTTTTAAAAAATATAATGGATTTAACAAACTAGTTTCAAAACTCTCCTATTTGTCTCTTTATGAACCTCCTTTTGTTCTGTTTTTAAAAATGTTTCATCATTATCATTTGTCTGTCTCTCCACCTCCAGATCCTTCTTACAATTAAAAAAACAAAAACTCCCTTTTGTCAAATAACTTCATGAATCAAAACAATTCCACACACCCAGAAGCGTTTCTCCTCAATCTGTAGAATGCTTCATTGTTGTTCCTCTGGAGTTAAAATTGGCCACCGAGTTCTTTTATCTTGTAAAATTGTTTTTCTTTACAATGACGTTATGGCAGTCTACTAGCAAAGCTAGATATCTGCTCTTTTTCCTTCTGCATCAGTTCATACAATTTCCTGTGTTTCTCTGAATCCATCCCTTTCATTGTTTCTCATAGCATAATATTCCACTACCACGAATCTATTCCAGTTTGTTTGGCCACTCTGATGTTGCCGTTTTCTTATTTTTAGTGAGGAGGCAGCTAGGTGGTTCCGTAGGTAGAGTGCTGAGCCTCAAGTCAGTAAGACCAGAGTTCAAATATGGCCTCAGTTGAAGTCACTAGCTTTGCGACTCTGGGCAAATCGCTTGACTTCTGTTAGCCTTCAGTCACTGCAGAAGTAAATAGTAAGTCACTCCAGTATCCTTGCCAAGACAACCCCATGAACAGTACAGTCCACAGGGTCATGAAGAGTCTGACTCAACTGAACAACTATTTTTAGTGATTTGGAACTTTTTTTTTTATGTGGTTATTGATAGCATGGGTTTCTACCCGGAGAATGGCCTGTTCATATCTAGTGACCATTTAAGGAAGTGAACTAGGATGAGTTCATGAGTACATAAATGAGTGAGGGTTAACGAAGATATGTGAGGAATACATGTCAAAAATGAGTCCTAGGATTTGTCTTAAAGCTTTTCCCCTTCTCATCTTGCACAACATATTTAACATGATTGCTCATTTGACACTCTTCCCAGATTCCTTTCCAAGATGACAAAAGCCCTACCATATCTGACTCCATTTTTCATTTTATCTTCCTTTTCTTCCCTCTTCCCACCCACATCCTGTTTGTCTTCTTTTCATATTTTTCAGATGGTTTTTTTCCTTTTCTGTGTAGAGAACTCATTGGATTTTACTCCTTTCTAGGTCCTCACTCAAACCATTTCTTAGGTAGGATAATGAAATGGTTTGTCATTTCCTTCTCCAATTTATTTGAATTCAGGTCTTCCTGACCCAAGTCCTTGGGTCAGCTAGGTGGCATAATAGAACATCAGCCTGGAGTCTCAGCCAGTTCTAACCTGTGTGACCCTGGGCAAGTCACTTAGCCCTTTTTTGTCTCAGTTCCTCATCTGTAAATGAACTGGAGAAGGAAATGGCAAACCACTCCACAGTATCTTTGCCAAGAAAAACCCAAATGGAGTTAGTCAGAAATGACTAAAATGACCCATCAACTTCCTGACTTCAGGTCCAATGTTCTATCCACAGAACCAAAACTGCACTCACTTTCTGGTATCAAGAACTCATCAGGCTACTTATTAGGCAAAAGTTGATCCCTATGCAAAATCTAGGCTGTTGTAGCCAGGCACATGAGGCTAATACCCTAAAACTTCATTATGTTGGGTGCTTCATTAGACTAAGAAAGCTTATCTACTGCAATGGAATTTTTTTTAAGCTGATGCTTATTTTCCACTGGGGATTGTTACTAAAGAGGGTTTGGAATTTACCATGGAAGCTGTTGGTTGTCAGTCAAATTGATTTCTCTGTAGTGATTGTGGTTGCTAAATTTAGAGCTACTGTTTCATCAGTGATAACTGTTGCTAAACCAAAGATTTAGTTCTTTAATGGAGACTGCAAAGGGGCTTTTTCTTATAGACAATTGTAAATAAAGCTGGTATACCTCCCAACTTTCCCATCCCTTCTTATAGAAACTAATACTGCTACTGGTCTTCAGGAGATTTACCGAAGCAGAAGCCACCGGTTTTGTAAGGGAGGACATTTTTTTTCATCTGATACTATTCTTAACATTCTCCACTTAAACACATTTTATTTGCTCTGGTTTTTACGGGCAGAGAAATCCAAGGAATGCTTACTAAGCAGCAGACTTCTGAGCAGAACAGTGCAAATACAGATACTGACAGCAGAATCTTGCAAATTCGTCCCTCTTGCCAGTCCTTCAGCTTCCTAACCCCAAGTGATCACCAAGGGATGATGATAAAGCTCAAACATATGCATCTGTAATCTAAAGAAATTATGAACTTGTCCAAATATGAACCAGAATTCCATGGTTTTTATCCAACTTCTGCTTGATATATTTGGTTACTAAAAAGGACTCCACTTGTACACTATTCAAGTGCAAAACAGAAGAATACTGAGGCCAAGTAAAGGACCTTGCTTCCATCAAAGAACAGAGAGAAAAAATTACCCAGTTCACACATGATCTTGATACAATGAGGAGGGAATGGTAATATTTTGTTGTTGTTTTGGGAGGGAAGACTGGAACTCCCTATTTTGATTTTAATGGGCTATAAGTGTAGCAGTCAGTCATGGGCATCAATGACTGGCAAGGAAGTGTTAACCAGCTGTTTTTTATGACCTGTGTTGGTTCACTCTTCCTTAGGCACCCTGGTGTGCTCCCAGAAGGCTCGCTACATTGGCAATGAGCATAGCAGGACTGTCTGATCTACTTCTACCCTACTGTATCTCAGAACTTCTGTCCTTCTAGAGCAGGATTACAGAAGTGGACAACACCCAAGCCCATTTCTTATAGTAGATAAATTTATTTCATGATTTCCTAAGTTTAAAGCACAACTTAGGAGTAGACACAGACACTTATGTTTGCTTCAAACTCATTGGCTTTAAAGAATCCTCATTTTATCAAAATACAAATATTTGTGCTTAAATAGAACACACCTGTGTTGTATATAATATGCCAAATCTAATTATGAAGCAATATCCCTAAAAACAAACTATGGTTTATTTTAAGCAACACTTACACAGGACTATGCTATACTTTGCAATATAGTATGCTAGAGCTAAAAATAACTTTCATGTAACTTCTTCCTAAGGGATATGTACTTTGCTCAGTGCAGTAGAGATGAAAGGACCATATAAGGCCTAGGATTCATTATATAATTCAGTGCAACGTCTTGTGCAGTATTGGATAAAATGTAACACCTTTAAAGGCTTTCCATTCAAAAGACATAGATACTTCAATAAAGATATATATGAAAATTAAGAAATCTAACAGCCACAAACAATTTTTTAAAAAAGACAAAATTCCAATTTTTAAGGCACTTAGAACCACCTCTTATTAATGAAATAATTTTATAAATTTAGGCAACTATTCTAACAAAAATTCTTATAAATCTGGAATTAAACATAGAATAATCTTGCTTTATGAAGTTAAGCAGTGTTCAAATGTTCAAAATAGATAATGGAAGGTATAGCTTAGTTAGGGCTAAAGCTACCCAAGCATTACAGATTAACAATGCAAATATAACTCAAAATCAGAAGAGAACAAAGGAAACCCGCTTATACAAATGAAATTATGGCACTAAGGCTACTGTTTAACTTTTGGTTCAACATAGTTATTCAGTGTCCAGTATGCTAAGAGGTGCTAGGAACAGAGAAAGTAGAGAGAGACAGAAAGCTGGAGATAGTAGGAAAATTAACAGGTAACTCCCATTTTTTCTACAGTTTACTTCATATACCCTCTGGAAGCATGAATAGTACTAAATCAATGCCCATGCTGCCATCCACTGATTAGTTTTTGTTGAGCTAAAGGTTTTGAACAAGCACTTCATCTCAGAAACATTTTTAACCTGACATAAGAATAAAGAATACAGGAGTTAACACCTTGCTAAAGAAGAAATTGCTGATTTATCCATAAGCTATGACCTAGTGTTTGGCCACTGACATTTTAAAATGCTAGACTTTTTATTTTCAGAAATTACTTAAATACAACTAATACCTGTATTTAGTGGAAATACTTTGTTCACAACCTTTATTTTCAAAGTACTTATTACAAAAAGTGTAAAAAATCCAGCTAAACCAGAAATTTGAGATTTTTTTTTCCTTTAGGCTTTCACAAATCAATGATCATTTCACTAACTCTATTTTTAAAAGTGATACCTCTTTTTTCCAGTATGATTACAGAGGTGCAAGTGTACCCCAAATGGTTTGGAACAAATACATGAGAGGCAAAAGATGTAAAGCTGAGTGCATGCAAACAGTATCAGAAAGTCTTAGAAATAAACAAAGTGAAAATAAGAACTGTTGGCATGAATTTGACATTTCTTTTTAGTCATCTTTGTCTTTTGCTCCATGTTTAAGAATGCGTGTGAACTCTATATAATTGAAATTTCCCTTTTTGTCAATAGGCGCTTCTCTATACAGCTCATCTACTTCTTCATCTGTGAACCTGTCTCCCATTGTGGTCAGCAATTCTCTCAAGTAATCTTCCTGAATGGTACCTATGAAATACAAGACAAAAATATTAGGGGGGAGAAAAGGGCTATTCTGAGAATATTTTAACAAAGCAAAATTTCTATGATGGGTCAAACAAGCATATCTTACTAAACACAGATATATACTTCTGGAATTCTATTTCTAGAAATTTAAGACACCTTTACCACATATCAAAAATGGTCAAATTGTGTTAGATTTGTAGTACTTAGAAGATTTAGAGCTGCCTAACATCATTTCTGTTTCCAGTGCTCTCCTTGTCCTTTGAATAATCCAACTTTACCAACCTATTTCTGTAGGCATACTCTAAACTTCTCATTCCTTGGATAAATGGGGGAGGTGAAAATTAACACTAAAGTCAATGAACAGCAAGGATAATCCAAAAAATAATTGTCTAAAATGGCTTGAGATGATAAAATTTGAGGGCAGATTATTTTACTTAAGTGACCCTAAAAGCCAGAAGTCCCGAGCTGAGTATGGGTAAAGAGGCCAAGAAATATGTTATGTAGTAAAAGAAAAAGGTTAAAAAATTTTCCACTGAAAATTGAGTTCCTTTATAATACCACATAAAGAATTCAAGCGAATAAAAAGTAAACAGTTTTCATATAATAAAAATAAAAATGATAGTTCATATAACAATACTTCTGTTAATAATAAAAGCCACCAACAGTTTAAATCGCTCTCCTAAGTATACACTCTTTGTCTGGTGGCCAATCGTTAACAAACATACTTTTTATCCTCTGAATGCCACTGAGCCATACAATATGGTGTAGTCCTCTTCTGTTGCTTCTTAAACACAGGGATACCAATGACTGCTATATAATTTTAAAAATAAGTGAGCTAGATTTACTCTAGAAACAGAGCATGTGTCAGAATTTAGAGCACTTTATATTGTCTTGCCATAATTACTGGGAAATAGTCATTCAAGAAGTATCCACTAAAAAGGTTTCTATAAAAGAATCACAATGTAGACTTCTGTACAGCTATCTTAAAAGGAATCTCTCACCTGTAGCTTCTTCATCAAAGCAAGCAAAAGCATTTCTGATGACATCTTCTGGATCTGTTCCATTTAATTTTTCCCCAAACATTGTGAGGAACATAGTAAAATTTATAGGACCTGGAGCTTCATTCATCATGGCATCTAGATACTCATCAGTTGGATTCTTTCCTATAAGGATGTCCATATTTAAAAAGAATTAACTCACATTTATGAAGCCCTTTCAAATAAAGCGTAAGTTCTACTTTAAAAAAAACAATACTGGTTATTTCACAAGATCTTTGGTTTCAAAACGCTAAAAATGTGTAATAGTTGGTAGTCTGAGTGTACTGAACATTTGATTATAAGTCTAGATATGGGATGAATTTCAGCACTTTATTAAATACCTCAAATACTTTATCTAGGGTTTATCTAGTCTTCCTAGCTAGCTGCCTCATCTACCATCCTCAAGTTGAACCTCTGCATTTATCATATTCTAATTCATTGTTTATGTGTGTGTCTTCCTGTAATGTTAATATAAGATTAATGATGTGTGGGGGGAAGAGTTAAAAGATCTTCCAGCCCATTAATAGACCTCAGTACTTTTTCTTAATTTCTTTTGAGGCACTGGGTCAGAGGGTGGTACTCTCCAGCTCTGAAAAAATGTATAAATTCTCAGAGGTGAGGTTTTACCTTGAGGCTTACTCATTGGAATTATTTGTTTGACCAGATGAGACTCTGGGTAACCATTAAGGAGCACCTTCCCCCCCTACCCCGACTTTGAAAGCCCAGATGATGATGCTTCTCTGTCTGGTAACTATATGTATGTAATGGTCAGACAGTTGGATCTGTCTGTCGATCTGTGATATGTGTATTGCTTATGGTCAGACAGTTGGAAGCCCTGTCTGTTGGTCTTTATTTCGCTGCTTGTATTTTCTGTTACTATGTAATTAAAGATTGCTGACCCCTTAAAAGTTGCTTTCCCTTTCAGAAAAGCAGATCTAAGAACCTGTGCAGCAGGCCCACCTGTGTATGCCAGGGTCTTCCTGTTAACACTTACCCTCCTACTAGTATGTAAATTCCTTGACAGTAAGACTGTCATTTTTTTAATCTTTGCACTCCTAGCATTTAGTATGTAGCATTTACTGAACACCTGAACTAAGTTGGTGCTTGATGATTTTAAAAAGTCAACAAATGCAATTTTAGAATATGAAATGTGTATCTCAAATAAGGTAATAAGTTAGTAGCTAGGTTCATCTCAAAATTTTGCTAAATAATCTTACCTCAATCATGAGGTTCTAGAGAACAGTTCCAGAAGTTGCTTTTAGTCATTCCAAGCTTCCAAACCCTGGTTTAACCCTAAGTGACTATTACCATACTGAAATGGTTTTTGTATTTTAAAACTATGATATGCATATAAAATGGTAAAAAAAAAAATCCATGGTTACCTAAGGAAGCAAGCATATCATGTAAATCTTCCTTGTCAATGAAACCATCTCTGTTCTGATCAATCATATTGAAGGCTTCTTTGAATTCCTGAATCTGTGATTGATCAAACATAGCAAATACATTTGAAGTTGCACGCTGAGGGCGCTTCTTGGTGGTCTTTGTCTTTGCCCTTTTGCTCGACATGTTGACTAGTAAGTCCTAGTGAGGAAAGATAAATTTAAAAGAAAAAATTCAAAATATAAGAAACACAACCCAAATTAAAAGAATTTAAAAGTTGAGTCATTTTACCAGTAAGTTTGTCTATAGACTCAAATGGATCTGTGATTTCACTGATTTGGGTATTTTCTCCAGTGATGAATACTGCAACCCATCCACACCTAACTATTCATTCTGCATGACTCTTGTCCATGTTCTCCCATAAATTGAGAGACGGGAGGGTCAGGGAAGAAAAGGGAGAAAGGCCTTCCTAATAGCAGAGGAGTATATGAGTATCCCACCTGTAATCCCTCACCACACAGCCTGTCTATTTTTTAAAATGTATTATATGTTATCATATTACATTGTGGGCTGCAGAACTAAATAGGAGGGTTGGCAGGCTGGTCTACCTTAAGGTTATTGCAAAGCCCCTTTAATAACTCAGAAGGGGAGAATGGGAAGAGATAGCCTCTGGTCCCTCCCATGTCTAAATTTATGTTCCTATGACCTTTTTTAACACCATGGTTCTATGCATCATGGAAAGGGCAATGAAGAAATACCTGGTGGGGGATGTGAAGATGTTGCAACATATGACAAATAAGGAACATCAAAAAAATAAAGGATATGAAGACTATATCATTATAGCCATGCCTTGATTAGCAAGATAGCTTTACTTGGAGTTACTATCATTAAGGCCCTTTTCTTCTACAACCTATACACGTATTATTAGTTCTGTATTTGTGCTGAGGGTAGAAACCAGAACTCATGTTTTCAAGGCCAGTCACCCTTAATATTTAAGAAAGTTTTTTTAATGACTAATATGGAAATGTTTTATATAATTATATACCGATCACTTACATCTGATTGCTTGCCATCTCAGGAAAGGAGGAAAAAAGGGAGGGATAGAATTTGGGACTCAAAACTTTAAATAAAAATGTTAAAGAATTGAAAAAAATTTTTGTTTTTTTAACTGGACCTCTAGGTAGGTTCCAAAAGGTCTGTTCTCTATAATTCACAACCAGCAAACTGACAAATGCAAAACTGATACCAAACTGATGGGACGTACATGACGTGCACAGCACTACCGTGGACTTTTAACAGCAATGACATTCTAATTTCCTGAATTTAAAAAAACAAAACAAAACACCACCAAACATTTAACAAGCCACCAGAGTGATAAACTCAACAAATATACTGTGTATAATGGATATAAAGAAATCTGTTACTTAACTACCAGGGAATCACTGCTAGTCTTACTTTGAAAGTTAAGCTTTCATAGGACACGCAGTAGGAGTAGTTACGTTCCTTGTAAGATGTTCCCATCTCTTCTCTTCCTCTCATCTATGTGCTGCTTTATAGGACAGATAGAAAGGTAAGGGCATAGAGTAGCTGTTAAATAGAACTGTGGGAATAGGTTTTTCATCTACTACTTCCTACTGCGAAATACCCTCAAGCCTGAATTGCTGACAGATTTCCACTTCTATTATAAGAAATGACTCATAATAATAGCTAAGTACTTGATTTTTAAAAAACAAAACATGCACACATGGTAAAAGAAATTTTATACAAATTGTCAATATAGATATGAAAATAATTACCATTCTCAACTGAAATACACTGTGAAATATAAGAACTAAATTTAAGTGTTGAGGAATAAAAAAATATAAACAAATGTTTGTCCTTTAGCAACAAAAGCAATAATTCCTTGAAAATATTCTGCCTCTCGACCTAAAATTGGCTTACATAGTTATTACAAGCCCCATAACCATTTCACAGTAAAGTACTTTACTATACCATGGCTGAGCTGAGATCCGGCTAGTAATCTGCAAAAGCTCCAGCTAAAAAGAATGGTACTCTGTAATGAGTTATATTCTTCTAGCCACATCTACAAATAGCCACTACTGATTTCATCCACTGACCAGTATAACAATTTTAAAACTTACGTTCCATATACAACATTCATCTATGACACTGAAAAACACTATCCTCTGTACTAAAAATAAATCCCTGGACTCCAAAGAATGAACTATCACCTAGATCTCTGTGCCACAAATTTCATTCTATAAATGAAGTGTTTAACATAGCAGTGAAAAATTTTTATTTATTATATTGGCTTTGAACAGATGGCTCCTATGATTGACTCATATCAATTATTCCTCTTTTTGGTTACTTACATTACCTATTACAACTATATCACTGCATTCATAAAAGTATGACCCTCGCTGTTTTCTTAGATTCTCATTTCAGGGTCTTAACAGAAAAATGCCATAAAACAAAACACCATATATAACAAGGGTCAATGTTGTGATAAATTATACTATGACAGGCTGAAAAGCTAAGTGCTAAATTTATCCACTACTTATCCCCAGATCTCTAGTTGTTCCTCATCTGTTTAAATGAATTTATCTATAACTGAAGCTGTATTTTCAGCCAGTACTTGTTTTAACTCTTTTTATACTCCTCTGTACTAGACCAGTATTATCTACCTTAATTTTGCTTATTTGAAGCCTTACGGGTACCTTCAATTTCAAATATTCCAAGATGTGTCTGTTTATTTATTCCCTAGCCAGCATGCTTTTTAGAGTATGCACGGTATTCTTTCTGACCAGAGGTGCAGAACAAATCCTTTTATTAAGGGTATTTGTTCTGTGAAATTTGAAAATCAGTCATAGGGTTGTACTTAAGGACCTAGAGGGTCACATGTGGCCTCGAGGCTGTAGGTTCCCCCAGCCTGGTTCTAGACCAAATTTTTAAAAAATTTCCTGAATTTAGTTATGCTGCTGCTCTGACAAGGGATAATACAATCAAATACCAGCTCACTGGGGTAAGCAGCACATTTCATTAGGGTATGTACCCAAGGTATTTGTATTTTCTAAGAAAAATGTTTATAAAATATTCAATCACAAAGGACAACAGTTTTATTCATCAAAGTAAAACCATAAAATTTAACTCAGCTTAATTAAACAAACTTTTAAAAATGTATATCAATTTTTTGGGACATTAAATTTTTTAACTAAAGTGTTTTCTAGACATACATTTCTGCTCTTCTTGCATGAGGGTTATCTCTACATAATGATGAAATACTGCAGTGGGGCTTAAAAGTAAGGGAATGTATCATATGTAATAATGTTAGACTTTTTCTGTATTTGGTTAGTTTTTCTGAACTGTTAAATTCTGCTCCTCCCCCACTTTTCTTTCTTGTTAAATGAGATTGTTGTCTGAGGTTTGAGAGGGAGCTTTATTGGGAAATGTGGATTTTGTAAAAACACAAAGTAGCAATATAACAGCTACTACTAAGCATTACTATGTTACCAAACACTGTGATAAACATAATTATTATTTCGTCTAATCCTCATAGTAATCCTGGAAGTTAAGTGCTATTATTACCCATTTAACAGATGAGGAAATAGACTGAATGACCTGCCCAGGGACTCTATCCACTGTGCCACCTAGCTGCCTATTTTAAAACTAAAAATCATTTTAAAGTAACTATGAAAAACTAAAACCAAAAGACGTCTCAAAATTGAGCAATTTTCTGTAGAAGTCTAGATATGGACAAATTTGGTGGAATACAACTTGCTACCTGTTGATGATAGAGTAGTAATTAAGCTTTTACTTTATTCCTCTATTTTAGTTTGCTACTCCAAGAACAAGTAATAGATAAAGAAACTTAAGTGGTTTAAAAACCATCAAAAATGAGTAAGTTTCACATGGAAAGGCTTTTTTTGACCTCCTGTTGAATACTCACTCACAAACTATATTAAATTAACAAATGTAAGATGTGGGCTTGGAACCAAGAAATTTACGCAACAGCTACTGAAACAAAGGTGTAAATTTGAATGCAATTATAAAAGAATGTTATTTTTGCATTACTTTATAATCATGCCAATTATGTGAAAAATTTAAAGGTCACAAAAACACAAGAGATATCACAGGGGAGTGCATGCTTTGTTGTCAGATGAATGATATTTCGTTTAGTAGACAGAGAAGTCTCTTGAACCAGGAAACCTTTAATTGAGATACAAAATATTTCAGAGTTGGAGGAGAGTACTTTGTATCTATTGTAGTATACTGAAAAGTTCTTGGTCCTAGTTCCAGCTCTGCTACAAACTAGCCATTTTAACTTAGACTTTCATTAAGTCACTTAATATCTTTGAATGCCATCTCTTCTATAAACTAAAGGGATTAGATTGCTAAAGTCTCTTTTTTGATCTAAAAGCCTTTTAGCCAATGTTTGACTATATCCAATAATTAATAATTTCACAAAGCAGAATGCTTACTGTTATACAAATATAGTTAGAAACTTCTTTCTTGTGTAGACCTGAAAGGTCAGTTGAGGATCTCTACTGATGTCATAGAAGAGAATAAATTTTCTCCTTGTCATATTAAGACAGAGTTGTATAGCTAAGCCAAAATTTTAAAAATTCATAAAAAGCTATCTGTATGTCAACTGGAATCTATTTTTCATGCCCACATGCAAATAAGTACCATTGAAAATGAAATTTTAAACACAACTTCAGTTTAACTTTTTGAAGCTCCAAGCAAAAATGTAAGAAAAAAATTTGCAATCATATTAATCAATAAACATTTTTCTCCGAAGGTACTTGAGTGATGTTTATGTATGAAGGGAAGAAAAGGAGACAGCTGACAAAGACAGTTTTCCTTCACTGCCTTTAATTTGTTGTCCCTTGCCATATCTAGTCTCCCCATGCCAATCAGAGCCCCATATTTACCTCCAACAAAGTAAATGGCTCATAAATACTTCTTATGTCAAATTGAAAAGCTCAAAAAAAATGCCTCACCCCCATCCTTCTGAATTTCAATCCAATCTATACTCTCTGGGATCTTTCTGCAATTTTTTCATAGGCATAAGTCTGTACAAGGTAAGCTAATAAAAATTTTCAAGTATTAAGTTTGGCTAGACTGGAGTTAACAGTAATAGCTAACTTTTATATAGCACTACATGCTAGACAATGTGATAAATATTACCTGATATTCATAATATCCCATTTTACAGATGAGGAACCTGAGTCAAACAGGTAAGTGACTTGCCCAGGGCAACACAACCAGTGTCTTGAGAATGGGTTTGAACTCAAGTCTTCCTGACTCCAGGCCCAATGCTTTGTCCACTGTGCCACCTAGCTTCCTTACACAGCTGTAACAGCCTCACATAATCAGCAAACATTCCTTTTCTGGTGGAATGAGGTTGGGGAAGTTCAGTAAGCCACAGCTATCATACAAAGGGTTGCTTGAGTATTAGCCATACCTGAACTTAAAAAAAAAGTCACGAATAATGAAAGGCTACTTAAAAATAACCAGAAAGTTGAATAATAACAAAAGCTAACATTTAAACAGTGCTTACTATGTGCCAGGCACAGTGCTAAACAAGTCCTTTACAATGATTATCCCATTTGGTTCTCATAACAACCCTGGGAGGTAAGCAGCTATTATTATGCCCATTTCACAGGTGAGGAAAGTGAGGCAAAAAGGCTAAGTGACTTGGCTAGGATCACACAATTATCAAGTGTCTTAAACTAGGATTTGAACTCAGGTATTCTTGACTCGAGGTCCAATGTTCTATCCACTGTGCCACCTAGTATCTCCAAATTCTGAACACACTGCTCCCCTACTCAAAGATGAAATTCAGAATCTTTTTGTACAATTCATACAGGCTAATTTTGAATATTTTAAGGAGTTTTTATGGAAACATTCTAGATTAGGTATAACTAGATTAAGGTAATCATTACAAGTTTCCCCCTTTACCCAGGGAATTCCATGTTGCCCTCAAAGGGGGGAAAGAGTGTATGTTAGCGGAAATATTTCAATCTCCACTAACCCACAGAGCACAGATTGATTTAAAATGAGTGCAAGAGAGACTGAGAAGAGGCAACTGATTTGAGTTTTCAAATCTGATGTGAGATAACTGGAGTCACTAAGATTAAAAACTGTTTTAAGAAAGGTTGGCATTGTGTAGTAAGGACACTGGCACTGAAGGAGGACTTGTTTCTAAACCAAAGCTCTTACTACTTTCTGCCCATGTGAAACTCCTCGGCAAGTCAACAGACCTTTCTGATCCTTCATCTATAAAATGAGGGATCTGGACTCAGTGATCTCTAATCATCAAATCCTAAAGGTTTTGTGACACTATTTAGAAGGCACTATTTAGGATGCTAGACAACCCAGAGTCTAACAAGCTACAGGGCATCTACCTGAACAGCTCAAGTAATCACAGGGAATTTCATCCCTAAAGTAATATCAAGCCACCTTTTCCCTCAGTTTGCCTAAGTAACCACAAAGAACTCTGAAATGATTACAAACTGCAATATGTAAATAGCCTACTTAAAATTGTATTTTCTATGTCTAGCATTATTTTGCCAAATTTCAAAGTGCATTTTCCTAAAGCCAAAACTGTAACCTTAAAAAAAAACCCCACTGGTGTTTTCTTTTGCCATACCATGATAAATATTACAATTGTACACAAAATCTAGAAAAGTTATATGCCTTTTAAAAAACGTATATACTAGAAAATGAGAAATTTTTTTTCAGTAGCAAATTTGAAAGTTTATTTTCAGACCATCAGCGACGTTTCAAACTAGTCTACATCTATATGTTCTTACTTTACTGCTGACTAGTTTTCAACTTCTCTGTGCTAGAATTTTTTAAGTTCCATTTTTCAAAAGTTAAATACCTGCTTGGTTTCCAAAAATGCTACTCTAACTTCCTGTTTTGAAAGCAAGATTAGTTTGACTGCCACACCCCATCAGTGGTTAAGTTTATCTAAAGCAGTTTAGTTTGCAGAACTGGGATGGTTCTTAAAGCAAAAGGCATTACTTCAACAACTCCTTTAAAAACTGAGCTTGCTAATAAATAGGCCCCCGTCCAAGTTTTTTTTTTTTTTTAAACAAATCTCATACAGGCTAGTAACTTTAAGAAAAATCTCCTTTCACTTACACTTTTATCCTGTTCCTTACGCATTTAAAAGATGGGAAAAAGAAACCAAGTCGTACTTTTATTTCAGTTCCTCCAAAGCTAATTTTAAAGCCTAATTTTAAAAAGCAAACGAGTTAGCCTACAGCAAACGTTTGCTGAATATCGGCTCTGTCAGAAATCCCAGACGCAACCGTAAAGTTTCTAAACTGCTCTTTACGAACTCAAGCAGTCGTCCCGAGACACCAAGTGCAGAACGCCCTCAATTTACTACGTCTCTAAAAGCAGGCCAACCCAAGCAAGACTTCTGGATATGGAACCATTATTCAGGGCTCTTAAAACCTCTTTGTTTCGAGAAGCACCTCGCCCTCCGCCGCTCTGGCCCCAGGACCCCCTCCTCAGGATGTGTGCACAAGCCACAAGCCATAGGACACAAAATTCCAAGTGAAAACCGCACTGAAATGCAGTTATCTAAATTTCTACAAGTTCCCCGACGCGTTCGGAAGCCCCGAGTTCATGCACAGTCCGCAGCCGAGAAGGGAGCTCGGGCCGGCCACCGGGAGGAGTCCCACGGGCTCAGCGCCGGAGGAAGGGGCTCGGGCTTCTCGGGACCCCCTCATACCATCCACTCCCTCAGGGAGGAGCCCCCCTGCCCCCGCCCGGCCCCCTCGGCACCAAGCTTGGAACGGCACGAGCGGTCCTAGGAAGGTGCCGGGCGGGGATCTCGGTCCAGCCCGGCCCCGGACCCCTCGGGGTCGGAGGTGGGGGGAGGGGTAGCCCAGCGCTCTAAGAAGGCGCTCCGGCGGCACACAGGCGCTTCCGGGGCTGCGAGCATCGCTCACCTGTGGCGGCCGAGAACCCGAGAACAACGGTGGCGACAAAGGCCGACGCCCCCCAGACACGGATGCAGACGAGGGAAGAGGCGGCGGCTACCGTACGCTACGACACCCCAGCTCCGCCCGCCCGCCCAGGAATCGGCCGCCCAACCCGGCACTTCCGGCTCCCCTCGCAGACCGGAAGGAACTCCCGGCCGGGCTCCATTTTCAGCCGAATAGTGGGGCCTTCTAATGAGAAAACGAAGGGGTTGGGTAGACTGCACCGAGTCATGGGGAGAGCTAGTGGATCGAGGAAAAGAATAGGCATGGCACACTGTGCAGAGCAATGAGCGGCGTGCTTGGTGACGTTACTTTTGAGCGAAATTCTTTGGCTCCTCGGGGCTAGCCGTCATGATTCAGTTCTTGTTCTCCCCTCTCGGTGTGGGAAGATGGTCGAGTCTGGCCTCAGGCACTGGCCTTACCTCACATTCCAAAGCTCGACAAAGGGCTGGGCCTCGCAGACTATGTCCTTGTAGGGAAATAGAAGAGAATATTTGCAATAGAGCTGCACGTGATCCTCCTCTAAGTCTCGTCCTATTACCTCATAGGTGGTCTTGCGCAGGCGCAGAGGCCCCTTTCTTTCCCTCCGTCTCCCTCTCCTCCGCCCCCTTAAGCCTCCCAGGCTGAGCTGCTTGGGGCCGAAAAAGCGCTTGGACCTGTGGAATGTGTGTCAGACGGGTTTGCCCCATTTCTAAGGAGCTCATCCATGTGAAGCTTTTGCCAGCCCTCAGCTAATAATAGTACTTCTTTATCAATTAGCTACTAATCGTAGTATACTTCTCCCTTTCCCTAGAAAATGAAGAGCCATCGCGGAAAGGGGGGTTTTCTTGAAAAGTTTAATTTCCCTTTAGTTGTTGGTGCTCATTGCTTTTAAAAAGCTAGGCGTCTTCTTCACAAGGACATGCCCTCCCCTGGCTGGGCTGGTGAAGCCTGTCGCCTTTGCCAACCCCCTCCCCCCATGCTGCCCCCTAAAATTCCAAAACGTCCCACCTACATCCTCTGAGTCACCCTAGACCTCCCGGACTAAATGACCTAAGGTTGGCTTCCCGGAAACGGGATTCGCCTTCAATCAGTCGGTTGGTTTAACGACCTTGGGTCGCTTCTAATTCTGAGTTTTCTTTCTACCCGGATGAGTTGTGACTTGCCTTAGGGTCACACAGTGAGTGTGGGAGTTTGGATTGGAACCTAGATTTTAACACCGTGCTTCTCACCACACTAAGTTCCCTTTCCGTCAAGAACAATGTCAAACGGGTTGAACGCGATTTTTGTCTTTGTGTGTTTATCAGCATTTCCAAAGGTCAGGGAATATAGCCCAGGCTAAGGGCTGAAGCATAACTGAAAATGCTGTCTTGCCTTGGTTTTTCTCGGTGCCTTTTCACACAAGCTGACCCCCATGGGTAAGATACTCTCCCTCATGTCCTGTCTCCTGGCTTTCCTTAGCTTCTTTCAAAACAAAGCTCAAATGTCTTCCAAGAGAGGTTTCCCAGTCACCTCCTTTCTCCTTCTGGATTACCACCCATTTACCTGGTGTGTATCTTGAATGTACATGGTTGTGTGCATCTTGTCTCCTCTCCAAATAGAATGGGAACTTCTTGATGACCGACTTTTTTTTTAATCTTTCTTTGTATCCTGTCAACCTGAAAATATTTGATTAAAAGAGGCAAACGGGCTAAATGCACATTGTTTATTCCCTTAAAGCTAGCAGGTACATGATCATGGAGTCGGAAGGAAACCTCTGACTGCCTGATAGAGGCATGAGCAGGCTCTTTACCAGGAGAAAGGAATTTTCTTAGTTGTAGAGGCTGTAAACACAGTGAGACAAGACAATTGACAAGGTAGAGTCAGTTGGAAATGAAGATCCTAGGATGTCTGTTTTCCTCTGTCTCTGCATATCAAGAAAAGAAAAATCTCACCATTCTAGTTGTAGGCATCCTGTCATAAACAGGTCTTTGAAGTAGCCAACATAGGAAAGGGCATTTTTAGAGCAAACCAAAGCAGTCTGATTGATTAGTTTAGCCTTTGGCCTTTACCAAAAGTCCACAAATGATATTAAATGTTATCAATCACTAGCACTTAGCACAATCCCTTGTATATAGTAAGCTCTTAGTAAATGCTCACTGTTAAGAAAGCAAGCAAATCCAAGGCACTGTGCTAGATTCCAGAGGAAAAAATACATAAATCCAATACCTTTCTCCCAGGAGCTGTCCTTCTAAATGTTCTGATATTAAATTGCAATGCTTAAATTCGTACTAAGATCGAAGGGAATGAAACAGATGCCATTCCTTGACTATTCTGTGGTGACTATAATCACACTATAATTGGAATCTTGAGAAATGACTGATAAGCCAAAAAGGGTCGTTTGTCCTTCTCAAAGAGGACTGTGACATCAGGAAGGTCATGCCATAACTTGCAAATGAATTTAAGAAAGAGAGGACTGTGCAAAAGTCACTACCCTCATTCTTTCCTCTGGTGCCATCTGGGTCTAGTGGTAAGATGTAGATCAGGACATCTAGAGATGGGAGAAGGTGGCCTTTTTAAGTTAAGGTCTTTACCAAGTCTCAGTTTGACAGAAGCACACTGTTCTGGGATTAAGGCTTGGTAAGAAATGAGGCTAAGAATGGCCTCTTTTCCTAGTTAAAAAAAATAATCCAAAGATAAGTCACAAAAAAAGGAGGAGGAAGCAACATTTTCTAAGAATTTTATTTGGTGAAATCGACAAGCAGTATTTGAACAATGCAATACACATATGTCTCCACTGAGTGGCGACATACTACAGAGTACTCTAATGGCAAATGCTATAGGCACTTGACCTGTGATACACTTTAAAAAGGAAGAGTCTAGTTTCCTCACAAAGTCCAAGGTGGCTACAAAAAAAGAATCTTGTTCAACCCCAATAGTACCCAACCCAGGATAACTCCCCTGCTGGCTCAAAGCTAAGGAATAAGGTTAATAGAATGTCTTAGTTCCTGTGAGTTATTTTAAGAAGGTGCCAGGAGAAGCAATTGTTTTTGGTAACCTGACCCTCATATTTAGATTGGCCCCACAAGTTGCAACATCCAGGAAACCTCTGATGTGTGCTGATAAGGCCACATCATTACCCCTTCCCAGCTCTAAGCCTCATCTTTCTACTCAAACATCTTCTTTTCCTGAGATCTCTTCATTTTGCTATCCTAAAAGATTTCTGCCCTGAACTGATTAATTTCCTAGTATTGGCCTCACCTCTGCATTTGGTGGACATTTACTTCTATCACAGTTCTCAACCCAAGTAATACTTTAACCCCAATTAAAACAAAACCATACACCCAAGGATGTTTAATAAATGTGTGTGTGTGTGTGTGTGTGTAACATGCATATATGTATACAATCTATATGCATATATATGTACATTCAAATATTGCATTTAAATATAGAGTAACAGCAGTACAGGTGCCCCCCAAAAGTCTTAGTGCAGCTTTAAGTTACTAAAGAATAAGTTATTTATTTTCCTAAGAGACATTGCTTTGAACTATGGGGAGGTAGGGCAGGGAAGGGGAGGACAACTTTCCATTATGTACAATCCTTCCCTCATCTTAATTATTTAGAAACATCTTATGTAAATGTATTAAAGTCAATAAGCAAGATAATTTCTGAATAATATAGTGTTTACAACCTGTTATAATAATTAATTCGTTTTAAGCCAAGAGGTGATATAATAGCTACTAAGGTCCAGTGCTTCCCCCTTCTTTGGCTTTAGTTTATCACAATCACAATTGTTCCAAGCCTGGAATAGAGAAGTTAGAATTAGAAGTTCCTAACATGTAGTATGAGGTTGATCTTTCTTAATATACATTTATAATGAATCTCTAGTTAATCCCTCACCTCTTTTTGGCTGAGGAACCACTGAAGTTATTAGAAATGTTAGTGTAATGAAATAACAGATTATATTATAGTGGTTTTTGTTAGAGGAAATTGGAGAAGAGCAGAGCTTTTCTTGAGATGTGCCTTAGACGTTGAATGAATAGATATGATGGTACCACAAGTGGGAGATGAGAAAAGGCTTCCTGGGGCTTGAGCTGAGGAAGGCAGGAAAACAAAGAGGATAAGATGATGGAGCATTTCAGGCATGAAGGGCAGTCAGTGAAAAAGGATAAAGCTTTGTTTTGTAATGTTCTCAGAGCAGAGTAATGGTGAGAGGTGGGGAGAAGGATAAGAAGCCAAATAAATGTTGATCTTTTAGAGCAAGCCCTAAAATCAGACCTGGTTCATGTAAGCCCAGAGAGCTAGGGTTTACATAAAGTTGATAAGTAAAGCAAATAATCCATGGGAGGATATGATGTCTCATAAGCATTTACTAAATATCTAATTTGTTATAGGCTCTGTTCCAGGATCTGAGGATACAATGACAAAAATGAAATATGGGAAACAAGATAAGTAGATACAAACTACACGGAAATGAAATAGTATCCTGAAAGGGCAGTTACTAGCAGAGGGAAGCATCAGGAAAGAGGACAGCTTCAGGTTCCCACAGTGCTTCAGGTTAAGAGATTAGAAAGAGTTCTGCATAGAGATGGAATGTAAGTAAGATGCTTATGGATAGCTCTGAGGCAAGAAGTTTCTTTTTGGTTTTTGGTTTTTGTTTTTTTTTTAGTGAGCTTTTGGACTTCCTTTTCCATTTGGCCAATTCTGCTTTTTAAGGCATTCCTCTCCCCATTGACTTTTTGGACCTCTTTTGCCATTTGGATTAGTCTATTTTTTAAGGTGTTATTTTCTTCAGCATTTTTCAGGTCCCCTTTAACAAGCAGTTGACTCATTTTTCATAATTTTCTTGCATCACTCTCATTTTTCTTCCCAATTTTTCCTCTACTTCTCTTACTTGATTTTCAAAATTCTTTTTGAGCTCTTCCATAGCCTGGGACCAATTCTTATTTTTCTTGGAGGCTTTGGATGCAGGAGCTTTGACCTTGTTGTCTTCTTCTGTTTGTATATTTTGGTCTTCCTTATCACAAAAGTAAGATTCTATAGTCTGATTTTTCCCCCTGTTTTTGTTCATGTCCCCAGCCAATTACTTGACTTTTGAGCTCTTTGTCAAGGTAGTTCTCTGCTTCCAGTGGGAGTGGGGGTGGGGGTGTATTGTCAGCCACTCAATTCCCACCCTGGGAGGAGGAAAGAAATCTAACCTATTTGGCCTTCAGGTGGAGGGGGACAGGGTAGTTTGTGTTACAAATAAATAATAATAATAGTGATAGAAAACATTTACACAGTATAGCTTTATATTATCTCCTTTGATGCTTACAATTCTAAAAGAGAGCTAGGACAGGAATTGTCCTCATTTTGGGGATAGGAAATGGAAGTGTAAAGAAAAATTATACCCTGAGTATAAGTATTGGAGCTAAGATTTGAATCTATGTATCTCCTAACCCAAAATCTAGCATCCATTCCATTGTATCACATTACCTCTAAAGTAGATACTTGTTTACTCTAGCATTAAAAGACCTTCCCAATATGGTCCATACTTACTTTTTTGTTTCATATAAGTGCCCACATGAGTTTTCTAAATATGTCAATGCAGCTTATAGGTACAATGGATAGATATGATCTTTTTGGTTTTTTGCTTTTGTTTTTTTTTTTTTAGTGAGCTTTTGGACTTCCTTTTCCATTTGGCCAATTCTGCTTTTTAAGGCATTCCTCTCCCCATTGACTTTTTGGACGTCTTTTGCCATTTGGATTAGTCTATTTTTTAAGGTGTTATTTTCTTCAGCATTTTTCAGGTTCATTCCCTTATTACTCTTAATGGGGAAGGTAGCCCATAGCTCACACTCACCAGTTTAGCTCCTTCCCATCAAATGCTATTTACACAGAAGATCATTATGAATAGCAAATACTGAGTCAAACCACATATCCAAGCAAAACAGCAAACTGAAATTGGAGAATTTCTACAGATAAGAATATATTAAAATATTCCCAAGAATGAGTGAGCTTTCTAACTAGGAGTAATAAGATTCCAGCTCAAACCAGGAAAGAGTATAATTTCATTCAAAGGATGTCTGTTCTCATCAGTCTCTAGAATTTAAGTAAGTCCAGGGATATGATTTCAGCTTCCTACACATGGCCGCCATTCAGAAGTCTTCCTCTCTACCACTTCCCTGGATTCCTCATTTGTATGTCTCTTCCACAAACTATTTAAAAAATTTATTTTATTCTGAACTTAAGAAATAAAACAAGCATTTCCATAACACATGAGCAGAGCCAAAAGAACGTTGTATATGGTAAAAACAATATTGTTTTAAGACATAACACATGCTCATATGACTCTTCATAAAAGGAATAGGAAAAAAAGATGACTGCTTATGAAACTGCAAATCTATTAAATACAACTCGTTATTCCTTTAAAATATATAATAAAGGTATCACGTAACGTTTTTCTTTCTTCTTCCTCCCCCCTGAAATGACTACAGTTAGGCATATATACATATATACACACATATAAAATCATTCTATACATAGTTCTATTTATTAGGCCTTTCTCTGGATACAAATAGCATCTTCACAGGTCCTTTGTAGTTTATTTGGGTATTTATAATAGGCAAAATGACTTAGTTATTCAAACTTGTTCTTAAAACAGTATTGCTTTTACTAAATACAGTGTTCTCTTGGTCCTGCTCGCTTCACTCCATTATTTTTTGCAAGTCTATCTATGTTTTTCTAAAATCATTGAGCTCATCATCTCTTATAGCACAGTAGTATTCCATTATGATCATATACCACAACTTACTTATTCATTCCCCAATTGATTGACATCCCTGCAATTTCCAGTTCTTCGCTACCACAAAGAGAGCTGCTATAAATATTTTGGAATTAGATTTTTTTCCCTTTTCCTTAATCATCTTTGGAAACAGACCAATTAGTGGTATTGCTGGGTCAAAGGGTATAGGTATTTTAATCACTCTTTGGGAATAACTCCAGATTGCTCTCCAAAATGATTAGATCAGTTCACAGTTCCACCAACAGCAAATTAATGTCCAAATTTTTTAATATCCCCTCCAACATTTGTCACTTTCCCCTTCAACCATTTTAGCCAATTTAATAGGTATAAAATGATATCTCTAGATTGTTTTAATTTCCATTTCCCTAATCAATAATGACTTAGAGAATTTTTAATATGATTTTAATTTGATTTCTTCATCAGAAAACTGCCTGTTCATATGCTTTGACCATTTATCAGTTGAGAAATGACTTGTATTCTCATAGATTTGAAAAAAGTTCTTTATGTTTTTGAGATATGAGATTTTTATCTGAGAAACTGTCTTTATACTTGTCAGACAGAATGTTACTATAGTTATTTGCTGCTATAAATTGTATGTCTACTCCGTTCCACTGATCTTTTCTATTTCTTTGTCAGTACCAGATAGTTTTGATAATTACTGCCCTATAATATAGTTTAAGATCTGTTACTAATAAACTTCCTGTACATTTTTGTCATCAATTACTTTTATGTTCTTGACCTTTCGTTCTTCCAAATGAATTTTGCTATAATTTTTTCTAACTCAGTGAAATAATTTTTTGGTAATTTAATTGGCATGGTATTGAATATGTAAATTAGTTTAAGAAAAATCATCATTTTATTATATTGGCCCTGCCTATCTATGAATAGTTAATATTTATCTAATTATTTAATTCTGATTTTATTTGTATAAAAAGATCTTTTTACAGTTTTTTCATGTTGTTCCTGGATTTGTTTTGACAAGTGTGCTCCCAAGTATTTTATACCATCTAGAGTTATTTTAAATGGAGTATTACTATCTTTTATTGCAGGGTATTGTTTGTGATATATAGGAATTCTGATGATTTATGTGGATTTGCCTTATATCCCACTACTTTGCTAATATTAATTTTCAATTAACCTTTCAGTTAAGTTTTTAAGATTTTCCAAGTATATCACCATGTTGTCTGCAAAAAAAAGAAATAGTTTTATAACCTCATTTCCTATTCTAATTTCCTTCTATTTCTTTTTCTTCTTTTATTGCTATTGCTAGGATTTCCAATCCAATACTGAATAATATTGGTGATGGTGGGCATCTTTGTTTCACACCTGATGTTGCTGAGAAGGCTTCTAGCTTATCTCTATTACAAATAATGTTGCTTATGGTTTTAGATAAGTTCTTTTTATCAATTTAAGGAAAAATGCACTTATACTTATACTTTCAAGTATTTTAATAGAAATAAGTAATGTACTTTATCAAAAGATTTTTCTGCATCTATTGATATAATCATATTATTTTTGTTACTTTTGTTATTGATGTAACAAATTATATTAATAATTTTCCTTATGTTAAACCATCATTGCATTCCTGGCATAAATCCCACTTGGTCATAAAGTATAATTTTTATAATATATTGCTGTAATCTCTTAGCTAAAATTTTATTTGGGATTTTTGCATCCATATTCATTAATGAAATTGGTCTATAATTTTCTTTCTTTCTTTTTACTCTTTCTGCCTTAGGTAACAGTTACATATTTGTTTCATAAAAGAAATTTGGTAAGACCTTTTATTTGCCTATTAATCTAAATAATTTATTTAATGTTGGAATTAGTTAACCTTTAAATGATTAAATTCACTTGTATATCCATCTAGTCCTCGTTCTTTTTTTTTCTTAGGAAGTTCATTTATAGCCTTTTTTCTAAAATAGTCTATTTAAATATGCCATTTCCTCTTCTGCTAATCTACATAATTTATTTTTTTATAAATATTCTTCCATTTCACTTAAATTGTTAAATTTATTGGCATGTAATTGGGCAAAATAAATCCTTACAATTGCTTTGATTTCATCTTCATTAGAAGTATATTTACCCTTTTCATTTCATAGAATATGAAGAACCAACTCAGTGAGTCCCTTACAGAGATTCATAGTGTCATATTCAACATTTTCTTTGCTGATCAGGAGTCACATCTCCCTCCACATGTGCAACAATACACAAAACCATTCCAGACATGGATGGAATCCAGGGTATATTAGTTTTACTACTCATTACTTCTAC
Source organism: Bettongia penicillata ogilbyi (assembly GCA_023548195.1). Taxonomy (NCBI): domain Eukaryota; kingdom Metazoa; phylum Chordata; class Mammalia; order Diprotodontia; family Potoroidae; genus Bettongia; species Bettongia penicillata. The sequence continues at coordinate 1,130,429 of JAJHZJ010000152.1, read as the reverse complement.
ATGTAAACCTTCTAGACAAAACAATTTAACCCATTTGCTATTCCTCATAACTTCTCATCCTTAGAACATCATAAGTTTTCTTCTCTTCTCTGTCTGAAATCACATTAATATTTCAAGACCCCAAATCAAATTCGCCTTATTCTTCAAATGTTCAATACCCAGCAAACATTTATTATGTGCTGGTTCTGGGAGAAATATGAAGTTGAGATAAGGCACAATCTCTATTTTGCTGGCTCTACTTTATTAGTCAAATAAGATGCCAACATAGATGGATATAATTAGCAACATAACATGATAAATGCATTGGTTAACAGGAGGAAAAAGCTATTAAAAGGTCACAGGGGATTCTACTGAAGGGACCAGGAGAAGATGATATTTAAATTAGGTTTTAAAGAATACCTAGGAATTAAAAAACAGAATGAGGAAAGGGAGGTTATTCAGGTAGAAGAAAGATACAGGAAAACATGGGGTATATTTGAAAAGTGAGAAGTTCAGTTTATTTGGAGTATAAAATGTACAGAATAATATGTGGTTAGACTAGAAAGGTGGGGTGATGCCAGATTGAATAGGGTTTTAAATGTCAGACAAAGGAGTTTAGACTTTAATAAGGATGAAATATGTAGTTAATGAAGATTTTTGAGTTGAGAAGTGACATGACTAGATCAATTATTCCTGCTTCAGGATGCAAGTAAGTTTGGGAGGAGGAGAGGGGGGAATCAGGAAACAGACTATTAAAATTGTCCATAGAGATGACAATTAAAGTCTATATCAGAGTGGTGTCAGTGGGAGTAGAGGGGATAAATGTAAGAGGTGTTGTGCAGCTGGAATTGATTGTATTTGATAAATGATCAACTATTAGAGGTGAGAGAGTAAGAAAAGTCAACTTCAGAGTTACGAGTATAAGAGATAGCAAATGTTGGTGCCATATGCAAAAGTAGAAAGGTCAGAGTTTATGAGAGAAAGATAATAATTTCAGTTTGGGACATACTGACTATGAAGTGGACATTCAACCAAAGGCATCTGGTAGGCAGCTAGAAATACAAGTCTGGAATTCACAAAAGTAATCTGTGATGTGTGTGTGGAGAAAATTATTTAGAAGTTATACACATAGTGATGAAGATCAAAGTCATGAAAGTGAATGAGTTTGGTAAGGAGCCATATAAAAAGAAAAAAGACTTAATTTTTATTACATTAAACTAAAAAGTTTTTGCACAACCAAATTCAATGCATCCAAAATTTAGAGGGATGTAGTAAATTGGGAAAAAATGTTTATGGCCAAGCTCAGGGATAAAGGCCTCATTTCTAGAATATATAGAGAACTAACTCAAATGTATAAACATACAAGTCATTCCCCAATTGATAAATGGTCAAAGGATATGAACAGGCAATTTTCACGGGAAGAAATTAAAGATATCTATAATCATATGAAAAAGTGCTCTAAATCACTACGGATTAGAGAGATGCAAATCAAAACAACTCTGAGGTACCATATCACACCTATAAGATTGGCTAACATGACAGAACAAGAAAATGATAAATGCTGGAGAGGATGTGGGAGAGTTGGAACACTAATTTATTGTTGATGGAACTGTGAGCTCATCCAACCCTTCTGAAGAATGGTTTGGAACTATGCCCAAAGGGCTACAAAAACGTGCATACCCTTTGACCCAGCAATATCGCTACTCGGACTGTATCCCCAAGAGATCATAAAAATGGGAAAGGGTCCCACATGTACAAAAATATTTATAGCAGCACTCTTTGTAGTTGCCAAGAACTGGAAATCAAGAGGAGGCCCATCGATTGGGGAAATGACTGAATAAATTATGGTATATGAATGTAATGGCGTACTATTGAGCCATAAGAAATGATGAACAAGAAAACTTCAGGGAGGCCTGGAAGGACTTATATGATCTGATGCTGAGCAAAAGGAGCAGAACCAGGAGAACTTTGTGCACAGCAACGACCACAGTGTGCGAGAGTTTTTTCTGATAGACTTGGAACTTCGTAATAACACAAGAACTTACTGAAAAAAAAAATCCCAGTGGTGGTTTTCTAAGGCAAAATGCCTTCTACACTCAGATAAAGAAATATGGAAGTCATCCGCAGAATGTAACAGATCATGTTTGTGTGTGTGTGTGCTTTAGTGTATTATGTTTTGATTTGTTATATGATTTCTTCCATTTATTTTAGTGTGACTATATAGCATGACTATAGCGAAAATGTGCTCAATAGGAAAGTATATGTAGAACCTATACAGAACTGTATGCTGTCATGGGGAGGGAAGGGTAGTGGGAGGAAGGTGTGGGGGGGATAAAATCTTAATTTTAAGGAAATGATTGTAGAACATTAAAAAAATAATGAAAAATAAATAAAAATAAAAAAAGAAATAGACAGGGATTAGTGAGCCAACTTGATATGATCAGAATAATTAATCAGAGTCATTGATTAAAATTGTTGTTGGACTTAACTAAGTCCATTTGTAAAAAAAAAATGACTGAAGATAAACCCTTAATAAAAAAAATACATTTAGAGTATAAACAAAAGAAATCCTTTGTTTGAGAGGTCGGAAGAAAATAGAATGTCCTATCTTTGAAACCAAAGGAAGAAAGAGCATATAACAGTATGGAGTGGTCAACAGTGTCAAAACCCACAGATAGGTCAAGGAGCATTAGAAGTAAAGCATTAGACTTGGTGATTAAAATCTGATTTAGACTTCGGTGAGTTTTAATGGAGCAACTTTAATAAGGTGATAAGAAATAGAAGTCAGACTGCAAGGAATTATAAAGCAGTCAATGAGGAACTGGATGACTTTTTTCAAGAGGTTTAGCAGTGGAGGGAAGGAAAGAGATACAATAGGATCTACTTGGCTAGAAGTGCCAGGAAAAGGCTTTTTTTAGTGTTGAGAAGAGTGAAGATAGAAAGGAACTAGCAAGTGAAAAGAAATTAAATATAAAGAAAAGAAATACTTGCAGTGATGAGAGGAGATAGAATCAAGGTAGAGGGATTACCCTTAGTGAGTAGTTGGGATAACTGATCATATGAGCAGATGGGAGGGAAAAGTAGAGGATGCTTCTGAAAATTTTTGAGGAATAGGAGAAGTGAATTTGGGGAACTCGTGATAACATGGTTTTTCTATTTTAATGAAGTAGAAGAGTAAGTCACTTGCTGTGTATGGCAGAAGGGAGCAGAGTTGGCATCAAGAGGAGAGAGAGAAGGTTAGGAACAGTTGCTGTGGGTAATGAGACAGCGAGTTTAGTTGGAAGGAGAAATTTGTCAATCAACAGAGAGGACTTAGCTGAGGATGGGAAAGCATAAATTTGAAGTTGGTGAAATGAACTTGATTTCACAATATTCTCCAGTAACCATTTAGTGGTCCTAGAGCAGAATCAGAGAAATTGAGTAGTAGGCATTGTCCAGTGTTGAGGATTTTTGCAGGTTGGAAATGGAAGATTAAAGGGTTAAGGGATTCTAGGTGCAGTAATTAGTAAAAAATTAAAGTAGAAGAGATCAAGACTAGATGTGGAGGCCAGTTATGCTAGAGTTGAGAATACATAGATATGGGTCAAAGGACAGTTCTTTAGTTGCAGAACAGTTACTGATATGTATTCATAGAAAGAATTTCCTCACCAATTTTTTACACAATGAAATCACAGATCTTGATTCCCCCTTTACTTTCCCAATAAAAGCACCTACCAAAAGCTACTTTATATTTTACTTGCTTGCAGAGACAACTGTTTTTCGACATTGAAAGATCATTGAGGGCAAGGACTGACTGTATCTTTTATATCTTCGTATTTATGGAATCACATTTTGGTATTTCTTGACCACTACACAGGGATAGCAGCAATTAGCAGCTGCTGTCAGAGCAGGCCTTGATTACTGTGAGTGAGAAGAAGTTGACTTTAAGAGTCATGTTTCCAGTATGCCATGTGAGAAAAAGGGAGCAGGGAGGAACTGCCTATTAGCTGAGTCTGTTTGGAGATGTTTCTGTGGAGATAACCTGGACCCCAGGACAAAGAGGTAGGGATCACAGCAAAAGGGCTCAAGGGAAGCTTGTTTCAAAACTGGCAGTTATCGAGAATTATGTGGTGAATGAGTGAGACTGAGAGCTGTTTTCTCATCATTCTCTCGCAGATATAGTTGAATACCTGGAGCGAAGTCCCTATGAACAAATACTTCTCTACTATTCCCTTTCCCAGAAGATGTAGGTATAGGTAGTTTGGTCATTTCTTCCCACTATTCTCAAGATCTGAAAGGTTAAGAAGAAAGAGGTTTGGGTAGAAGACTGGAAGCAGACAGCTCTATATAGGAGAGCTTAACTTTTTTCCCAACATTTTTACTATGTGCCGTTTTGTGACCACAATATGTTCGATATCTGAGTCCAATGGAGGCTGAGGTTGTGACCATATTGGGGAGAGTCTAGATATGAGACAGGGACCCAAAAGCTATAGCTTTCATATTTTCTATTATTTGAGCAGTGTTCCATATCATGTCCTATTTAAGCTCTGAACCTAGCCAGTGTGTGTTTAAACTGATCGGTGTTGAGTTAAGGTTACATATCTGGCAAAGGATGGGAAGGGAGGGATACAAAACAGCCTAGGGGCCTGGCTATAGGAGGCATATTCTCTGGCAGCCAAAGAGGATACTTCATCCTTTTGGGAAGCTGTCCCACATGTGCACAGGCATATCTCATTTTATTGCACTTTCAGACACCACTTTTTCTTAAAATTTTAGCAAATTGAAGGTTTGTGGCAACCTGGTGTTGAGCAATCAGGTATCAGTGCCATTTTTTCCAACCTCATGTGCTCATGTCATGCCTCTGTCACTTTCTGGTAATTCTCACAATATTTCAAACTTTTTCTGTGATCAGTGATTTTAATGTTACTATTGTAAATGTTTTGGTATAAACAGTGCCCATATATGACAGTGAACTTAATTGATAAATATTGTGGGTGTTCTGACTATGCCAACCAGCCATTCTCTGTCTCTTTTCCTCTCCTGGCACTTCTGTATTCCCTGAGACACAAAAGTATTGAAGAATATTATACAAACTTAGTTGATAAAGCAGTGACAGGGTTTGAGAAGTTTGATTCCAGTTCTAAAAGAAGTTCTACTTATGGGTGAAATGCTGTCAAACAGCATCACATGCTATAGAGAAATCTTTTGTGAAAGGAAGAGTCGATCAAAGTGGCAAACTTCTCTTATTTCAAGAAATTGCCATAACCACTCTGATCAGTCAGTAGCCATCACCATCAAGTCAAGAACCAGCAAAAAGATTATGACTTACCAAAGCCTCAGATGATGGTTAGCATTTTTTTTAGCAATAAAGTATTTTTGGATTGTTATGTACATTTTTAGACATAGTGTTCTTACACACTTAATAGACTACAGTTTAGCATAACCATAACTTTTATATGCACTGAGAAACCCCCAAATTCATTTAATTTGCTTTATTGTGATATCTGTGTTATTATAGTGGTCTGGAACTGAACCCACAATATCTCTGAGATATCCCTGTACCATAAAGGCACTAAGATTAAGATGGCTGTTGGGCAGGTGGTTTAAGAGGAGTACCACTAGGTAAATAGCTCACATGTCACATTCCCTGCATAGATAATTAGTACACTGACATGTTATCATCAGTTGACTAAAGGAAGGTACCATATACACCAATTGATAACACCATAGTGTCACTTACTGCAGGACCTCAAGTGTCACCAATGGAATGCACAGGTATCATATCATTTCTGATCTCCTTTGATACTATTTTTTGAAAAATATTTTTGCTATTATTTTGATTAACCTAAATTGCTAATTAATTTACCTTAGACAAAAAGACCTAATGTGATTCACTCTTGCCTATCAAATCAAGTTCAAACTCCTTAGCCTGATTTTTAAATCCCTTCTATAATCAGTCCTGCTCAATATATATGAGATTTTTTTCATTAATCTCTAACATAATACCTCAGTTCTACCTAATTGGGACATTATCACCTGAAATTTTTTGGGTGCCTTTATTCCTTCTGCTCTCTCTCTCTCTCTCTCTCTCTCTCTCTCTCTCTTCTTTCTGCCATTCTAGATCATTCTGTCTCTGCCTTTATAAGAGCACTACTCCATTTTATATTTATTTCCCATTTCTCATTTCTCTGAACCTCTAAGGAACTTAGAATCCATATCACTCAATTTAAAAAAACAGATACATCCCTATTTATAAGAACTGATTTCTCATATCATGGACATGAGGCACAGGCATTGATTGCAGGAGACCAGAGACTTCTGGGAGGAAGCAGTTCAGACACATATAAGGATGACTGAGGGGAAAGAAAGAGAGAGAGAGAGAGAGAGAGAGAGAGAGAGAGAGAGAGAGAAGTGTTGGCTGTTAGACAAATATACAGTGTTCTTGAATCAAACAAGGGAAATTATTGTCCAGTCATTTAGCATCCAACCCCCATGGACCATAGTATGCCAGGCCTTTTTATCCTTTATAACTCCCAAAGTCTGTCTAAGCTCATGTTTCTTCCATGACACTGTCCATCTCACCCCTTTCTTCTTTTGCCTTCAATCTTTCCCAACATCAGGGTCTTTTCCAATAAATCCTGTCTTCTCCTGTGGCCAAGGTATTTAAGCTTTATCATCGGTATCTGTCCTTCCAATGAATAGTCTAAGTGAATTTCTTTTAGTATTTACTCATTTTATCTCTTTGCTGTCCAAGACTCTCAAAAGTCTTCTCTAGCACCACAACTTGAACATGTCAATTCTGAGGCTTTTGGCTTTCCTTATGGCCCAAATCTCACAGCTACTGGAAAAGCCATAGCTTTGACTATAAAGAGGAACTGTAGAAGCTACCTTAATCTGCATAAAGATCTCAAATCTATAAGGAAAAAGGGCTTAGAGAGCTGTGGTGTAAACTGGGCACATAAATGCCGGAGGAAGCAAATAGACTCCAGACGAACCAGATAAGATACAGACTTGGCCTTTTGCTGAGACCTTTACAGATCTACTTGTAAGGCAGGCTTCTCATTAAATGGTGTTGAACAGTTGTAGGAACTTTCAACCCAACTGAGAAGGAAAAATTGGGGTATAGATCTCATTTCTGCTTTCATATTGTAACAAAAATGCTTTCCATTCAAATGTTTGTTAGGAGCTTGTTGCTTGCATGAGAAGAGGTATAGATCATCCAAATTTGGATGTTCCCACAGATGACCTGTAGGGTCAAACACAAGTCACATAATATTATCAAAGTTTTCCTAAATGGAAAACTGCATACTAAGAAGAGGGATATTTCCCCAGTGGGAAGCCTAAATAACTCACTTTTGATAAAGAGGCTGTGTAGAGCCTATCTTAATGTTTCATGTGTGCTTTTGTCTTTAAAACACATTCCATGTTTTAGTGTGCATAGGCATGTTTTCCCCTAGAAGTTAATGTTGGAACATTTGCTGAGCACACAAGGGGGAGGGTATCTATAACTGTACAATCCACCAGGGGGCACTTGAAGCTTGAATGACACTCTTGTCACCGCAAACAATCTGATGCGCTTTTTACCCCTTGGCTTCGCTATACAGTTCCTAACATTTCAGATTCAAATGTAAATTTAAGGGTATTCATTAATTTCCTTGAAATCACACACCAAAAATTTTCTGGTTTCTATTCCCATTTGACTTCTCCAGTCTTGCTTTCTCTTCACACCGTAGCCCTAAAAGAAACTACTCACTCAGCATTCAGACTAAATGCCTTTTGCTCAAGTGCAATATTCTAGGCAAGAGGTAATGAAGGTCTGAACCAGAGCTATGGCTATGTAGTGGAGAAAAGAGAACGGATACAAGAGATATTGTAGCGTTAGAATGGATGACAGGTTGGTAACCTATTGTACACGGGGCTGCTGAAGGAGGATCTCAGGCTGCCACCCTGGGTGCCTAGAAGGATGATTTGAGTTCTCAGTAGAGAGAATAAAGTCTGAGGAGGGCATAGTAAATGTTTAGAGGGAAAAATAAGGGTACTGCTTTGGAAATATTTGAGTTTGAGATGCTGATGGTAAGAATGTCCAGCACGCAATTGCTGATAGGAGACCTGAGAGAGATTAAGAATGGATATAAAGATTTGGGAGTCATCTATGTAGAGAGGATAATTTAATCCTTGGGAGCTTAGAGATAATAGAGAGAAAGACTATAGAGAGGGTGGTAGGGTGATTTCCAGGAGTGTTTCCCTGAGGAAACACTAAGGGAGATGGAGATAGACAATGGTGATCTAATATGGTTAGTCAGGTAGAGGAGAGAACCAAGGAAAGAAAAATGTCAGGGTAGCTTTGAAGAAACAGTCATCACTCTTTGACCAGCCTCTTCATCAACAATCTTTTCATAGTGAGCTTGGCTGGTGCTCAGAAGATATGTAGAGTCCTCATTGTGAGGTGCAGAGTCTCAATTTTTCTGTTTTGGGTTAAGTTACCAAACTTAGAGAATTCAGTCACACATCAAGAAGAGGCAGTGGAATAGGGCTTAGGAGCAAGTAGTTCATAATACCATTTAATAAATGCAATCAAAGACAGTTAATTGTGAAGTAATTTAGCAATCAACACGTGCTGCCATTCTGCTTTCCTGTCTCTCCCCTTGAGATTTTAGTTCACATTGCCAAATGCCAAGAGGTACATCACAGCTCCCTCTGTTAAATTAGCATTTTTCATCTTTTTGCCTTTAGGCGTGAAGCCCTAACTTCAGTCATCAGATGGGGCAGAGATATTAACCCCTGGTTACATATCTACATGGAAGAATTGCAGATCTTTTTTGTACATCAATTATTGTTCAGCCATGTTTCTCTTATCTTGTGCTTGTACCATTTTTGAAACTAAGTAACTATTTTTATCTCTACCAAATTTAATTTTATTATAATTAATTTGTTACTCTAGCCTTTCAAAACATTTTTGGATCCTTATTCCATCCTCCAATATGTTAACTATCCCTCCCAACTTAATGTCATCTGCAAATTTTATAAGTACGTCATATATGCCTTTAATCAAGACACTGATAAAAATGTTAACTAGAACAAGGCGAAAGGCCTTGGGGCTCTCTGTTAAAGATCTTTCTCAGTATTAATTAGTGACTATTATGGCTCCAAGCCATTCAATTGCTTCCGAATCAGTTTAGCTGTTTTATCATGCAGCCACCATCTCTTCATCTTATTCAGGAGGATGACATGAAAGACTTAGACACTTTGGGGAAAGGTAGGCCTACTATGTCTATGACGTTCCCTGGATCTATCAGTGTAATAACCTTCTCAAAAAAAGAAACTAGTATCAATCTGGCATGATCTGGTTTCATACTAGCTTGGTTAACATTTCCTTTTGTAAATGTTCACAAACAACTTTTTAATAATACATTCAAGAATATTCTCAACAATTAAAATTAAGCTTGTTGGCCAAGTTTGTGGACTTTTATGAAAATGGGGAACACATTTATTATTCTTTAGTTTTATTACACTTCTTCCATACTCTGTGATCTTTTGATAATTACATACAGTGGCCCAGAAGTCATATTTTTAGTTTTGAGATGTAGTACAGGCCTGGTGACTTGTATTTGTTGAGGACAACTAAAGGTCCTCTTATTACCTTTTTACATATCTTGGGTTTCAACTCTCTTTTTAATTATTTTTTTTTGTGCTAGAGAGTTAGTTGGTATGGTGGATAGAGCATTGGGCATAGAGTCAGGAAGACCTAAGTTCAAATCTGACCTTACGTAATTACTAGTTAGTAATTACTTACATAATTACTAACTGGGCAAGTTACAACCTCAGCTGTGACTCAGTTTCCTCAACTGTAAAAGGGGGATTGTAATAGCACCTACTTCCCAGAATTATTGTAAAGATCAAATGAGATAATAATTGTCGAGTTCTTAGCAAAATGCCTGTCACCTAATGGGTGCTATATAAATGTTTGCTATCTTTAATAATATTGTTATTATTATATACTAACTGTAACTGGCAGATAATATTGGAGAGAACACATCAGATGGAGGGTTTTTAGCCAACAGCATCAGAGAAGACCCTCACTGACCCAAAGAGGAAGATGAAGCCAGTAACTTTGTTCTGACTAGCCAATGAGAGTAGGAGCTGAAATAAGGACCTTAGTTAATAAAGGTGATTCACCTGCCTTTGTTGGTAGAAGATTATGGCAGGGACTTAGCTCCCAGAGTTCTTGTGGCTTATCCTCCCAAAACTTTGAAGATCACAAGGTTCCAGCCTAGTGTGATATGCCTTCACTAAGAGTAGGACAGAACAAACACAAAGGGATAAAGAACAGAAGCCTATATTCATGTTTATCCAGGGAGGGCAGGCCCGAGGCCTTTTCTCATCCACAGGCTTATTACCTCACTCAGAGTATCCAGATAAGAAAGAGGGCTAAGTTGCCTCCATGGAAATCTTTTGTTTACTTCCTAGTTCTGGTTCAGTGGGCATCCCCCAAAAAGCCCACTCTTCACCATAAAGTTAGTGAACTAGAAACAGTCAGAATAACACATTCTCTTAGTCAAGGATCAAGGTCATTGACAATTCATCACATCTTTCTGGAAGCGAGCTCCCCAGCCTTTCCACCTGGGCTAGTAAAAAGTAGAGCACACTATAAATGTTCTGGCATGAGTCTTCAATGGCCTGTTCCCTTGTTTCATATCTCTGAATTTTAAAAAAAAATCTTTCTTTCCTAAAGTCTCTGTGAAATAAGGACAAATATCAGAAAGTCTAAGATGGCATAGTCACTTTCTCCCATGGTTCCTGTCATTTTCACTTCTCCAGGCTTCTCCTAATTTGTCAGAATCAGATCTAGAATGGCAATTCCCTGATTTGCATCTTGCATTTTATAGAAGATGAAATTGGCAATGAGGCAAGTTAAGAATTTGTCAGCAGCTTTATTAGAGAGTGATCTTCTTGCAGATACCTGGATAACAAGTCCCAAAATATAATTATGTTCTAACACCTTTCTAGCTTTGTGGTATAATAACAAAATAACAATAACAATAATAGAAAATTTTCCTATATCCACTTTCCTCTAAATCCATGCTTTCAGTAAGTAGCAGGAATGAACACTAGCTGTGTCCTTGGTCTTTCTGCCCAACTCTTCACAATCCTTAAAGATTCGTTCCAGGTTTCTTCAGGCAGCATCAGTCCCATTCTTGTTCCCTCTATGGTGAGATCCTCATCCCTCCAAATCCTATTACTGCCAGAAATACAATGCTGCCTTTGAGATGTTTCCTTTCCTCCTGTAAGGAGAAAGCTCTTAGAGTCACTAGAAAATCTATTCTTATGTTCAAACTCCATCTTCTCAGAGACCTCTATGGTGACTTCCAGACTTAGAGATGAATAATGGCCATACCCTGGCCTGGAAAGGGGAATGAACTCAGAGTCATAAGAAAATCATCCTCTCCTTTCCCTTTCAACCTTGGCCTGCACAAACTACCAACCTCAGAGGATCAGTGAAAGGCAAGGTCAAGATAGAGAGCATTTATGCAGTTAGTGCCTTCCCATAGCTCCGACTAGTTAGTGTGGATGCTAATTCATAGAATTTCTGTAGCCTGATTCTTACTTATCATCTGACTATCACAGGCTATTACATTTATTGAATTATGTTAAGACTCATCCCTCTTTCTTGACACGCATAAGCAGCTCTCCTTCCCTGTTACTCCCGGAAAGGCACTCAGTCATCACTTCTGGATTCCCTGCCTTTGCTATTTAGCTTCTGTTCTCATCACTGGGCAAAAATTAACCCCACACAGCCACACTTCATCCTTAAATTCCCCTTTAGGGCTTGCTGTCTTTATGTTCCAGCAGTTCCTATAAACTTTTCATTATCTCCTCTCAGCTTTGACTTTCATTAATGCATCCCACTTCTCATATGATGAGTCATCAGCCCCTAGATTGACTTCAAGAAGGTGTCAAGCAAGGATTAGGGAATGGAAAATAGCCTTCAAAAGTTTCCTCAAAGAATGCCATGAGGGGAATTATCAGACTTTGTTTCCTTGAACTCAAATTGGTGCTTTTCCAGGACTGCCTCTTTTATTAGTGCAATTCTTTGGCCACTATTACAGCGAAATATCTATATCTATCACGTAACAGTGAAATATATACACACATACACATACTACATACATATATGTACGTAGTAGGTATGTATATAAACATGTATAACATATACATATATACTTATGTTTTTATGTATAGACACATAAATCCAGGCTAATATGTACTATTGTTGTTCAGTTGTTTTCAGTCATGTCCAGCTCCTCATGACCCCATTTGGGGTTTTCTTGGCAAAGATACTGGAGTTGTTTACAATTTCCTTCTCTAGCTCATTTTAGATGAGGAACTGAGGCAAGCAGGGTTAAGTGACTTAGCCAGGGTCGCACAGCTCATGGGTCTGAGGCTGAATTTGAACTCAGGTCTTCTAACTCCATGTCTGGTGCTCTATCCATTATGCCACCTAGCTTATGCCACCTAGCTGCTCACACAGTATCAGTGGGAAGAATGGGCATTATTTGTAGTACACTATTACAGAGGCACTCACTTAAGAAGCACATATGGCCAAGGCAACTCAAACCTTCAGCACTGATGAACTTAGCTAGAGGCTTGAGTTTGCTTTTTTTGTGGTATGCTGCTCCCCCTAGGTGCAGCATTTCTGCTGGGCAGGTTGCTTCACTGGGTTCCCAGGATTTACTCTTACCTGTGACTCTCCTTAACATACAGATAATCTTACCTGGAAGTGGCATTCTCTGCTACAAGATACCATTGCCAATGGGACAGTGGAGGGGAGGAAAGCAAAATCCTTCTTTCATTGCTGCACTCTAGCAGTGATTCCTTGGAAAAGGGATAGCGTTTTGTCTCTCAAAAGCTGGGTTCTTACTTCATAACAGGCTCCTTACTTGACTGCCAGAGACGAATGATTGACTCTACCCAGAGAGAGATCCTTTTTAAGGCCATCAAGTGCACACCTAATCTTTCAGTCAGACAATGGCTAGCCATCCAATAATTCCATTAATTTGACTGAAGAACTTCCACACATCTCTTTAAGAAGAAAACAAGTGTCCTTCTTTAGACTTCCTTTCCTTAAGTTCATCAAAACCTTGTAAAGCAAGATGCCAATAGACCACTCACAGGTTTTCCACCCTTTATCGTCTGCCAATATGTCATCCAAGATGTGACCTTTACAAGCCCTGAATGCTAGCCTCTGTAAGTCTCAAAGGGACAAAACTTTCACCTCATTGTCACTGTTTTCTGAGGACTAAATTGATCAGGGGCTCCCTGATGCCAGTCAAGTTCCCTGTACTCAGTTTGTTGAGTTCTGGACCTGGAGTCAGGAAGGATCATCTTCCTGAGTTCAGATCTGCCCTTAGACACTTACTAACTGTGTGACTCTGGACAAGTCACTTAATCCTGTTTGCCTCAATCCTGTAAAATGAGCTGGAGAAGGAAATGGCAAATCACTCCACTGTCTTTGCCAAAGAAACCCCAAGAATTGTATGTGACTGAAAAACTACTGAACAACAATAACAAAATGGCTGGGCATATAATTTGTTTTCAGTTCTGTACTACCACAAGAAATGTTGCTATAAATATTTAGGTGTATATGGGACCATTTTTTTTAAATTGGATTTTGTTTTTTTTCAATGAACAAAAAGAAATTTTTCCCCTCTCATCTCCCTTATACCTTTGGTTAAAAAAAAAGAAAAAGAAAACTTCAGTAATACATATGCGGTCGAGCAAAATGTTTATACACACACACACATATACATATAGATGACTCAGGATGTAATATATATTGCATCTTGACTCTATCACTTCTCCTATCAGGAAGCATATACTTCACCATCACTTGTCTGGAATCATTGTTGCTGATTATGTTGATCAGAATTCTTAATGCTTTCAAATCTGTTTGTTTCGTTGCACTCTTGTTATAAACTGTTCTCCTTGTTCCTCTCACTTCATTCCAAACATCAGTTCATTCAGATCTTTACGTGAAATGGTTATTTATTTGACCTCCTTGAATTATATGTCTAACGCCGGCTTCCCTGGGACAAACTACATGGTGGTTTTGGTCAATTTCTTAACAAACTTTTTTTTTGTTTTACATAAAGCACAAGACACAAGGGAGTATTTTAAGAGGTATGTTTCTGGTTTTCTCAGCGAGTTGTGCCTGTAACATCTGTTACAAACATCTAATATAGCTTTCTATGATAGCCAGCTCCCAGAAATAATGGAAGAGTTTTTGGGAAAAATGAAAAAAACCCTCCCAACATTTACTCTAAACCCCCAATTCCTTTTAAGTGACAGGCACATCACAAGAATATAAAGGAAAGATAGTCAGAATGACCAATGACGATTGATGAAATTGATAATTAATAGAAGAATTCTCTGCAACGATAAATAATGTGATAGGATATTACCCTGAATTGATAAATAACTAGACCATATTCTTTATAAATACACTTGAAAGTAACTCACCTGTCATGAAACAATCCAAATAACAATCTGTTTCATCCTTTTCATTAGTTCTGATGTTTATCCCCTTAGTTCTGTGTTATAGAGGACTGCAGGGCAAAGGAAATTGCCTTTAATGAAATGATAATTAAAAAGAGCTGAGCTGAATGAATTCTGATGTTTCTTGTTACTGTTCAGACATTTCAGTCCTGTCAGGCTCTTTGGACCTCATGTGGAATTTTCTTGTTAAAGATCCCTGGAGTGGTTTTTATTTGCTTCTCCACTTCATTTTACAGATGAGAAAACTGAGGCAAACATGGTTCGGTGAATTACCCAGAGTCACACAGTTAGTAAGGGTCTGGGGCCCAATTTGAACTCAGGATGAAGGATCTTCCTGACACCAGACCCAGAATTCTATCTACCTAATTGCCCTAAATTCTGATTACTGTTGTGATAGAAAAATGAATCAAATCAGTAAAGAGGGTGACAGAAGATCCTTTGAGTCCTGAGGTAGGAAAAAGATGCTATGTGACCCAGAACAATTAATCGCAGATGTCTTTTCAGCTATTCCATTAGAAGGAAGGGAATTTTTTTAAAAAAAATTTATGTTATCAAGTCATTCCCCAATTGATAAATGGTCAAAGGATATGAACAGGCAATTTTCAGAGGAAGAAATTAAAGATATCTATAATCATATGAAAAAATGCTCTAAATCACTTTTGATTAGAGAGATGCAAATCAAAACAACTCTAAGGTACCACATCACACCTGTCAGATTGGCAAACATAATGGAACAGGAAGATGATAAATGTTGGAGAGGATGTGGGAGAGTTGGAACACTAATACACTGTTGGTGGAGCTGTGAGCTGATCCAACCATTCTGGAGAGCAATTTGGAACTATGCCCAAAGGGCTACAAAAATGTGCATACCTTTTGACCCAACAATAGTGCTTCTAGGACTTTATCCCCAAGAGATCATAAAAATGGGAAAAGGTCCCACATATACAAAAATATTTATAGCAGCACTCTTTGTGGTGGCCAAAAACTGGAATCAAGGGGATGCCCATCAATTGGGGAATGGCTGAATAAATTATGGTATTTGAATGTAATGGAATACCATTACGCTATAAGAAATGATGAACAGGAAGACTTCAGAGAGCCCTGGCAAGACTTATATGATCTGATGCTGAGTGAAAGGAGCAGAACCAGGAGAACTTCGTGCACAGCAACGACCACAGTGTGCGAGAGTTTTTTCTGGTAGACTTGGAACTTCATTGCAATGCAAGGACTTAAAAAAAAATTCCCAATGGTCTTCTAAGGCAAAATGCCTTCCACTTCCAGAGAAAGAACTACGGAATTCAATTGCAGATTGTAGTAAATTGTGTGTGTGTGTGTGTGTGTTGCGTTTTGGTTTGTTAGATGATTTCTCCCAGTCATTTTAATTCTTCAACACAGCATGACTAGTGAAAATGTATTTAATAGGAATATATGTGTAGAACCTATACACAATTGTATACCATCTTGGGGATGGAGGGGGGAGGGAAGGGAAATAATAATCTAAGTTATATGGTGGTTATTGTAGAACACTGAAAATAAATAAAATTAATAAAAAAATTTAAAATTAAAAAAATTTATGTTATTTTGAAATGTTTATTACTGCCTTTTGTTTTAACATTACCTTGATTTTGAAATATATTCTTCCTCCATTATCTCCCTAGAGAGGCATCCTTTGTAAAACAAAGAATAAAAAAGAAAGAGGGAAAAAAATCACAGTAAAGCTAAGTGCATCAGCTAAGTCTGACAGCATAAGCCATGTTCCACATCCATAGACTCCCACTTCTGTAGAGGAGGAAGAATGGTATATTTACCTCTTCTTCAGGGCCAACTTTGATCATTATAATTACATTGTATTGTGTCATTTTTTTCTTTCTATTTACATTATTGATGCCATTATGTATATTTTCCTAATTCTGCTTATTTTACTTTGCATTGATTCACATATCATCCCATAATTGTACTTTTACACTCTCATAATTTCTTACAGCATAGTAATATTCCATTATATTTACATGCCACAATTTGATTAGCTATTCCCTGATTGATGAATATCTACTTTGTTTTCAGTCTTTGATAATACGAAAAGTGCTACTATAAATATTTTAATGTGTATGAGACCTTTTTATCTTTGACTTTCTTAGAGTACATGCCTAGTAGTGGAATCTCTGGGCCACCTTGCAGTCAGTTTAGTTTTAGAATAGTTCCAAGTTGCTTTCCAGAATGCTCAGATGAATTCATAGACATACCAACAGTAGTTTTGTGTGCCTGTCTTTCCCCAGTCCTTCCAACATCAACCATTTCCATCTTTTTTCACCTCTGTCATTTTATTCAGTGCAAGTAAAACCTCCGAGAGAATTGAATTTTGGTTCTCTTATTATTAGTAATTTGAATAAATCTTCCATTTAATATTTAATATTTTGCAATTCTTCTTATGAGAACCATTTGTTCACTTTGACCACTTATGGACATGAAAATTCAAAGTTATGTACCTGAATCTGCTAAGGTTGCCATGCTAATACATTTGGAAGTGTCTTCTTTCACTTGGATATCCAAGAGTGATTTTGGAAGGAGAAGATATTAGTGAGTCTAAAAGAAACATTAAGACAGTCAAGAATCAGACCTCCCCTGTAACAACATGGACATTACAGTCATGATTTTCATTCCTGTTAAGAACTATTGGCTAATCACTTCAGAAGGTTATTATGTGGTAGTGAAATGAATGTTGAACCAGCATCCATGACCTACATTCAAGTCCTTGTTCTAACACAAGTTGTGAAACACTGAGCAAAAGATTTAATTTCTTTAAACCTCAGTTTACTCATCTATGAAGCAGAGGTAAGCATATTTGCACCAACAATCTCATAGGACAAGAATCATCTAGCACAATATGTCTATGTACTTTGCAGCAGTAAAAAAAAGGATGTAATTCTAAGTTATTATTATGTCTAAAAACATTAGAAATGTAACAAATAGTTGTTCCTTTTTAGTTTTCTTTGAAAGATAATTCAATTGCAAAATCCCTATTTATTCATCCTTCTTCCTTCTGCAAAACAGAAATCATACCATCTGGAAATTTAAATACATTATCATCTGAGAAACTCCAACTAAAGAAGGAAAAAAGACCAGTTCAGACAAATTCAAAAAAGATAGCAAAAGTACTAAGACTAAATTTAATGATCCAAATAAATGAGTATTCTGCTTTTGAGTACCCCAAATGTTCATTAGTTATGCCATACCTTAAAAGTACAAAGGCTTCTCTTTCTCTCATGGCTTAAAAGTCTCTAATTAGGAGTCAATTTAATAAAAAAGAATTTAAAAGCATGTACTAAATATAAATCATTGTGTTAGATAATGCTAGGAAGGAAGGAAGGAGCAGTCAGATAAGTAAAAGCAGACCCAGGAGAGAATAATGTTTCGAAAACCTAGAGAGAAGAGAATATCAAGGAGAAGAAGGTGACCGATAGTGTCAAAGATTGAGAGAGATCAAGGATGAGGACTGAGAAAAGGCAAATAAGAGGTCATTAGTAACTTTAGAGAGGGAAGTTTCATTTGAATGATGTTGAAAGACAAATATTAGAGATTTAAAAAGAGAGTGAGAGGAAAGGAAGTGGAAGCGCCCATTGTACATGGTGTCCTCAAGGAGTTTAAGTCAGGAGAGATCTAAGACAAGGCTGAGGGATAAAAGGGAAGGTTTTTTGAGGATGTGGGAGACATCAGCATGTTTGTAGGCAGTAGGGAATCAGCCATTGGACAGGGAGAGATTGAAGTGAGAGAGTGGAGATGATAGAAGGGGCAATGTGCTGGAAGAGACGTGATGGAATGGGATCACTTGGGCATGTAGAGGTGTTTGCCTTGGCAAGGAGAAGGGCCACCTCATCATGTGACATGGGAGTGAGAAAGTGATAGCCATGGAAGGCATCTGAGTGATGTAAGATAAGAGAGG
Organism: Bettongia penicillata ogilbyi; assembly: GCA_023548195.1. Classification (NCBI taxonomy): domain Eukaryota; kingdom Metazoa; phylum Chordata; class Mammalia; order Diprotodontia; family Potoroidae; genus Bettongia; species Bettongia penicillata. The sequence goes on along the minus strand of JAJHZJ010000152.1, from coordinate 1,111,978 downwards.
AGAACAAGGAAGTCTTGACAAACAGCTTCAATTTTTTCAGTAAAATATGAGGCAAAATTCTCAGTTGAGAGGGTGAGGGAAGGGGAAGCCATGGGAGGTTTGAGAAGGAATGAAAAAGAAGAAGAGCCTCTGTAGTGAATGGGTAAATTAATTTGGGAAGTGTAAAAAAATTACCTAGCATCCATGAGAACCTAGTTGAGGTTATGCAAACTACATTTATAGTGAATTTAGGCAGGATGTAATTTTCTCCAGCTTTGTTCAGCAATACAAATGTAGGAGCAAAGACAGTGGATGGTAGGAGTGATCGACGGTTGAGGTTTGACAGACTTCAATCAGTAATATGATAAGTGGGCAAGGGACTCAAGAGAAGATGACAGTATAGATCTGAACTCTATATTTGGTTCACCAAGGGGTAAAGATGAGGAAAAGAGGAGAGTGTGTTTTATGCAGGATTGATGTCCTAGGAGAGAACTGAGGAGAAAAGGGACTGAATGTCATGGTCAATCAATCAAGAAAAAATTTTTAAGTGCCTATTATGTGTCAGACACTATGCTACGCACTGGGGAAACAAAAAGAGACAAAGACTGACTCCAAGAGCTCACAATCTAATGGGGGAGACAACCGTTTCAAACAAATACGTACAAACAAGCTATATATGGGATAAATAGGAAATAATTAACAGAGAGAAGGCACTGAAATTCAGAAGAATTAGTTAGCAAAGGCTGCCTGTAGAAGACAGGATTTTAGTTAGGACTTAAAGGAAGTCTGGCAAGCCAGTAGAAAGAGATGAGGAGGGAAAATTTTCTAGGAATATGGAATAGTCAAAGAAAACGCCCGGAGCTGAGAGATGGAGTGTCTTATTCTTAGAACAGCAAGGAGGATATTGTCATTGGAGTATGTCTAGGGAGCAAGGTGTGCGAAGACTGGAAAGGTAGGAGAGTGTTAGGTTATGAAGGGCTTTGAACACCAAACTGAGGATTGTGTTATTTGATCCTGGAGGCAATAGAGAGTCATTGGTGCAGGTGAAGAGAACAATTTGTTATTGGAAGGCAGAGGGATGGGTGGAAATCCAATAGTTTGTGATAAGGGAATTTCAGAACTCATGAACATGAAAGTGGGGAATTTATGGGTGATGGTGAGATCAAGAGTATGACTATTTCTGTGTATGGCTAAGATGGAGTGGTGGAAATGAAGACGTTGATGAGCTAGGAGGTTAAGGTGCTTGAAGGAGCATCAATATATGTATTGAAGTCCCCTAATATGAAGGCAAGAGGTGAGGAGGAGATAAAAATCAAGGGCCAAGTACTGAATTCATTGAGGACAGAAGCAGGGTGTCTTTGAGGTCTGTAAATTTTCATTTGGTATCAGAGTTCTTTCAGAGTCTTTGGGCAGTTTAGGAGACGGAGGGGAAAAGAGCAGAAGGATTAGTGATATTCTCCCTCCCCCAAGGTGGTACGTGAGCTGTCCTTTGAAAGAAACTGAGTGATTCTAGCTAGAGATGAAGAATGGAGTGTAAAGGCTGGGAGGTAGGAAACAAGGCTAGGAGCTATTTTAATAATAGAAACTGAGCAAACATTACAAGGCTCCTCTTCCATTCTTTCATTCTTTTCCTTCATGCTGTCTGTCCTTTTCATCCTTAAATCCTAGGTTCCCAGTTTAAGTATATTTTCCATTCTGTCTCACATAGCAAAACCTGTTCTTTAATTCTTTATTCACACTAAGGGGTAAAAAACAGATAACTTAAATAATTATTTATATGATAAATATGCATTAATAATAAATTATGTAATGTATGTAAATAATAAATTATGTAGTAATAACTACCAATAGTTATTTCTTTTTATTATTGATTTCATTTATAAAATATTGTATATTCAATAAATTTAACAAATATTTAGTCATAGAAGATTAGAGATTTCACATATTAACTACCATGGGGAGTGGAGATTCTTCTAGTTTATTCAAGGGTGAGGCTTTGAGCCAGCTGATTAATGAATAAGAAAGAGATTGTAATTTTATCAATTAGAAAGAAAAAACTCAAATATGTCCCCCCCCCTACACCCTGATTTATGTAAAGCTTAGGACAATAAGATTAACTACTGAAAAAGTTACAGGCCAAGATTATGAGGAGTAACCTAGAAGTGAATGTGGTCTCCCCCATATTTTGCCACATTCCTATCAAGTAAGGAATAAACCGACTTGCCAAATGTCTTTCTCACCATTATGGAAGATATCTGATATAGAGTCCAAGTGAAAGCCAGGTTCTTAAAAGATCAATTGTTCCTCCAGTTAGCTCTATTTATAGATGGACGCTGATTGTATCAAGACCGAAAATACTGCGGATCCAGAATCGTGCCAACAAACCCGGTTTCTCTAGGTAGTGAACTTTCAAGCTTCATCCAGCTGATGGGAGAGGATTTTCGAGGGCTGGGAAATGGAGAGCAGTCCTTTAAAATCGTGTAAATAACCAGTCATCTACTTGGCTTATGAGCAAGACTAGACTTGGACAGTCAACTTTTGTACAAAACTCCAAATTTTAGTACAAGGATAATATGGAAACAGCAGCTTTATTTAAAAACCTTTCAAAATTTGACCATGTGTAGAATTTAAAGTGTAGCCATAGTCCATATATGTATATATATATATATACATACATGCATACATATATGTATGAATACATAATATTTAATTTACAGTTATTTTCCAGATACACATTTCCCACCCCAAATGACTGCCTTCTTGTAACAAAGAAAAACAAGTGCAGTGTTTGTAGCATCTTATATCTGTAGTACCCCATCTCCTTATTAAAAGAAATGTGTTTCCTCTTCTCCAAAGCCAAGATTGGTTATTACAATTACTTGATATTTTGTTTCATTTTATATAGCATGGGTATTTGTGTGTATGTGTACTATTGTAACCATACTTTTTATTCTCCTGATTTTCTTATTTTACTCTGACAGTGTTTCTATGTTTTTTCTGTCCCCTTTTATTCAGTTTTCTTATGGAAATATTCCTTTACATTCACATACAATTATTTAGTTATTCTCCAACTAATAGGCCCCATTTTGATTCTAGTTTTTTCATAACTTTAATATATTTGTGCTTAATTTTTTTCTCTATAGGGTAAGGGAAGCTTCCACCTCATAAGATTGCTGTTAATAATTTTGGTCAATTATTTACATGTAATGGTTAATGAGTTTCATACTAGATTTACTCCCTTTACCTTCATCTCAAATAAATGGTTAGAGTCTTGTGAAAGCACTGATCTTTTACAGGATCCTTTTTTCTTTGGGTATTAATGATTTGTTCTTGCAGTGTCTTGTATGAGTTTTCTTGGTTGGACAAATAAAGTCAGTCACTCTATCAAATACATTTCCTTGATCATGGTTAGAAACAACTTGTCTTTTTGTTTAAAAAAAATTTCTACACAATATCTTGAATTGTTTCTCCCTTTATACATATACATGACTTTGATTGCTCCCAACTGTTTCCTATTCTGCTATTAGGATATGATGAGTTCCATCTGGGAAAGTTTGAAAAAAAGCTAGATGATAATATATGTATATTTTGTAAACATATTATGGCTTCATAATTATCTTACTGGTAGTGAAACTGATCCCTTTCATACCTATGAAATGTGAAATAGTGAATATGGAAGACACTGACAACTGTTTTCCTACATCCAAAGCTAACTATAGCACTGGAGGCAAACCCTTTGCCCACGTTTCTAGGCCTTTTCTAAAAATATAATCACCCCAAATACTTTGCATTAGCTATTTAGGTAGCACTGTAGGAACTGAACTGTCTAAAATTAACACCTGATTAGTCTCCCTTTGCTTCTTTGGGGGAAGAATGCCTTAAGGGAATTATATGCCTTAAGGGAATCTAATTTTGTCAGGGAATGAAGCCAAGAAAATTCATTTGAAAGATCCAAGTTGAATGTGTCTCTTAAAATGTTGATTTTATTATGTAGAATGCTTCCAAATGGAATATGCAGACATACACCTATTGAGGCAATGGTACAGGGACATAGAGTATATTGGTACATTGCATTTGGAATCTGGAGATCTTGCTTTAAGTCTTACTACCTATACTAATTAGCTGTATGACTAGGGAAAAATCACTTCTCTGACCCTCCATTTCCTCTATAAAATAGGGATAATACTTGTACTATTAACTCACAGGGCAGCTGTGAGAAAACAAAACAAAAACCCTACAAACACTGAGGGTCTATTTAAAATATTATATTAACTATCTAGTTTCTATAACATATAAAGATTAAATCCAGGATAATATGTGCCACTGTTCATTGTTCAGTTGATTCAGTCATGTCCAACTCTTTGTGACCCCATTTTGGTTTTTTTGATTCTTCCCCCAGTTCATTTTACAGATGAGAAAACTGAGGCAAACAGGGTAAATGACTTGCCCAGGGTCACACAGCTAGTTGTTGGTCCTTCATTTTCAAAAAGAACCAATGACATCATGAGGCATGAGTGAACTGGATTTAAGTGAGGCAGAGTTGTATAAAGTTGTCAGCCTCACTCTCTCAGAATCATTGAAGACAGAAGTCAGGACAACTGGTGATGGCCTAAAGGGTAGCGCCTTCATGTCTTCAAAGTCTGTCGAAGCTCTAAGCCTTCCACAGTCACCTTCATGGCCATTGGAACAGATAGTTCTCATCTGCCCATTCTGTTGGATGAAGGCTTCATATGCTTGGGGTAGACATCTCCCTAACTCACCATGGTTCTGAGGGTGGATTTGAACTCATATTTCTTAGCCCTGGTACCCTATCCACTGCACCATCTTGGGAGAAGCAGGGGGAGGGAGGAAGGAAGAGGAAAAGTGCCATAAAACCATTCAAAGCATTTTAAAAATCTGATGTTATTTGCAGTGTTCCATACTCATGGAACCCTACTTGTGCAATGGAGTGGGGAAGAGGGAAATATCTTCTCACATCTCTTCTTTGGGGCATTCTTGTTCTCTATAATTTTATAACATTCAGTTCTGTTGATTTGCAGTTGTTTCCACTTGTATTGTTGTAGTCATCAGCTTACTGCTTTCTTGGCTCTACTTCATTTTGCATCAATTCACAGAAATTTTTCCATGCTTCTCTGTATGTTTCATGTTCATAATTCTTATAGCACAACGACATTCTATTACACTCACATGCCACAATTGATGGACCTGTTCTTTGTTTCCAGTTCTTGCTATAAGGAAAAGTGCTATTGTAAGTGTTTTTGTGTATATGAGACCATTCTTTTTGTCAGTGATCTCCTTGAGGTATATGCCTGGCAGTGGACTCTCTGGCTTAGAGGCTATAGACATTTTAGTCACTTTATTTACATAGTTCCCAATTGTTTGGCAGAATGGTTGTATCAATTCAGAGTTCTAGCAATAATACATTAATGTCTGACTCTTTCCATAACCCCTTCAACATTGAATGCTCTCATCTTTTGTCATCTTAGCCAATTTGCTAGGAGTGAGGCTTCAAATAAGTTCAGTGTTGGTCTAATTTTTATTTCTTTTAGTATTAGTGATTGGAAGCATTCTTTCATGTGGCCATTAATGGCCTGAAACTCTCTTGAGAACTGTTTGTTCAAATTCTTTGACCACTTATCTCCTGGGAATGATTTTTGGCCTTTATGAAAGATATTTTACATAAAGATTTATTCCCTTTGACAATGTATACTACTTCCTTTATTACTTTAGATGTATTAGTTTTATTTGTATAAAAATGTTTCAATTTCTTGTAGTGAAAATTACCTGTTTTATTTCCCATACTTCTATTCCTTGTTTGTTTAAGAATCTATCGCTTACCCAAGTTATGCGTTCTTTGAAAAGAATGAATCAACCAACCAGTTATTGGCTTCATTAAAATCTTATGCAGAAATATTTGAATTTCTGATAACGTTTTTTAACTTCACAGAAACACCATGCACCAAGATTGAATAAATAATTCTAGATGATCATTGATTTAGAGTTGGAAGGTGCCTCAGAAGTCATTAGTTCAACTCTCTCACTTCATAGATGAGATCACAGCGTATGGAAAAAGTGAAGTAGTTTGGTTGCCAAGGGTTACACAGGTAGCAAATAGCAAAGCTGGTATTTCATCTGAGCTCCTGTGACTCCACATCAATCATTCTTTTCACTGTCCTACACTTGCTATTTCACATCTCTTATTTTACCAGTGAGGAAAAGGAGGCTCAGAAAAAGTAAATGACCTTCCTATATATCGATGTTCGTATTAGGGTGAAGGAAGATTTGATTCCCTCTCCACCCAGCTCAGTTCATGCATCACAAATGATGAGGAATCCTCCTTCCCTCACACACACACACACACACACAACCATACTATGAATACCTAATCAGTTCTTCCTCTGGCAGTGGATAGCATCTTCTTTCATAGGCCTTTGCAGTTGGTTTGAATATTTATAATGCTTGGAATAGCTTAGTTGTTCGTAGTTATTCTTCAAACAGCATTGCTGTTATTGTATACAACATTCAAAGCACAGAACCTCATTTATGCTACAAAAAATAGATATATAAGCATAACTTTAATCCATGAACTTAATAATAGTTTTTCTCTTCCATGGGCAGTGTTGTTCAGTCATGTCCAACTCTTTATGACCCCATTTGGGGTTTTCTTGGCAAAGATACTGAAGTTGTCATCCATTTCCTTCTCCAGTTCTTTTTACAGATGAGGAAACTGAGGCAGACATGGTTAAGTGACTTGCCCAGGGTCACACAGTAAGTTTCCGTAGACAGTTTTGAATTCAGGTCTTTCTGACTTCAGGCCCAGCACTTTATACGCATGGCACCACCTCGCTGCCCTACAGCCTCTGCATTAAGAGAAATAAAGTAGGTAGTTTCATAGGACAATGTGTTCAAAGTATAATGAATCCATCCTTTCAGTGAGCCTATGACCCTCCTTGTAAAAGTGTATTAAATAAATGAGAGAAGGTTGCAACAACCGATCCACCACCAGCACCTCTACCTCGTTTGTTAACGACATTTGCCTCTGGTTTTCTCCATGTCCTCTTTCATTGTCTATTCATTTATCTCTACTGTACATGTACTATTAACAGAACACTGAGGCCTAGAGCTTGCCATGAACATTCCAGTTATGTTCTGAGGTTCAAATTACTTGGCTTCATTTTCACTCACAACATTGACTGTTCTTTCCCTGGGAACTTTCATATGCTTTAAAAAATTCTGCTGACCAAAAAACATTACAATCTCTCTTATAGTAAAATGAAGCTTTCCGTTTTGGTTAGGTGAGGTGAGGCCTCCCCAAAGGAGAGTCTCGAGGACTTGCTTGCCTGAATTCCTGAAGCTGTAGCTATCATCTGTGTCTGTTCTTCTTGATCTCCCCCCTACCCCACCCCCTTGGTTGCTAAATTTATCTGCCTTCTTGGCCATAAAAGGCCAGGTCTATGGCCCTGACTTTCTCCTGACTACAGGCATTATTTTTGTACTGGCCTCCAGGGTCCAAGTCTGTAGCCCTGCCTCTTTTTTTTTCTTCGATTCAACCTGGGTAGATTCTTCATCCTGTCATTCAGTTCCATCGCTACATCAGAACCTTTCCACGATCATTACTCACTTGAACTCTGGTAAGTAAGTGTGACATTTTCATGGAAGAATGTGCTTATTTTGTATGTGAATTTAACAAGCTTGGATTGATGATAGCTCCTTCTGTCTTCCAGGATCAGCAGTTTGTTGAGGGACTCGTGGAAATAGCAGAGAAATAGAAAGGTGAAGCTATTAGGAAAAAAAGAGAGTGTGGCAGCGGGCCAGCTTTTTTAAATTGTATTTTATTCTGGCACAGTTATTCTTACTGAACATTGTACTAATTTTAAAATAAACTGTTGCTGGAACTACAGGGAGGTGGAAATGCCTTTCTGTCTGAACAGTGTAAATCTGAGCTAGTTGTGCCTTAGCCATTTAAAACAGAATAGTTTGGGGGATGGGAGTTGGAATTGTAGAGAATCTGAAATGAATAAAGGAAGCTGAGATCCCTGGGATTCATTTTCTCCAGTAAGGCACACAGAGAGGCCGAGTAACTCTCTGAAGGTACTGTCAGAAAATTTCCCTGATATTGCTGCAAGAGAGCAGGGTACCTTGTAATAATTCTTCCAAGACAGTAAATCACACCAGAGTTACAATTGTGATCATAGGTTTAGAGCCAGATGGGAGCTCAGGTATCATTTAATTTAACTCTGCTGCTTTGCAGAATTGGAAACTGAGGTCTGGAGAAGTGATTTTCTCAACTACTCATAGAGAGTAACCAGCAGAGATCTCAGACTCAAAACCAGGGCCTTTATCTTTTTCCAAATCTGGGGCTGCTTTCACTGTAACAGTGCTAAAATTAACCTGCCAGTCTGCCCATTAACCATTTATACCTGCAGACACATTGTTAACCTGCATGCTTACAAAGGCATTCTGGCCTCAGAGCTAACGATTCTTCCTAAGCACCTATCTTACCAGAGGCAGCCAGGTTATGCAGGGGACAGAGTGCTAGGCCTGAAGTCAGAAAAGAATGAATTCAAGTGTAACTTCAGACACCCACTAGCTACACTAGTTAACCTGGGCAAGTCAATTAACTTCTATTTGCCTCCATTTCTTCAATCATAAAACTAGAGATAATAATAGTGCCTACCTCTCAGGGTTGTTGTAAGAAGCAAATGTGATGAAAGTATTTGTGAAAATGCTTAGCACAGAAGCTGGCTAATAGGATAAATATTATTAAGAAATAATTAAGGAACACATGCCTTAGTAGGTAATATAGATATTTTTCTTACTTGCAACCCCTCAGATATTCTATTTTATGGATTTTCTTTAGTAGATTTTGAAAATGAAGATGATGAATTCTTGATTTGATTTCAAACCGTGAAAACAACTTTTTTTGAAAAATCATATGAGAATTTACTTGTAATAGAATTCGTTGTTGCTCAGTCATTTCAATCTTGTCTGACTCTTTGTGACCCTACTTAGGGTTTTCCTGGCAGAGATACTGAAGCTGTTTGCCATTTCCTTTTACAGATGAAGAAACTGAGGCAAACAGGGTTAAGTGACTTGCCCAGGGTCACACAGCTAATAAATGTCTAAGGTCAGATTTGAACTCATGAAGATGTCTTCCTGACTTCAGGCCCAACTGCCCCAGCTAGCTGTCCATTTTAATAGAATAATGTAAGTTAAATATGTCTATGTTTCAAAGGATGACTATTTTGGGAGACAGCATGCAATAGGGAATAGAGAGTTGGGTTCTTGTCTCAGACACTCAGTGGCTATAGAATCCTGAGCAAGTCAACCTTTCAGAATCTCATTTTCCCATGGTGAAGAATGTGCAGATCATACTTTAAGGTTTACAAAATGCTGCATATTCATTGCCTAATCTGATACTCCTAGTAGACTGTGAGGGAGGTGCCTTTGTTATCATTTCCATTTTTTTTATAGATGAGAAAACTGAAGCTCAGACAAGTTAAATGACTTGTCTAGGGTCACACAGCCAGTAACTCACAGATAGAATTTGGACCCAAGTCTTCCTAACTACAAATCCAGAGTTACAGTCATAAGACCCCAATTCCTCTCTATTACTATATCATATGTCCTTAAATATGAAAAACAAAAATGATCTTTTGGTATAAAAAGAAGCAATAAAAGTAGAATAGGTCCAAAATGTTTCACAGACATATGCATATTAAAACAACATATTCAGGCTGTAAGTTCTTAACACCTCCTTCAGTTGATTGGTCCCTGGCTTTTAGCGCACAGCATGTAGTAATATATATACAAACGCCAGGCAGATGAACTCTGCAGATGGCTCAGCTCCTTTACCTCAGTCATCTGGTCTCTTTTCCTTAAGGGTAGGTGCATCGCTCATGCTTCTTCAGATTCCCAAACCCTCACCTCCATTCTGACGGTTACTTTAACTTCCCAGTTCCACTCCAGTGGGATTAACACAGATGGGTGACATCATCTGGCCCATGCCACTGTCCTCTCTATTGTCAGCAGATTTCCCTCTATTCTTGACCATATAACAATAATAATATAGTTAGCATTTATATAGTACCTTCTATGTGCCAGGCACTTTACAAATATTATCTCTTTAATCCTCGTGACAACCTTGGTAGATAGTGTCATTATTATCCTGATTTTATAGTTGAGGAAAGGGAAAAAGAGGTTAAATGACTTGCCCACGGTCACACAGCTAGGAAATATCTGAGGCCAAATCTGAACTAAAATCCTCCTGACTCTAGGCCCATAGCTCTATCCACAGAGCAATCTAGGTGTAATCAATATTCCTTTTACCCTCTCCCTCTAACTGAAACCTGACTCTAACCTGAAGACACTACATCCCTTGCAATCTTGGCCACTGGAGGATACTTAACTTACAGGGTTGGGGGTATAGAGACAGGCGTACTCCTTGTTCCTTACTTCTATTTCTAGACTACTCCTTTACCTCCCCTTTCTCTTTAATGACCTTTCCTCTTTTAAAGTACATGAAGTTTGCTTATATCATCCTCTCCTCATTCTTATTGCAGTCATACACTATCTTCCAGGTCACTCAACGTTTTCAAAGCCTTTACAACTTAGTTCATGACCGTATTTTCCATAACACCCATTGGCATCATCTTCAGGAACATCAGTATTCATGCCGACTGTCACTGTAAAATCCTGACCTCTTAGTTCTTCAACATCCTCAACTCTAAAAACCTACTCAGAATTACACTACCTGTGGAAGTTGAACTGGATGAGTATTAAAATCTCTTTCAGCTTTGCAATCCCATAAAGTCTTTCCTCAACTGCTTGAAATCAGGCCTCTGATGAAATAAAGGCTCTCTTTCTCCTCCTCCTTCTTCTTTACACCCTTTACTTCCCCAGTACTTTTGACTGTGGACTCCTCTGCGATAGGCTCCTCCCTTGATTCTTTTGGATCTCCTACCTGTTTACTGAATATCCTCTGTCTCATTTGGTGCCTTCTCCTCTTCCTGATATCTTGGTGTCAGAGTGTTCTTCAAAGGGTGTGCCCTTACTTACATGGGCAGCATGGCGTGGGGTCCCAAATATTTGGTCTGGTGTCAGGAAGACCTTGCATTACTGTCATACAAGTCATTTAACCTTCCTCAGTGTTTCTTCATCTGTAAAATTAACATCACAATACTTACCTCACTAGCCGGTATAAGATTCAAATAAGAGAGAATATATAGTGTTCTACAGACTTTAAAGTGCTACTTGTTCACTTTTTTATTTGTTCTCTCTTCTCTATTCTCCCTCGGTAATATCATGCATATCTATGATTTCAACTACCCCCTCTTTGCTGATGATTCCCAAACATAATAGCAAATAATATGAAAACAAAAGGTCCCCCCTCATGCACATGTTGTGTTCGTTCCCCCTTATCCTACCATACCACCAGCAGGGTAGACTAGCAGAGAGGTAACGTAGTAAAGGTGACTGTGGCCAGATCTTCACCATGTGGAGAGCATAAATTTATGGTTGCTTGTGACTAGGGTGCACAGAGCAAGGACAAGTCACATGCCCAATTCTAAAGAGCTGTCCGTGTCATCTGGTGATGTCGAAAAATTGCCACCTGCTGGGTGTGGCATCATTTCCACTAGGTATTACATGATCTCTGTTCTCTAGTGTATTGGCTCATCTAGTTATTGCTACTGGCATCATGGCTGCTGAACTGTTCCTTGATATCATCTGCAAGGCTTTGGCCATAGAGTCTCTTCGAGGCAGTAAGTGTACTGTTCTCTGCTTCTATCTACTAGTATGTAGTATTTGGAAAGCTTTTCCCTATTATCGAGGACTGTAGCTTTTTAAAAAATTATATGCAAAGTCCTTTCTAATCCTATATCTAAGAACCTATGATCCCAAGGAGTGCCAGTTAACTTCTTTCTTTCTGGGCTAATTTTTCCACATTGAAAAGAATATACTGGAGATTACAATCAACACTGAACATTGGATAGTGATATTTGTTCCTATAACCTTAATCTCAATATTTTGAATTGGGTATAAAAAGTGCAATGGCTACAATTGATAACAATAGTTAGCAATTATATACCTTTTAAGGTTTAACATATGTCATCTCATTTGATCCTTACAACAACCCTGGGAGGTAAGTGCTATTATTAAGCCATGTCTTCCAAATGAGGAAACTGAGGTTGATAGAGGTTAAGTCACTTGCTTAGATTTGCACAACTAATATCTGAGGCAGGATCAGAACTCAGACCTTCCTAACTCCAAGCTCTAATGTACTATGCAGCTGAGAATTTTTGCATGACTAAAAGATTTATCAAGTTTGGAGGACCTCTTTTTTAATGAGGCAAAGTCAGGTGGTCTTTTCTTGATGAAATTTATTGGAGTTTTTGTTTGTTTCTTTTTTGAGGCAAGGAAGGTTAAGTGACTTGCCCAGGGTCACGCAGGTAGTGTCAAGTGTCTGAGGCTGGATTTGAACTGAGGTCCGCCTGACTCCAGAACTCATGCTTTATTGACTGAGCCACCTTGGTACCCTTCTTCTTGATGAAATTTATCTCCTTAAATGACTACTTTGCTTTGGTTTTACCTCTGTCCCCAAGTGGCAAAAGGCTAGTCATTAAAAAGATCATTTAGAGAGTTTCCTTAGATATGATCGCTCCAATTGTTCCATAAAAACCAGGAGGTTAAGGACCTATTTAGGTGAAGAATACCATCTTCCATGTCTAATGTGAATTTTATTGGGGGAGGGGGAATCTAAGGAAGAAAGTATGAAGAATAATATCCCAGCCAATAGAAAAATGTTGTTTCCTGGATTTAACTTCTCACCTGTTTATTAAAATGGTCTTCATTTTCTTTTCATTTCTTTTTTTGTAGATCATCCATCCCCTGAGACTCCTGATTAAAATAGACCTCCGTGAAGTACTGTACAAAGCAGGAGCCCACTATGTCTTTGCCTTTCTACCAGAAATACCATGAGCACTATGACCGAGGCTACCGCAACAAAGATCTTCGGTCTACCGTGAGTCAATATCATCAGGAGAAGAAGAGCTCTGCCATCTATACTCATGGCTCAACAGCCTACAGCCACATGTCCTCGGCCCACCAACAGGCCTCAGAGGCATATGGCTCCTCAGCCTATAGGCACGGCTCCCAGGCCTACAGTCTTGGATCTTCAGCCTATTCATTAGGATCCGAAGTCAGTAGTAAAGCATCTTCAGCCTATGACTATGGCTACAATCTTGGGTAGGTAAAAACAGATCTTTAGAGACTGGGGAAAAGATAAATCATTTCAAAGAACTCTCTGAAATTATTGTTTCTGTCCTCAGTTATCATAGCTATTTGGTACATGGAATAGAGCCGGCAGTTCTTTTCCCTGGAAGGCCTATCTACATCAAGCTGTCAAAGGCTCAGCCTCCTGGGGTGGAGAGTCAAGGCCACTCTAGCTGAACCTCTGCTCATGTCTGTCTATTTCCCAGGGCAGTCACAATATGCAGAGTCTTCCATGTTTGCATGCTGGGATCTTGCTTGAGTTGTAAACTGTGATGTTTCTCTTTGCAGGGAAGCTTTACCAGATGTTAGAAGAGCAGCAGTATTAGACAAAGAAAACATGGTTTAAACTCTCATCATAGGTTTCCTGGTTTTAGAAATGCTATTGTCTAAATCAACTCAGAACAATCACTTGGCGAGAGAAGGGAGGGAGCATAGCTGTCATTTATTCCATTTATCAATGCAGAAGTAGTCTGGTGATTTCTTTGGCTTTATTCAAGTAACAGGTATCATATCTCATTTCGTTTAGATTTAAAAATTTGTGTTTTCTTTTTTTAAATGTTTAGTTACTCAACAAAAGCTCTAAGGGAACATAATCATAGAGTGAATTCAGGATATGCTGACTAGCCCAGATATGACTAAGGGAGCATAGAGGAGTGATGAAGTGCTAGGAGATGAAGCTTAATGGGTACATCGAGGTGCCATTGTGAGGACCTTAGATATCAGCTCAAATCTGCTATGTAACAGAATTGTGATAGACGTAAAGGACGTACAAAGATGAGTTAGATATTTGAGATTTATGGTTTAGAATCAAGGATAACAGTAATATAGAATCAATTCAATTCATAGATAGTAGGGCAAATAGAAAGATTTTGATCTAGTCGGGACGGTCTTCTAGTTCAACTCTCTCATTTTATAGATGAAGAAATTGATGATTCAGAGGATGAAGTAAATTACCCAAGGTCACACAAGTTGAAAGTGGCACAGCCAAGATTCTTTCCCAAGTTGAATGGCTGCAAATCCAGTACTCTTTTTAGCATGTAAAATAATTCAGTAAGTGTGTTGTTGAAGATGGCACTTAGGTGGTTTGGTGGCTAGAGTCCTGGCCTTAAGAGTTAAGAAGATCTGAGTTCAGATCTTCCCTTAGGTACTCTATCAGCTATGTGATCAGGGTCAAGTCATTTAACTTTTAAACTCTCTCAACTTCGGTTTCTCCATCTGTAAAATGGGGATAATAATTGTACCTACTGCCCACAATTATTTTGAGGATTAAATCAAATGGCATGATGTATGTAAAGTGCTTTACAAACCTTAAAATTCTATATAAATGTTAACTTTGATTGCCCAGCAAGGCACTGTGCCAGGTGCTGAGCATACAAAGACAAAAAGAAGATAATCCTTGCCCCCAAGGAATTCAACATATTCTACAAATAACTCTAAGAACCAGGTGAATGTGAAAGTACAATTAAGCAAGGCACCAACCAAGCACTAGAGAATTCTGAAAATGGAGATTCCTTCTGACAGCCAGATCAGAAGATCAGAGCCTTGTGGGATGGTGAATGAGCCTCAGCCTTGGAATTAGGACTTGACAGATGAGTAGGAATTGGACAGACAGGGTAGGACTTGCAAGGATGAGGAATTCATGGGGAGCAGAAAGCATGAGCCAAGACATGAGGGTAGGGAAGCCGAGGGTGAATTCAGAGAATGAGGACCAGTCCCAACTGACTAGAGTGTAAGGAGCTGAAGAGGTTGCTATGAGATAATACTAGTGGAGTAGATTGGGGTCCAATTGTGGAGGACCATAAATGCCACAGTAAGCAGTTTGGCCTCATAGTTTCATGGCTTAGTTTTAGTTTTGCCTATAAATAGATATAGGTTATGCTGAAAATCTACATTTAATAGAAATAATACATATACATTGTGAAGTAAAATTTCAGAGTTAAGATGAGTAATTAAAATAAAAATCCTCTTTTTGCCTAGACGACATTCATTACTGAAATAGGGGAGGGGGTAGACCAGCCAAGCCCCCTTGTCCTATCATCTTAATTTTCACTTAACTCCATTAAAATCTGGCTCTATAACATATGCCACCATATGTGTCTGGGAAATTAAAACATGTTCTGGAAAGAGAAAAATTGGTTTGTGGAGTTACTTGCTGGAATGCTTGAGGGCAGAAATCCCTTCGCTGTTGGAATATGGCCCAGGATACAGGGCTGCCATTTTCTTAGCTCAGGCAGTGAACTCTTGGCAGCTGCTAATATGCTCAGCTAGGATCTCTGAGGGTAAACCTGGAATTTATGAGGCTCTGGTTTTGGAATCCCAGTGTTAAATGGAACAAGATCATTTTACAGGCTTCTTTTCACAGGGTCAGATTCTGCCTTGGGATATTCGTAAGTGTTAGCCACAAATTCAGAACCACCTTCAGGGTAGCAATAGGCAGTGGCTTCAAGTAGCCTGGCTGACAATACTCACCACTTTAAAAGAAAAGTTGGGAAAAAATTAGTGATGTTTTGTTTCTTTTGCTTTAAAAATGCCCTGTGACTATGGCCAAAAAAAGCCCAAACCCAGAAGGTTTCCCCTTGATAAGGAAAACAGCTGTTGTGTCCTAAAGGAGGAAGGCACCATAGATATCCATTTTCCTGTACTGCTTGTACTCAAGGAGTCTGAAGAAGATAGGTATTTTCCATAACATGTAACCATTAATCATTAGTGTGAAAGTCAGGTTAGAAATGTAGCTCAGAAGACTTGTTTGCTTTCTTGGTCATTGAAGAATTCCCAAAGAATATTATGTATTAAACATTCATGAAATTGCATCTCTTTTTTATTTGGTTCCCAATATCATGTAAAAGTGAAAATTCTGTGAGAAAAACTAGTAGATAATATTTATCTGTCAGTTTAGCTATTATCTTAGACATGAATAATGTGACTTTGGCATGTTCATATTTTTTTTAAAGCCTTTTGGAAGTAAGCAGCCTTTGGAATGTTTAGCCATTTCCAAAACTCAGATAAGAAACCTCATGGGAAATAAGAATTCTTTTTTGAAGATAACCCTCACACCTCTTTACATTCCTACTATCTTTTATTTTTTAAGCAGCTTGTTATGGTAGAATGATAGTAAAAACATATAGCTGACTCATTTGAAATGACTCTTTTGTGAAAAGCAATACTCAGCTCCCAATCTGTATTCAACCATCAATTGTGTGGGGTTGCTGGGCACAGAACAATAAAGGATCCAGAAGCCCCCATATCCAAATGTTAAGTGTGAGGATGGCTAGAATTCAGTCTGAAAGGACGTTGAGCTAATGTCAGGGCTGAGCCCTTCCTCAATTTCACTCCCAAAAGAAGTCCGGTTCCTTGCTAGCATTTTGTGTATTCATCCAGATAGTCACTTTGGAATATATTTGCCACCATCTATTTCCTAGAATCTTAGAATGTTAGAGCTAGAAGAAATCTTGGAGGTCATGTGGTTCAGTCTTTTCATCTTTGTTCCTCTACATTAGTAAAGTCAGATTCCAGCGTTATAACTAGGAATTTTTTCTCCTCAGGCAAAAATAACTGAACAGGGGCTAAGAGTGAGATGGTGGTGACTTGGAGGGCAGTCCAGTTTCAGAAGGTCAGTCCTCCCTCCCTCCAGGATTTAGAGGGAGCAATGCAGAGGGACCTCCACTGAGACAGGACTCTGGGGATAAGAGTTTTTTCAATCAATCAGCATTTATTAACCACTTGACATATGCCAGGAAATGTGACTAGTTCTGGTAAGACAAAGAAAGGCAAAAACATGTTCTCTGCTCTCAAAGAGCTCACATTTTAATTGGTAGACAACATGCAAATAGCTAAGTACATACAAAACATGTACAGTATAAATGGAAAGTAGTTAGGTAGGAGAGGAAGGTAGGGGAATGACTAGTAAGGACTCCTGAAGGCAACTGGACTTGAGCTGAGTCTTAAGGGAAGCCTGGAGCCAGAGGTGGGGAGGGAATATATTAAATACATGGTGTTGTGAGATGGAGGGTAATGTGTGAAAAATAGCAAGCATACTAGTGTGGAAAGATCATAGAGCACATGTAACTTTGTAAAGTGAAGGTAAGAAGGGAGTAGATTGTAAAGACTTTGAAGGACAAACAGGATTTTAGATTTGAAGCTGAGTGGATGGATGATAGATTGAAACAGGAAGAGACTGGAGGCAAGGTTATTGTAATACTCAATGTATGAGGTGAGGAGACCCTGCACCAGGCTAGAGGCAGTTACAAAGGAAAGAAGGTTACAGATGCTGTGGTGGTGAAAGCCTTACTCGAATGGTTGCTATATGAATGGAAAGAAGGAGATGAATACAAGAGATGCTGTGAAGGTAGAAACAACAAGATTTTGACAATAGATTGGAAATGGGGAGTGGTATGTGAGGAATCAAGGATGACCCCATAGTTGTGAGTCTGGGTGCCTGAGAGGAAAGTGCTACCCTTAACAGTCATCAGAAAGTTGTGAATAAGGAAGAGTTTTGAAGGAAAGATAATGATTACTGCATCCCACCTTCCCCCTGCTGAAGTGAGAGTTGGACCTTGTCCTCTCCTGGTGTGCCTGAATCCAAATCTAGCCTTGGCACAGAGGATCATGAGGTGCCACAATTCCTGTTGGAGGAGGCATGCCTTTCTTCCTTCGAAGGAAATACAGATGTAGGAGTCCTAGGGTAAAACCTCATTCCCCTGGCTTTGTTCAGTTCTCTCAGAATCTCTACAGTGTCCTTTTGCACTCTCGGGGAGTCAGATATCTACCCTTAACGTCCATCAATCAATGAGAGGCTGAGACTCCTTTGTTTCTGAACAAATTGACTTTTTCTTTTTTAATTTAATTTTCTTTTCACTTCCAAATTCTCTTCCTCCTTCCTCTCCCTTTCCCACTCATTGAAAAAAAAATCCATCAGAAATATGTAACAGTGAAAAATATTCTACTTTAGCCTGTTCAAAAAAAAAAAGAAAGAAAAAAAGGAAAAAAAAGAGATGAAAATAAGCTTCCATAAACTCTGTCTGGAGGTAGATAGCATGTTTTTTCATGAATCATTTGGAATTGTGTAGTTCGTTGTATTCATCAAAGTTAGTCTTTCAAAGTTGATTTTCTTTACAATATTGTTTTTGTAACAGTTATTCTCCTAACAGTGCATTAGTATACCTATTTTCTCACAGCTCCTCCAGCATTTTTCATTTTACTTTCCTGTCATCTTAGTCAATCTGATGGGTTCCATAACCATTGACTTGGAGATGTATTTTAGAGAATTGTAAATCTAGCAAATTAGTCTCCTTTCCAGCACTCCGTTGGTAGATTCCATGAAACCCTTTAGTTTATTACAATTCTTTGCATAATAATTAGTGCTGAAATTGTATAAGTTCTGAAATCTATATGCTGATTCAAAGCCAAAAGTGGTTAAATCTTATTGGTGCAAACCAAATTGAACATTTTATGGGAAATTGGATTTATCTGAAAATGACCAACAAGTAAGATCATGCTTTCTTGCTTCCTTTGCAAGGGTTGATGGCAGGGGAATAGTATCTTTTAACTTCTACTTCAAGAAAATCATATTATTATCCATGGATTAGTCCAAAAAACAAACCCAAACTTCAACCACGGTCACTGTGTAATGAAGAATCAACCTGAGATATCGAGATTAAGTACTTGAGATCATCAAACCCATTAAAATGATGAAATGGGGAAAATCTAATGAGGATGGAAAGTCAACACTGCCTCCTTAAAAGCCATTCAACTGCATGAAGGATCACAAAGACCTAAACCAGGAAGACCAATAGAAGGATGGTCCTAAACTAAACCCTCTTTTCTCCCTCCCCCACTGCTCTAACCTGATGTGTCTCTTGATTGGTTTGTTGGAGAAGAAAGGTAGACTCATTGGACTCTTTTCATTCCATAAAATTAATTGGCAATTATTCTTTGCATTTTAGGTTTCCTCATACATAAAAAATGTCCTTATTTCTTAGCCACCTTTTATTCATGCTTGATTTAGGTTGAGATAACATGAGGAGCCCAGAGGGCAATTGCAGCCTTGCTTAGGTAATCGAACCATGTGCTAAAGAAGGAATGCATTTCCTTTTATGTGATGTGAATCGAATCTACTGAAGGCCCTGGAGAAGCAGGGCTGGTGTTTTCCAGCCTCTCAGTTAAAATGTCAGGTCCATTTTTGCAGGGCTAGAGGCTCTATGGTGTCTGCACCTTCCTTCTGGCCAGCCAGTGGCAAGCAGCAGGAGGTAACTGAGCTTCCCCACGGGGCCCAGGGCCTCCTTGAGATCTAAAGCAGTCTCTACAGGGCCTTTGACCTTCTTTATGACACTCTGGATGAAGCGAGAGAAGGAAGAGACAGCTCAGAGACTGAAAATGCAGTGACCACTGTCAAAACGACCACAACGACCACGGACTATGGCAAACCATGGTCTATGGTATGAGAGGACTTCATCTTCGTGGACAAGGACAAGGGGACAAATAATGTTCTAAAGTCTGCAGTAAAGGAGTTTCCATACATTCTATAGGATCCTCACAGCTTGTACAGGGACATAGCAGCTATTATTTTTCTCAAATTTTAAATGGGAAAACTGAGGCTGAGAGACGACAGTGAGGACCAAATGAGGTCTAATAAGCCCAGAAGAAGCCGAAGCTGCCAGGAAAAGACATTTAGCACTAAGAGGTGATTACTTGGGGTTCCTAGGCCCACAGGCCAACTGTGCCCCATGGAACTGTAGTGCATAAGGAACTTGCAATAAGGCAAACAGTCTAGCTCTGTTTAAATGCAAGAAGAAAATACAAGCATTTCTCATCTGGGCACCAGCATTTTAGTAATGTGAATTATGCATTTTTCGTATTAGCCTTCACACCAATGCTTATTCAGGATTCAGTAAACATAAATACTTAGGCATTCAATGAAGCAACAAGTGCAAAGGTTTGCAAAATTATTGTATGTTATTGCTCAGTCATGTCTGACTCTTTATGATCCCATTTAGGGTTTTCTTGGCAAAGATATTGTTGTGGTTTGCCATTTTCTTCTCATTTTACAGATGAGGAAACTGAGGCATACAGGATTAAGTGACTTGCCCAGGATCACACAGCTAGTGTCTGAGGCTGAATTTGAATTCAAGTCCATCCACTGAACCACCTAGTTGACCAAAAGGAACTTTCAAATGAAAACACACAGTGGAAAAAACAAATTGCAGGATTACAGCCTGAAACAAAGAGAGAAACATTTCCCCACTTTCTCTGTGATCTGACAAACTAAGGTATCTGAACTTGAAAACCCCCCCAACATGTGAAGGGCCTAATTTTATCTTGCATGAGGCCCTGCACATAGTGATTGTGCTCTGGCATGCTATTTATTATAGGATCAGACCCTCTATATTATGCCCCTCACAGTTATAGTGGTACTCTGAAAGGTTTTGTGGTATCTCATTTCTAATGCCATCAGTTCAAGCCCCCACCAGGTTGTATTCCTCCCATTGCTAGGTGCCAGTGACTAGCACCCCCAGTTTCTTTTATCCACTTAATGTCAACAAGCTTTTACAAGAGGATATTTACTTCTAAGCTACAGCAATAACAGAAGTATAACCATTTCTCCTTTATATCTTCAGGGCATTGTCTCCCCTTGCCCAACCTCTTTCTTGGAGTAGATTCACTCTTAGCACACTCCTGCATAATATCAGTATTCTCTTCCAGATGGAGCAGTCATCTTCTGGATGAGTTTTTGTTTCAGATTCTGCTAGGCTGGGCCCTGAAGGTCACTCTTTGCTCCTCAGAGCATCAAGGCTGGGCTGGCTATAAAACCCAGCATGGACTCATTCTCAGACTCCTGAAAGCGCGCCTTCTTAACCTTTCCAAACCGACAAGTCGGAGCCTCCAGATTAATCTCCCTCACCTAGAATGGAAAAGATTAAATTAGAGGCAAAAATATCACTGCCTATTTTCACAGGGTCACATATTGGCCCGATAGCTAGTTTTCTCATTGTTTCTCACGATCAGAGATCCATCAAGACAGAAGAGCCAAAGAGATACTGTAGCCAAAGGGAAATTGGCTGAGGTTCTGGTGTTTACTGCCTATCTGAAGGCTCCCCCTGTCCTGGCTAATTGAAGTCTTCCCCTAACCCTGTGGTTTGCAAAGTAGCAGCAGGTATAGAATCACTCTGTATGTTCCAACACCACTCCAAGGCACTTCTATTAAGTATTATCATGTCTCCATTTGGGGAGACTCCATTAGAGGTGCTGTTTGCTCATGCTGATACCCAGTACCTCGATGAGATAATTGAAGACTTCTTCGGTTAAGTGACATTCCTAAGGTCAAGGAGTTAGCAAAGGAAGCTCCTTAACACCACCCACAGTCTGGGAGGCCTTCTACTACTTTCTAATCCACAAAATGGGCTAACAACATTTATTTGTTATGAGGATCAAATGAAATAACGAATGTAAAGTCTTTTGCAAACCTTAAAGTTCTATGTAAATACTAGCTATTACTATTATTACTGCTGCTGCTGGTACTACTATTTTTGATTGGCTATTATAACTATATAGAATTCCTCGGGAATTTCAATAAATATGATTTAGTTAATACTTATTAAGCACCTACTATATGTAAAGCCCTATACTGAGTACTGAGTGAGTACTGAGTAGTTATCTTTAAAAAGATAAGGGTCTATATTAAAGAAGTTCACAGTTAAAGTAGCATTCAATTTTGTCTTATAATTATGTGCCTAAGAAAGGTACAAGCAGTGTCATAAAAGTTCAGAGAAGGAAAAACTCCCTTCTCCCTGAAAGGATCAAGAGAGACTCCAAGGGTATTATCCATAACTTTTCTATATTGTCCCTTTGACTGCTACTGGCAAAGCATGTCCCAGGCAGGGACATGTAACAATGTAACATGATCATCATTGTTTGAAACAAACATGTGCTTGCCAACTATGGAATTTACAAGGCAGGAAACAGAACCATAAGCCATATGATAGTGCAGAAAAAAATATGTAATATATATATACATATATATGCATATATAAACACACATAATATATATGCATACACACACACACACACACACACACACAGTCAGAGGCACAAAGGTACTCCTACAATCCCTAATTGCCCCTCTCCTATATTCAGCCCCTAGAGTCATATTATCTCTGGCAACTAAAAATCGGAAAGAGTAAAGATGGGGGGGAAAAAGCTTAAATGGAACAAAAATAATACTGTATATAACTTTTTTTAAAAAAAAATTAAATATCCCATATAAAACTTGAATGAAGAATTTCATCAAGGTTAGAATCCACTGGCGGGAGGTGAGAGGAGGGAAGCAAACTTACTATTACATGAAAAATTTTTATGTAGGAGTTTTCTGTTGTGTGTGTGTTGTTTTCATTTTTAAGTGTCTCATACTAAAAGACCAAATTGTTTCAAAGATCTCCAATGACTCTAAGAAGAATTAAAATTTAAAGGAATTTGAAATTTATATGGTATTTTTAATTATTCTAAAAAATTCAACCTTTAACATTAGTCGTCATCAGATTTCCTATTTTATTGAGCGTGTGACATAGCCAATAATTTACTTTTTTAAAAATGATCAGTATCATTATAAAATTGTCAGTGTCTTCAAAATGGCAGCTTCTCCAAGACTACTTTTCTTCTTGATTTTTCTTTAATTTCAGATCAAAAGTCCTTGACCCCAAGGTCTTTCATGCGCTTCTTTGAAAACATGTGTTTTGTTTTTGTGGTTGTTTATTTTTTGTAAAGAACTTCCAAAGTACTAGTTTGAAGGTTCTGAAAGCATAAAAATTTAAACCTCTTCATAATAAACTTTCCCAATCAAAATAAATTTTTAAAATTTTTATTTTTTTTAGGATTCAAGGGCTTGAAGAAAATTTTGGGAATATGATCATAATTTATCACTTACATTTTCTAGAGAGCACTTTGTCATGGTATCATGTTAGATAGACAGCCAGGTGGTACAATGGATAGAGTGTCAGACTCAGAGCCAGGAAAATGATTTTAAATCTAGTTTCAGACACTTCATAGCTATGTGACCCTACACAAGTCCCTTCATTTCTATGTGCCTCAGTTGTGAGGATAAAATGAGATAAAAATTGTGAAATCTTTGCAAACCTTAAAGTACTATATAAATGCTGAAAAAAAGATAGGAATAGATTGCTGGGTGGCTAGGATTACTATACAAGTATTATATTCCAGGCACTGTGCTAAACATATTCTATCATGCTGGAAGTATGAGGATTTTGTTGTTTGTGCTTTGTTCTCAAAGAGGACTATGACCTCAGGAAGGGGATGCCACAATGTGCAAGTGAATTGGATTTAAGTGAGGGAGGGCTGTGCCAAGTCACCAGCCTCACTCTGTCCTTCAGAGACATCTGGTTCTAGTGGGCAGATATAGAGCAGGATGACTGGAGATAGCCCAGGATGCAGCAGAAGACCTTGGCCTTTTCAAGCAAAGGGACTTTAACAGGTCTCTGGTTGAGGCAATACTCATTCAGTGACTAAGGCTTAATAAGAAATGAGGCAGAGAATAGCCTCTTTACCTACTCTAAAAAAAAATATGGGCAGAGAAGACCGCAGGGTTTCTGGTCAATACAGAAACAATTGCTATTGATATTCTCTCTGAGCCAATCAGGGCCCAAACAATGATCAAGTAGGGCTTGACCTGTGACCTATTGTTGGGCAATCAGTGAAAGCCAAAGTGGTTTGGGGTTAAGGCTAGTCTTTATGAAACAAGGAAGGAAGGAAGGAAGGAAGGAAGGAAGGAAGGAAGGAAGGAAGGAAGGAAGGAAGGAAGGAAGGAAGGAAGGAAGGAAGGAAAGAAGAGAAAGAAAGAAAAAGAAGGAAGCAAGCAGTGTTGCCCACAACTGGGCAGTTCTAGTCTGGTCCCTAGTGGGCAGCTCTTTTTCTACTCATAGAAGTTGTTGTTTGTCCTTTGTTCTTGCAAAGAACCATGGTATGAGGAAGATGATGCCATGACAAGCAAATGAACTGGATTTAAGTGAGGGAGGGGTGAGCAAAGTCACCAGCCTCACTTTCTCCTCCAGAGCCATCTGGCTGCAGTGGCTAGATATATATCAGGACAACTGGAGATGGCCCAGGATGCAGTGAGGGAAGATATAAACAAATGATACTATCTATATCTTTATATTGTTATGAATCATTAAAACAAAACTTGCCATTCAATTCAATTTAACAAAACTTTTTTTTAAAGCACTTGCTATGTTTGAAATAGACACAGGTTGAAGCACTATGGGAGGATAAAACACTTATAATGAAACATGATTCTTTTCTGTCTAGAGTTTATGATGTGTATGTGTGTGTATGTGGGGAGGGGGTGGAAATAGTTATAACAGAATATAAACCATAATAGTCACAGAGAAAAACATTATAATATGATGTATATACTATATATAATGATAAATAGAAATAAAGTAATGTGATATAAACATGATAATGTAATAATAAAATATTATAAGAGGCTCAAGGAAGAAGAGAAAATTTTGATGAGGGACTGATTTCAGAGTGGAATTGGCATCCTAACATTAGGGAATGGCATAGACAAAGACAAGGAGACAGGAGAGTGGAAGCATAGTAAGTAGCTGAGCTTGACTAGAACATAGAGTGCATAAAAGAAAAAGTGCTAAGAGATGAGTCTGTAAAATTAGAGTGGTACTAGATTGTGAAATACCCAAATAATGAGTCTGGACTTTATTTGATACTTAATAAGCAGCCAGCAAAGGTTTGGTTTTTTTTCAAAGAAGAAGTATGAATGATCAGATTTGTGTGTGCACAAATGTGTAAAGTCTCTGTGATTTCCTCAACGCAGGGAACTCATAATTTAGTAGATTATAGGATCAGAGCTGGAAGGGACCTTATAGGACATTTAGTCCAACTCCCTCATTTTAGTGATAGTGATGGAAACTGACATCCAAAAGATAAGTGCTTAAGCCTCAATCAGATAGAGGTTACTTGACTTGTCCAGGGTCACACCCAATAAGCATCAGAGATGAGGTCTTTCTGAATCAAAGCTCAGCACTCAATCCTCTGTCATGCTGCCACTATAGACTTTACACTGGCAAGATTACTGCCTCTTAGACATCTGCACATGGGTATGCCATTAGTACAACAGACTCAAATATCCAAAATTTAACATATTGTCTTTTCCCCCAAATCTACTTTTCCTCTTGATTGCTTAACATCTGTCAGTGGCACCATCATTCACTCAATCACCCATGAGTGGCATTGCCTTGGACTCTTCCTTTTCCCTTACTTCCTCTCACATCTGTTCTTTCCACTTTATTTGCACTGCAAGTACTCTCTTAAATCTTCATTGTTAGAAATAACTTCATCACATAGATTCTATTTTAAAGAACTTTAATGCCTGGAAAAACATTCCAATTACCATCTTTGGGTTAACAAATGGGGAACATTAACTGAGCATCTTCTGTCTCCAATAACAAAACAAAAGGAAATTCCTACTTCCATCAACTATGTATGTTCTCACCACTTCACATATGGAAAACCATAGTCATTCCTTCTATCTGTAGAAGGGAATTAGATTGAATTTCTTTGTCAGGTCATCTATCCCTGCATTACTGGTTAGGACAATGTGGGGATGTAAATTCATTCATCCAAGAATGTCTTGTGCTCTATAAGCAAAGCAGAATTGTAGTAACTTAAAAGAAACATGAGACGTGAAAATTTAGAGACATCTCCCTCCCAAATGGCCATATGAACTATTGGTGCCTGATCTGCGGTACAGCTTTCTGAGTTCCCATTGGTATGATCAACCAAAGCCAGACATACTGTACATTAAGCCCAATAGTATGATATTATTTTTAAAATTTTATTTATTATTAGCTGACAACATTTAGTTCCACAAGCTTTTGAACTTCATATCTCCCTCCTCTCCCCTCCCCAAGACAGCATGCAATCTGACATAGGTTTTATATATATGCATTCACATTAAACATATTTTCACATTAGTCATGTTGCAAAGAAGAATTATAACCAATGGGGTAGACTACGAGAAAGAAGAAACAAAACAAAAAAAGAGAGCAAATCTGCATTCAGAGTCCATAGTTCTTTCTCTGGATGTGGATAGCATTTTCCAGCAGGGGTCCTTTGGAGTTGTCTTAGAACCCTGCATTGCTGAGAAGAGCCAAGTCTATCAAAGTTGATCATCACACAATGTGACTGTTATTGTGCACAATGATCTCCTGGTTCTGCTCCCTTCATTCAGCATCGATTTATATAAGTCTTTCCAGGTTTTTCTAAAATCTGCCTGCTCATCATTTCTTATACAATAGCATTCCATTACATTCATAAACCACTGCTTGTTCAGCCATTGCCCCAATTGATGGGCATCCCCTCAATTTCCAGTTCTTTGCCACCCCAAAAAGAGCGGCTATAAATATTTTTGTACATGTGGGCCCTTTTCCCTTTTCTATGATCTCTTTGGGATACAGTCCTAGAAGTGGTATTGCTGGGTCAAAGGGTATGCACATTTTTAAAGTCCTAGGATATTATTTTGGTTCTCTTTGAGCATAAAGGACCAAAAGCAATAATCTATAAATTCAATTCAATGCAAATCAATTAGTGCCTTTTGTGTAATTCATATCAAGGGAGAAGCAAAGAGAGCTCTCTCCAGGCTTCTTTATGCCCACATCCATCCTATTATCACTTCTAGATTCATCTTTCCATTTTTTCCACATTAATCCCCTGTTCAGAAACCTTCACTGTTTCCCCACATCTACACAATTCATGTCCAGGTATTACAGAATAGCAGTCAATACTACTTTCATCAATCAACCAATAAGCTAACCAGCATTTCTGAAGCAAATGCTCAGTCTGTACCAGGCACTGTGTTAGGTGCCAGCAACACAAAAACCAGAATCACCCTCTTCTCCTAAGATGCCCATTATATTCACGGGAGGAGACAACACACACACACACACACACACACACAGATAAATGCAAAATAAAATACTTTTTTGGACTAGACTTATGATTCCATCATAGGACCACCCAATGAGGAAACTCACTGGTACCTTCTCTGTAACTTAACATAGTCATAGAAAGTTGCCTGGTGCATGGAGAGATTCAGTGACTTGTCCAGGGTTATACAACAGCATGTGTCAGGGGCAGGATTTGAACCCAGGTCTTCCTGACTCTGACTCCCTCTGTACCATGCCACATGTTACATGAATATACATTATGGGAAGAGATCTATGGGAATTTGGGAAAGGCTTCATGTAGAAGATGGCACCTGAGCAGAATTTGGAAGGGAAGAAGGAATTCTGTTAGACTACAAGCTCGTAAGAGCAGCAAACGTGCCTTGTTCTTTGAATCTCTCAAAGTGTCTGCTATATGCAAAGCATTCAACTGATATTAAGCTGAATTTCTTTTTCAAGTCATCGAACCCCTGCATTACTGGTTAGAATAATGAAAGGATCTGAAGTTCTCTAATAAATGCAGTATAGACTGGGGTATAGATTCTTTTGCGTAAAGAGAAAAATATTCAATGAGGTGGGACAGGGGAGGTTAGGAGAGTATTTTGAACTCAACATTTAAAAAAAGAATGTTAAATTTGCTTTTACATCTAATTGGAGAAAATAAAATATTAAATTAAAAAAGAGAAAAATATTGAACTTTGACTATAAGAGCAATAAAAGGAATTATTATAAAATTCTTGCTTTTTAACCTTCAATCCTTCTAGGATATTGGTTTTAAATATAGCCCAAATTCTTTCTTCATATGCACATGGAAACATTATTTTCAGTTCCTTCCGTATGTGCCCACATTTAGTGGGCTCTGGATTGGAAAGAAAATTATTCAAGATCCAAAATTCTATGAAATGTTTTCCAAGTTAAATCTCACCTTTTGTGTGTGTGTTCTGAATATATCTTTCCATACTGTTAGAATTTAACCTCAGGGGTTTTATTTCAGACTTACAGATTCCTCTCTAATGACAGAAGATTATTCCTCCAAGTTGAGTCCCCAAACTAAAAGGGCCAAAAAGAGCCTTGTCTCTGGAGAGGAGAAAGAAAATCAGACAAAAGACTATGTGGTACCTATCTTCTCAGGGCGGTATGTATGCTTTTTTTGGTATTTTCACTGTTGTAGTAAGACTCTGAACTTGTTCTAGCAGAATGAGGTTGATTACATCACTTCCTCAGGTTTCCAGGGGTACCCCTGAGGGTCTTGGAGTAGCCTTCTGTGGATGCTACCAAATCAAACCCCCCATTCTGGTGTGCTCTTGACTGCAGATTGGCAGGGATCAGCATCCTAACTCTATCCAATGAATAAACATTAATTAGTCTTTACAGAAGAATACCTACCAACAAGACACAGTCAGAACAGAATTGCACGCACACACATGCACACACACACACACACACACACACACACACACACATCTAGGGGCACACTTTCCTCAAACCACCCTCGTCCCTACAGAGAGTGTGTCCAAACCCAAAGAAGTTTCTACCCATCGCTACCCGATCAAGTTCACCTCTAAATGTGACACAGCTGCTAAATGAATCTGTCTCAGCTACTGTTAGGCTGTGTTCCAAAGAGCTCTCCTGTGGCTCACTTCTGATGGACTAGGCTGGCTACCAAATCCAGCCCAGGGACCTCTGGTGGCTAGTCATTCCAACCTTTGGAAACTCATAAGCTCATAGACTGCCTCCAAAACGCCTTCACCTAAAAGCGGAAAAGAGCAGAGGCACTGATTCATGGGTCACATGTTGACCTCTGCTGAGGAGAGCTTGAGACCTTTCCTACTTTCCACTAGAAGTTTCCAGAATATCTCTCTGAGCTGAGTAGAAGCTCCCAAGAAGGAGGAATGACCAGAATAAGAGCCTCAATTTGGCTTCTTGGTGCCTTTTGAATGCATCCCAGTTCTGGTTCCATAGCCAAGCAAAAGTCTATCTCTACCTCATGGTTAGCTGAGCAGAACCAGTCCAGAATGTCTGCTCATGCTCCAAATGAGCCTTTCCATTACCCAAAGCTTCAGCCTTTCCTGAAGGAAGCCTCCTGGTCTCTTCCACATGGAGACTGCCTCAACCAAGCAAATTGTGCATGTTCACCAGACCTTCCCCTCCTGCTGCCCTCCTCCCACTTCTACCATTGCATTATTTTTGTACTCTTGGAGTTTATAAGGTGAAAGAAAGGTTATAAGAGGAGATAGGAAAGGTGGAGGAACCTTTCTGAAATTTGGTATATCAAAAAAGTATACTAGCTCAAGAGCCAGAGAATCTGAATTTAAAACCCACCTCTGATGCTGTGTGACCTTAGGCAACCCACTTAATCTCCCTAGGCCTCAGTTTCCATATCTATAAAAGAGGTCATGATAACAAATAACCTTGGAGATCCCTTCCAGCCCTCAGTCTATGATACTATGACCCTGAACTTACATCATTAATAGATTCTTGATTTATATAATCTCTTCTTGTCTTTTGTTTTCTGTTTTTATGCTTACTAGTCATTCTGGAAATGGCATCCTTCTCAGGAGCAAAGGTCCAGAAAATTATTTTAAAAAATATTTTTGAAGGCTGTCATGTAAGGAGGGACTTGAAGAGACTTTTCTGAAACTTTCCATCTCAGAAGACAGGGAGATGCTGTATAGATGAATTGCTTTAAAAACACATTTCCTCTATGGAATTTCTTAGAACTTGTAGGGACACTATGCTTGTGATGATACTGATCTATCTACTAGAGGCAGAACAGAGGAAAGGAATATTTAAATAAAATACCAGATAAAACAAGGAGAATGGGAAGGGTCACATGACACACCACTATTTAGTTACCCTGAAGACTGCTTTGCTGGTTGATGTTGTGGATGTTTAATTATTATTTATTAAGAAGAAAAAAGGCAGCTGCAAACACGATCTAACAGTTTCATAGACTTTTATCATGGGAAAATTTATTATGCCATTTAGCATCAAAGGTTTGGGTTCTGATGGAAAACAAATGATTTCCTTTTATTTCATGATGGCAAACAAGAAACAGGAGAAACAGATCAACTTCCAGTTCAACACAATATTCATAACTTTTGTGGTAATTTTCATTTGAACTCCAATGGTGTCCTAAGGAAGCTTGAAAGGAATTTGACTGGGGAGCCAAGATGAAGGGCTAGAGGAATCCTTGTGTCCTTTCTATTTGTTTTTCTTTGTTGGGCTAATGATTCATGATCTTAAGGTGGCTGACCAAATGTCATCCTCTCAGGCCAAATGACATCAAGAAATGTCATGGAAAAGCAGAGCCTAGATGAAAGCCAGTAGGAATTTTCTGTCCCTGATTTGTACTTCTGTGTTGCTCTTTCCTGTTCTGACAGGGGGCCTGCTTTTTGAAGTGTTCCACAGTCTAATGGAACTGTGCCTGGGGTGGAACTTGAGGAATAAATAAAATTGTTTCCTTCACTTCCTCCTGTGTGAGATACTATTTTTAGCTCATGACTTCAACTCTCTGCTTTTTTAAGTGAACTTTTTGGGTAAACAATCACATTTCTTTCTCTAATATGCTGCTGCCCACCTAAAATATTTTAATAGATATTCATGTTTAATAGAACTTCACACAAGTGAAAAGACATATGGATTTAATATGGTATGTGTTTTATCTCCCTCCCTCCAAGAGGCTTGGATATTTTCCCCCTCTGCATTTTTTCTCTCTGCAAACCATCAGCAGCAGACTTTAAAAGTATCCTACATTTGTATTGCATTTAGCGAAATGTCTCACAGTAAATGTCTCAAATGTTTTACATTAAAGTCTCTTTTCCTTGCTTTTTTGGCTCTATAGAATTGTGTCTCTTAAATGGCACACCCCATCTTAAAAAAAAAAATGGAAAAGGAGACTTCATGATTGACTTTATAAGTAATGTGTGTGGGGTTAGGCAGAATCCAAAAAGGGATTATGCAAGGTCTGGGTGTTTTTGCCCCATGTTCTGTCATGGACTGAGCTGTGTTAAATCCTTTAATTTCTATTCAACAATTCAATAAAAGGATACCACAAGGTATATCTAAGCCTGAATAATCTCTAAAATGCTCCAAAATCTTCTCTAAAAATTCATATGCAATTTTATTGCCTTTAAAAAAACACTTCTTTTGGAAGACAACTTGAAATACCACTGCTTTTTGTTTTACTGAGTAGACCTGGCTGTCTTTTTTCTCATCTTTCAGACTTGCCATTAGAGGTAATGGCAGCTTTCTTGGCAGTTAGATGGTGCAGTGGCTAGAGCTCTGGCTCTGGATTCAGAAATCATTAATTCCACTACAACCTCAGACACTGGCTGTGTGTCCCTGGGCAACTCACTTAACCTATGATTCCATGACTTTCCTCATCTGTAAAATGGGGATAATAACAGCACTTACATAGCAGGGTTAGTGTGAAGATGAAATGAGATCCAAATTGTAAAGTGCTTTACAGTAAGCACTATAGAAATGTTAGCTCTGATTTTTAATTATTAACACATACCAAGCAAGTATCTATTCATATAATTCCTAAAGGGTATAGTAACTAAAACAACAATTATAACACAAAGTAGTGCTTTAGGATTTGCAAAGCATTACAGATATTATTTCCTTTTATTTTCACAACAATCCTGAAAGTTAGGTGGTGTTATTATCTACACTTTACAGCTGAGGAAACTGAGATAGATTTCCATAGAGTAAACTAGGCGAACTTCCATAACGTTTGACAGCAGATTAGGTTTCTAGTGCCAACATCTTTCTTCTTTCCTTTCTGTGTGTGTGTGTGTGTGTGTGTGTGTGGTTATGTGTGTGATTTTCTGCAAAAATTAGAATCATAGAATGTTAGAGTTGCAAAGGATTATAGGGAGTGTTGAGGCCAGGTCCCTGTTTTAGAAATGAAATGCCTGGAACATAAAGTCACTTAATGAATGCTGGTTGACTGACTTGCCTGAGGAGATTCAGTGAATCAGTTGTAAAGGTGGTTGAGAGCTAAGAGGAAATCCATGAAAGTATAACCTTTAAATTTTATGGATGAGCTCCACCAAGGTCACAATTTGGGTTTATTAAATTCTAGGACCGAGAAGAAAAGCTGGATCTTTCTCTTTAGCATTCAGCCACTGTATGCATACATTACCAGCCTTATAGAGTAAGATGTCAAGAATATGTAAATACAGTATCTGCATATGCTCTGTTCATGGTCCCAACCATCCCTCAGAAGGGGATAACAGAGCAGCTGGATCTGTGCTATTTCTCCACTATAATAGGGCTGAAGAAGCTCTAAATTCTGAAACCCTGACTTTTTAATGTAACTAAAATTGGCTACATCCTGTCTGGAAGAAACGCCCAAAGAAGTAGAAAAGAGACTGAGAAAGATTCTAAAAAGAAAACTTTTTTAATTTTAAAAATAATTTTGAGGCAAGCATGCTTAATACAAATAATGAATCCTATGAAATGGTTATATTATTTGAATTCGCAGTGCATATTTCCATTGGGTTGGAACCAATACCATACTTACTTTATATGCAGCTAATTATAATTTCAGTGTGAACTCAAACAATGTGACTACTTAATGGTATCCATTATTCATGATGATAGGGATCTAGCATTACAAAATGCAGATTGTAGGGGGTCAGTGCTTTTTAGGGAACTTCTTTTTCTCCTCTTTCCATAACCATCAACCAAAAACCAAAAGCATTCTGACAGGACGCTATTAGAAATGACCTTGCTGTCCGTAAATTTAATGATTTGATGGGAGATCTTTTATTCTAAAAATATCCATTAAAAAAAGTTTTGTTGATGCTTTGGGGGCTGTATATCATGATCATTCCTGGTTGGAGGTCTGGTCTCTTCCATTACGCCTGAAGGAAAACTGTCTAGCAAAAGTAACTGAACAGTGGCCCTGTCTGACAATTTAAGAAACGTTACCTCACAGCTTCCTGCTTCTCTGCTGGGAGTATGGCAGTATTATCAATTTGACACTTTCGCGCCCTCTAGTGGACAGTGTTTGAGGAGCAGCTTTGAAGGGCATGAAGGAACCTTGCGCAGACTCCTTGTCTAGGAATATAGAAAATTTTTTAGTGTCTTGATAATCTAGGAATATTATTCAGTTTTTGCTCCAACAAATTATGCCATAATATTCCCTCCAGGAGAGAACTCAACACACTCTACAATAGCGTGTATACCTTTTACTATCTATTATCTGTGGCCAAGACTGGCTATTGCAGAGCTGATCAATTTCCCAAACAAGAAATGAATATATACAACAGAGTCGTTAAGTTGAAAACGTGTACACATTTCATTGTCTCAGAATTAGACTGAGCCACGTGGTTGATTTAGTTAGCATAAAGTCTGTAGCTCATTTTTCCATGTAATTGCTCTGAATGTTACACCAGCTTGTTTTTAAGAATCCAACCCTAAATAGGATGGAGGGAAATACAGTTAGTCTTTTACAACATGAGTATTATAGAAGTATTTTGCATGACTATACATGTACATCTATATCAAATTGCTTGCCTTCTCAATGCAGGTGGATGGGGAGGGAGGAAGGGAGAGAATTTGGAATTCAAAGTTTTAAAAAATGAATGTTAAAAACTGTTTTTATGTGCAGCTGGAAAATAAGATACACAGGAAATGGGATATAGAAATCTAGCTTACCACAGACAAATAGAAAGGAAAAGGAAAAAGAGAAGGTGGGGGTGTGATAGAAAGGAGGGCAGATTGGGGGAAGGGATAATCAGAATGCACACTTTTCATGGAGGGGAGGGAAGAGATGGGAAGAAAATTTGGAACTCAAAATCTTGTGGAAGTGAATGTTGAAAACTAAAATAAATAAATAGAGATGGTAAGAGGGAGAGAAGAATCTAAATCTATGAAGCCATGGATCAGGAGATTAGGCTTCAAATAGAATACAGATTTGGTAATAAAGATAATATTATAGAGCATTTATATGGAACTTTAAGGTTTGTAAAACACTTTACAAATATTATATCATTTAGTCTTGATGACCCTGGGAGGTATTATTCTTATTTTCTTCTCATTTTACAAATGAAGAAATTGAGGCAAATAAAATTTAAGTGACTTGTCCAGGGTCACAGAACAAGTAAGGAGCTAAGGCCAGATTTGAATATGAGTCTTCCTGACTCCAAGTCCCGTATTTTATTCACTTTATCACCTAGCTGCCAAATTACAATATTCTTGAATATATGGATGTAAATAAAATTTCATTTAAACAAAGCCTCCTTTTTAGCAGAAGTCATTGACTTATGAGTAGCTAGGTGGCACAGTGGATAGAGCACCAGGCCTGGAGCCAGGAAGACCTGTGCTCAAATCCATCCTCAGACACTTGTTAGCTATGTGACCCTGGGCAAATCACTTCTCCCTGTTTGCCTCAGTTTCCTCATCTGTAAAATGATCTGGAGAAGGAAATGGCAAACCGCTTCAGTATCTTTGCCAGGAGGAACCTAAATGAAGTCACAAAGAGTCAGACAGAACTGAACCACAACGGCATAGGTGTATCCCTTTTAGAGGTGAAAAATCTTTGCATAATGTGAACAACAGTCTCTTTATGCATTTTGCAAATGAATACCTTCATGTGGTATGCACATGGAATTTGGTACATAGGGCTTTAAAAATGGGGATTTGAATGCTCATTCATTGGACTTGTATTTTTTATTTGAATTTTAGCCAGGTACATGTCAATGGAATTTCGGATACAGAAGAAGAAAGAATTAAAGAAGCTGCTGCCTACGTTGCCAGGAGAAATCTTCTGGCCACTGGTGAAGGCATCACCACCACCAAGCAGTCCACGGTATCTTCGCAGGAAGAGGAGCTTTTTGAGAAGAAATCAAGGAAAGTGGCCATACGGGAGAAGGCAGAACGCCTGGCATTGAGAAAAACAGTAAGAGTGGACAAATAAGTCATGTTGCCAAAGGGTAGCATGCATAGAGTCTGTTTTAGATAGATTTCCTTCAAGTGCCTAAAACACATGAAACTCTGCAGGGGTTGAGGGAAGCAGGAGTAAAGACAAAACAGAAAATCAAAGGAGACAAGTTAAACAATTTTCATCTTCATATTAAACTCTGAAACATTTAAAGAGCATTGAGAAATCCATTGAGAATCCCTTGCTCTAGATTAGGATTAAGAAAACTTTAATGAGCTTTAAAGGCTCATAAAAAATCATTTGCCAAAACTATGAAAGATCATCAGAACAAATTATAACCTTTTAGAAGCAAACTTGAGGCTCTGAATGAAAATCAAACCCTGATGGTTTAAAATTGTGGTTTATTTATGATTATTTTTTTTTTTAGGGAGATAGAATATTTTGATTTTGGAATGGTTTTGTTAATATTTTTTTTTCAGTTAGAAGAAACTGAGGAATTTCATAGAAAGTTGAATGAAGATAGCCTCCTCCATGCTCCTGAGTTTGTCATCAAACCTCGTTCCCATACTGTCTGGGAGAAACAGAATGTCAGATTACACTGCTCTGTGTCAGGCTGGCCAGAACCACGGCTCACATGGTAGGTTGTACCTTTATGAGAATTATTGATAGAAACAATATGCATGATTTCTAATATAGTTGTTGGCACCAACAGACTCGATTTGGATTACTAGTGTGTAAAAATCAATGAAGACGTTTCTAGTTTGAAGGATTGTCAGGAGAGATTATGACACTGGACTGTGTATCTTATGCAAGAGAAAGAGAATGCCTTTGTGATGATGACATTACTGTTTCCACATCTTACATGCAGTATTGAAAGCCCCTTAAATAAAACCAAAATCTATGGACACAACTAGAATAGGAGAGAATCTGAGAACTCCAATAAAAAATTCCTTTACCCTTTTATGACAAAATTTGCAAATACATAATCATTCTGACTAGAAGTGATGCTCTATACTGTTTTTCCTTTTTAAAAAAATGTAAATCTTAAAAAAGATAGGTAGCCATGCCTACTCTTGTGTGCCATCTCTGATCCCACTGTGCCTTTTCATATGCACCAAAAAATAATTAGGTTTGAAAATATCACTTATTAATGGGGCTGGCAAAAATCATCCTTTTTGCCCCTCCCAAAAAGAAAAAGGTCTTTTTTTCTTGAATGTTCTCCTATAGCTGTCTAATGTCTTTCTGAGCCCTAGACTGCAAAATGACCTACAACAGGTACTGGGGCTCTGGCCACAGACAGCAGACCCTGGAAAGAGTTAAGTCAATTTAAAAAGAAGCCTTTTCTCCTTAATTCTTTGACACCGCTGACATGTGTGTTTTGTGTGGTGTTTCCTTTATCCTCACATGTGATGTGGAGAGCCATGCATGCTGAAAGAATAAAAGATACATGAAAGTGAATATTCACCTGTGGAATTTTTTTCCTTTCTTTCCTATAATAATGAATACTTTTGACAACTAATAATGAAGATGGATAAAATCATTCATCTTTTTCTTTAGTTTTCCAAGGTTACTTCTCAAGGAGCAATTTATAATCACACACACACACACAAATCCATTTGTGAAAGCATCTATAATTGATTATGGACTGGGCTTTCTTACTTTTGTATAAATCATTTCCTTAGCCTCATAAACTTGAAACCCAGAGAATAGACACCAAAGTCAGCAATCACTCACAAGGCAAACAGTGAGGTCCATCAGAAACCAGATGACTAATGACATCATCTAGTGAAGGCAAAAGGTTTTGTCAATGATCAGGCTTGAGTTCATCAAGGGCCCCCCCAATTCTCCCTATGCCTCATCCTTCTCCATTGTGGTAGCAAGGTGAACAATCAAAAACACTTCCATTTCGCGTTGAAATTGACAACTCCTCAATTTACCTGGTATAGATTACAGTCATTTCCTGGTTGTTGGATGTTGAGTTTTACCGGTGGAGGGGATTAGGAAAGAAGAGGAAGACTTTTTGGGGAAGAAGGTAATAGTCACTGAAGAGATAGAAAAAGAAGAGAAAGAGAGACAGAGTCAGAGAGAGACAGAGAGACAAAGAGAGACAGAGAGAATTTAACTTCTTACTATGTCCAGTCTTTCTCATTAAAAACCATAACTTTCAGTATATTTTTGTCTCAAAAGTTCTCTATTGCTAACAAAAAATATCCCTCTACCATGCATATACAGCACCATAAAAAATCTAAACCATATCAATAGATTGGGTGTTTGGGGTTCCTTATAGAGAGATGGACTTACTGCAGATTGTCCCACATGTTTCATACTCTTGTTAGAACTAGCGATCATTTGTTGTGCCCCAAATGAGTTTCATTATTTGAGTGTACATTTTGTCAAAGTTGATATTGTTGCTAATGGCTATTCCTCAAATGGAATATAAATATTTTTGCAACATAGCAGCTATATTTGAGTTTGAGTTAGAACAAATACGACAATTGTTTTTGTGGAAACAATAAGCAACAATGGAGACCGACCTCCCCAAACTACATTTAGATTTCATGCAAACTGTCTGTTAAAAATCAAAATAAGTTCAAGTAGAGGTGGAAATCTAGAAATTGTCAAGAACAGAACTGCCTGACACACCTGCCCATGATAGAATTTCAACCATGTTAGGAATAAGAATATTGTCAGCATCCTTTTGGGCATATGAATCAAGAGGTACGGGCATCTGAAGCCTTCACTTTGGGATTTGATATGTTTATTTCACTCACATTTGGATACAAAGGTGACTCACCACCTTCAAACAATCCAATTAGACATTTGTTAAATACCTATTAGGATTAAAGCTTTGTGTACCATATAGTCTCCAAGGAAATAAAGGTGAAAAACCAGTCTTTGACCTTAAGTACTTTTACTCTAATAGGGAACAATAGTTGAGGGGAAAGAGGCACAAAACTTGTGTACAAAATGCACACAAATAGATATAATGATAATAGCTAACATTTACATTGTGTTTTAAAATTTGCAAAACACTCTATGTCATTTTATTTGATCATCACAATTCCAAGAGTTAGGTACCATTATGATCCCCATTTTACAGATAGGGAACCTGAGACTAAGAGGGATTATGACTTGTCTATGATCACTCAACTTGGAAATGTCCAAGGCAGGATTTGAATTCAGGTGTTCCTTACTCCAACTCCAACTCCATCCACTATGCCACCTAGCTGCCTAGCTATATGGATACAGGGTAACAACAATATTAATGCTCACATGTTTCTTGTAGGATTACAAATTTCCTTGTGAGGTAGGCAGACCAAGAATTATGATTTCAATTTTAAAAGTTTTTCTCACTAAACAATCTCAGACATGTAAAGAATACAGTGAAAGGTCACACAGCTAATTAGTGTCAGAGCCAGTATCTGAACCTAGGTCTCTTGACTCCAAGTCTAACTCTCTGAGTGATGAGAACAAGGTAAATAAAGACCAAATTACTCTAAAAAAAAAAAAATAGAAAGGGAGTACCACCTCTAGTTTGGGTACTAGGAAAAGCCTCTTAGAAAAGGCAACTCTCATTCTGGTCCCTGAACAATAGGAGAGTTTCACCAGGTTGATATGAAGGAGTATCTTCCAGGACTTTCTGAATATGCTCAGGTAAGAGGGTACAAGATAAAATACAAGGAAGAATTTTTCAGTGTTGCTAGATAGTAGAGCACAGAAAAGGAGTCATATGAAACAAGGTTGAGAAAGTAAGTCCGAGCTAAATTTCAACGGGCCTTGAATGCCAAGTTAAAAAGTTACTTTATGACATAGATGATAGAGAACCATTGAAGATTCTTGAGTAGGAGATTGACATGGTGGACATGTTTTAGGAAATTTATTTTGGCAGCCACACAGTGAAAATCTGTTTCTGGAGGTAACAAATCTCTCTATCATGACCTCACTCCCTAATCCACTCCATGCTAGGATTAGCACCAAGCTAAGCAAAATTGTGATACCTTCTGTGAAACTTTCCCTTGAGTCAGGATGATAGCTAAGCATTTGGCTTTCATAGGTCTTACCTACTGATGTGAAAACTTCATGGAAAACTAAAATTAAGAGTCAGTTGTCAACAAAACTAGTAACTAAATAGTATTGTTAGATAGTATCAGTAAATCTGAAAGAAAGATTTTCCTTTGATAAACCAAAGTGTGACTATTCCCCTGGAACATAATTATAATTGACTATAGTATTTAAGAATGATAAACTATTGTTCCAAATTCCCTAGATTTCCTGGACTGTGGACTTTTTAGAAACTATAAAAATATCTTAAATAATTTTAATTCATATATGTGTATATATTTATTTGTATATATTATATATACATATATTACAATATATGTATGTATAAATTCATATTTACACATATGATATATGTAAATATGAATTTATATATACATACATGTATAGAAAATGTAGTTTTCAGAAAAATATCATTACCTTATAACAGCTAAGGAAACTTACAGTTTACATTTAGCAGATTTTCTTTTTTACCCCATTTAAATATTACTACCTTTAAAAAACAAGAATAACAATCCTGTCCTAATATGTTCACGGATCATTCCCTAGCAGAACTAACAGGAAGGTAGGTTGCCTAGTGAATACAGCCCTGAGCCTGGAGTCAGGAAGTCCTGGCTTTAAGGCCAGGCCAAAATTTGGCCTTGGAGATTTATCAGCCGTGTGACCCTGAGCAAGTAACTTTACCTCCGTCTACCTAAGTTACCTCAACTGTAAAATAGGGATCATAATAACATCTCCCACCCAGGGTTGTGGTGAGAACCAAATGAAATAATATTAGTAGAACACAGCACAGTCCTTGGCATATAGTAGGCACTTTCATTAAATGCTTGTTTCTTTTCTGACTGAGAAGACAACCAAACCTGACGACACACTCCACATTCTGCTCAGGTAGTCCCTGACTTGTCTATCCAGAGAATAGGTCACATCTTCTGTTCTCATAAGTCAAAGTTGTTCATTGCAATTCAACTTTACAAAGTATTTTCCTGCATCTTGGGTATAGTAACATTTAGAGACAGAAGGGACCTTACAGATCATATAATCCAACCTCCTCATTTTACCAATAAGGAAACAGACCCATAAACCTCAAATTCATCTAGGTGGTAAAAGAGCCACTATTTAAACTCAGACTTTCTAATTCTAAATACATTGCTTTTCTTAAGAAAGTCTGGCTGCCTTGAAATTAGCGTCTCAGCAATAAGCGAAGTACCTAAATACATTGTCACACTCAGGAAAAAAATGTCCTTTTTGGGGGGCTGCTACTCCTCTTCATTTTCACCACCAGCTTATGTTCTCTTTTGCCTGACAAGAAACACATAAAGGGGTGAAGGAAATAGAGGTGCCACCCTCCACTGACTGAAGATGGCAGTGTTAATGGTGAAAAAAAGAACCTGGATTCAAATCCTGCTTCTGATGCCTGCTGTTGGCATGACCCAGGACAAGTTATTTAATCTCAACTTGGACTTCAACTCCCTTGTCTATAAAATTAGGCAGTTGAATCAGATGACCTCTGGAACCCCTTCCAGATAGAGACCTATGAACTTACATGAGATGGATGTCCCAGTTCTGTGGTCAGAATTCTAATCTGAGCTGGAAGAGACCTTGGCAGTCTCTCATCTGGTTCGGCCTCTAATTATAAAGAGGAAGGAAAACTAAGAACTTCAGAAGTCAAGTGACTCCCTCAAAGTCATGTCATTTAGTTCTCAGCAAAGATAACTGAAAATAGTAACTCAATTTTGTAGCACTTTGGGTCTTAAAAGCTTTCCTTTTAGCATCCCTAAGAGCCAAGAAGGGCAAATTCCATTATCTCCATTGTACAAATGAAAAAACTGAGATTTAGAGAAAGTAAGTGACTTTCCTAGGGATGAACAGCTAGTGTGTGTGTGTGTGTGTGTGTGTGTGTATAAAATTTGTGTATATGTGTGTGTAGGTATATATATATGTGTGTATATATTATATTTGTATATCTATATGTATATTTATGTGTGTGTATGTGTGTGTATATATGTGCTGGAACTTGAATTTCCAGTCCAATGGACTCTTTGCAACACCATGCTTCTGTCTAGTGCTCCTATATGTATAATATTTTGCTACAACTATTTCTGGTCCTAATCACCCAACTCCACCGAATTCTCTGCAATCCTTCACAAGCACGTGGGGCTTGCATTGTTGGCCTTCCTGAATAGGGTGGTTCACAGTCTCTACTAGGCATCATCAGAATTCAAGTGTCCCCACGGTCTTAGCAGATGGCATAGCTATGGAGCAGCTGTTTTCCTGCCAATCATCCATTGTCCATCATATCTATTTCAATCAAGTCCAGGGGCTTACCCTGAAATTACTAACTGAAATTAACAACCAGTATTCCTCAAGACCAGATTGCAGGTATGCTTGACTGGAATGCAAAAAGTATCCCCTTCAGGAAAATCAAATATATCTTTCTTAAGTACCTGTGTGTTCTGTGTACTCCACAAGTTGTTAGAACTAGTTGGACCTCTTTCTGAGTGTAAAAATCTGAGAGTGGCTGTAAATGCAACACTAATGTCAGCAAAAATGAAGAGGGAATTTATTTTAATGTAAGGATACTTTCTTTCCTCTGGGCCTGCTTCCTGAATTTGTAAAAGGGGGTGGGAAAGGATGAGATCATTCCATCCTATTCCAATATGCTTGTCCATTTCAATCGTCTCTGACTCTTTGTGACCCCATTTGGGGTGTTCTTGGCAGAGAGTGGTTTGCCATTTCCTTCTCCAGTTCATTTTACAGATGAGGAAACTGAGGTAGACAGGGTAAAGTGACTTGCTCAGAGTCACATAGCTAGTAAGTGTCTGAGGTTGGATTTCATCACAGGTCTCCCTGACTCCAGGACAGGTACTCTATCTATACTACCTACCTGCCATAATACTAAAAGTTTTTTGTAAATAGAGGGGGGAAAACCATTAATTATATCTAAAAAGCATACTATTACCAGATCTAATCAGGTTCCTAGGCTTGCAGGTCTGAATAATTTTTATAAATGGAAAATTTTGATTGCACTCTATAAGTAATGACACATTTCCTCACCAAGATGATTATTGGTAGTACTGGATAGGTTTAATTAAAAGTGTTTAAAATGCCTGCTTAGGGATTCTTAAGTCTTTTCTTTCTCTTTCCAAATATAAGGGTGATTCCTGTTGACTCCAACGCATCATAAAATAGAAATGTAAAGGAAATTGATACCAAACCCTGCTAATGACACAATCTATGATTATATGACTATTACAGAAATATCAATCTTTGGAAGAGAGAGACTCTCATTAGGAAAAATTCTATCCTACTGGAGTTGGAAATCACCATCATTATATTTCTTTACTCTATTACAGTCATTTACTCTATTGTCCAATTCAGTTATGATTCTGTCACACCAGAGAAATGATTATTTTAAAAATAGAATTACAGGCAATTACTTACATTTCCTAATAACTTCCTCCAAATAGATGTTTTGACATTCTTCTTAGAGATCATTGCTATTCATTAATACGAAAATATATTTTAGTGTGACATGTGTCCCCCAGAGAATTAGGACTTGTCAGTAACAGCTACCTACTCAAACATGAGAACAGAATTAATAAAGGAGTTTAATGACAAGAAGCAGTCAAACTGAGGGATGGGGGAATTCCAACATCTGTTAATTTGAGTTGAAAGATGGTTTGCCTGGCATTCTCTGATCACACACACACACACACACACAGATTGTAAAATTTCATTCTCTTGATCATGTTTCTTAGTGCCTGGAAGCTTTATTTGTCAAGATTAGCCCACCCTGCTCCTCTCTGGGCAAACTATTTTTGTCCCTCAGTTTCCTCATTTGTAACATGACGGAGTTGGATTAGATGACTTCTTCTAACTCCGATTCTATGAAACATGAATTAGGTCCAAAAAGACATTTCTATAAGACGTGAAGACTTGGGTTGTGTTTAGTATAAACTGCCTCTTGAGGTTTTCCCCTTAGATGTCCTTATGCTCATTCATTAATAATATTTTATAGGCAATGGATAAAACAAATATGGGGGACTTTGGAATCAAGAACCATTAGGGGGCTTTAAGAAATCTTTTGGCATAATATCAAGATGTCTGTTCACTCTCTAACATTAGCTGTTGACTAGGCTGCCTTAGAACTTCACTTTCCAGAAATAACATATTGTGGGTGTATTCTCTCTATCAATAAGTATTACAGATCAGATAAAAATCCTTTTATTCTTGGCTGACTAGTCAGTGATGGCACCTCACCCCCACCCCAAACTGAATGCCTGGATTTAGCTGCTCAGTAAAATATTTCCTGACAGAGTCCCTACAGCGCGTAATTGAATGGTTCCCTGACTTCTGCCAGTTTAAAACATAAAGATTTCTTTTCTTAGTAGGCAGAATACCTAAGAAAAAAGACACTCGGGGCTCAGTGAGAGACTTGCCTCCTCTTTTGTGTCTGTGGTTTTTAAAAGATCAGCTTTGATTCCCCATGAGCTCATAATCGAAAGGGCAGGAACTTCCAGCTGTGTGGATGGCATGAAATCGTTAAGTCAAACAGAAAAAAAAAGACCTTTGGTGAGGGAGTGAGGAACTAAGAACCCCTGATTAAGCCAGAGCTTTATAGGAAGCTGATCATTTTCCATCAGAAGCCAAGTGGGTGTCAGTTGTTTCCTCCAGCAGCACCCACTTACAGTCTCTCTTGATCCCAAAGGGAACAACTGACATTCCAATACTTGGGAAAAACTAAAGCAAGGCAGGGAACTCCTCTATCACATGTGAAATAGCTCAGGTCAGTAAAGCAGAGAAGCTATTTTGCTTTCTCTTTGCATGCCCATTCATTTAGCAGGCAGCCTATTTCTTATAGAACAGACTTGTCAGGATTCTCTGTCTTTTCAAAGTTTTGTTTTGTAGCTAGCCTTGTTGTCCAGCAATTTTTATTATGAAATCAAGAAGCTTATCATGTAGGACTTTAAATTAGATGGCGAATGTCTCAGAGTATAGCCTTTATTGTAGATAACCAAAAACTGGAAACTAAATGAAATTCTCAGTAAATTGTAAACACACACACATACACTCACACACATACCACTAACCACCACCACTGGGCCATCTCCAGTCATTCTGATCTATATCTGGCCCCTGGATCCAGAGGGTCCCAGAGGAGAAAAGTGAGACTGGTGACTTTGCACAGCCCTGCCTCACTTAAATCCAATTCATTTGCAAGTCATGGCATCATCTTCCTAATGTCATGGTCTTCTTCAAGAATGAAGGACAAAACACACATTCA
Organism: Bettongia penicillata ogilbyi; assembly: GCA_023548195.1. Taxonomy (NCBI): domain Eukaryota; kingdom Metazoa; phylum Chordata; class Mammalia; order Diprotodontia; family Potoroidae; genus Bettongia; species Bettongia penicillata. The sequence goes on along the minus strand of JAJHZJ010000152.1, from coordinate 1,067,523 downwards.
CACACACACACACACACACACCAACAACACAAAAACAAAACCCCCATAATTTTCAGGGTATAATTTTCAGTTATTATTCACAATGCCTATGCCATCAGCATGTATAGTACAGCACAATCACAAGTTATATTTAGCAGGATGATCCTGAGATTGGATTAGATCTTTAGCCTTCAAAAATAATCATCTCACCTATAACCCTATTGTAATGGGTGAGGCAGTAGTATGAACTAACAGATTTAAGAAAAATTTTCAGTAACATAGGGTGAAACAAAATAGATATCCCAATAATCCATGGTTAACCAGGATTCCCTGCTTCTCTGCATATGCTGGATTAGATATCACCATATAATAATACTACAAATGTTAATGCAGTACTTGGATTTATATAATCTTTCTTCCAGGGAACTGAAAGCATCTTATTCACAATTTATTATTTAGTCTTACAAGAACCCCGAGAAGTGGTAGGGAGTACTTGAATCGAACAGATGCCTTCTGTATTGCATTAGTGTTTATACTGGGGCTGGAGCAAGGCTGCCTCTTTTTGTGATATGCATAAACAAAATCATAGAATGTAAGAAAAAAGGGAACCTTTAAGACAAACTCATTTGACTCTTCCACTGCAAAGCAGAGAGAGTTGTGTCTCTGAAAGATGGAGTGATTTGTCCAAGATCCTACAGCAAAATCAGTGGAAGAGGTGAGATGAAAACCCAAGTCTCCTCAGGGTCTGCCAGAGCTGGTTCTTACCAGTTTCTCGAAGCAGATTGTTAATTTTTCAGTGTGAACATTTATACCTCAGAAATTAGAAAACACTACAGATTAAGGCTTAATTTATTGTTGTGTTGATTTAGACTTAAGAAAATGGTGGAGAAAATGTTAATAACACATATTAAAGTTAAACTTGTGTTGTATAGACATCTCCTATTCCCCTTCCCCCAGCTAATTGTTAAACATTTACCAATATACTGTTTCTGATTCCCTCTTTTTACTTTCCTATATTATAAAATTATGGCTTTTAGAGCTCTAAGGGAACTTAGGGATCATTTTCTTCAATATCCTCATTTTGCAGATGAGGAAATTGAAGCCCAAAGGGAAGCAATTATTTCTTCAGTGTCACCAAATGACCCCTCTGGTGTGGCTCCTCCTCCCTAAGACTTTCATTTTGTTATCATGTTTGCAAAATTCCTGGAGGAACTAAAACAAAACAAATTGAGAACCAATGGAATTAGGATATAAGTATAAATAACTTATGAAGCAATTTATGAATAGCATATGAATCACTTAGCCTCCGTATTTGAAAGTCAAGTATTATGTGCAGAAAACATATAAAAGGAAAATCCTATTGGAGGGCCACTACCACTTATAATTCCAGCACCTAAGAGGAATAATTTAGAGTCTAGAGGTAGGAAACCTGTGGCCTCGAGCCACATGTGGCCTCGAACCACATGTGGCCTCGAATTTTAGACCTTAGCCAGAAGGGATGATCAAAGACCAGATTTTTAATACCATTAACTTGTTCTTCCTTGGCCAGACCACGGCTGCCTAGGAGAAGGAGGAAGTCTTTTGTGTCTTTTAAAAGTCTTTTATGTGTTTTAGATAAAAAGCAAAAGTCATGCCACTGTGTTGGATAATAATCCAATATGTTAATAAGTAGCTATTATAATGATTAATAGCATCAAATAATACAATTATCATTAATGATTACAACAAACTTATTTTTGATTGGTTTGCAGTTGTGTCCTACTCTTTGCAACCTTATTTGGGGGTTTGTTGGCAAAGATGCTAGAGTGGTTTGCCATTTCCTTCTCCAGCTCATTTTATAGATGAGGAAACTAGGCAAACTAGGCTGTGACTTACCCAGGGTCACATAGCTATGATAACTGCCTGAGGCCAGATTTGAACTCAGTAAGATGAGTCTTCCTGATTCCAGGCCTTACACTCCATCCACTGAGCCACCCAGTGGCCCAACAAACTTACATACAGCAGGTATTTGGCAAATGATTTTTAATTATATTAATATTCATTCATCAATTTATTCTTAACAATAATTTGTCATCATATACGATCATGTTAGCAGCAAGGAAATTTTTATCTTAAACTAGGCCAACCACAAAATCTCTATTGTATTAAGCACAGAAAATTCCTAATAAATATTTGTTGACTGACTGGGAATTGACACAACTTCATCATGTGTATACTTTCAGTACAGTCCCATTTTTTAGATGAGACAATCAAAGCCCTGTACATCAAACAGACATAGATTTTTTTCAAATGTATCATTGACATGAGGCGGCTAGATAGTCCAGTGGACAGAGCACTGGGCCTACAGTCAGGGAGACTGATCTTCCTGAATTCAAATCTAGCCTTGGACACTTCCTACCTGTGTGACCATGGGCAAGTCACTTAATCCTGTTTGCCTAACTTCCTCGTTTTGGAGAAGGAAATGGCAAACCACTCCAGTATCTTTGTCAAGAAAACCCCAAATAGGGTCACAAAGAGTCTAACATGATGGAACAACACTGAAAATTGGCAACTTCTAATTAAAAATAGGTGATATTTTACTCAGAGAGCCACCCCTGGGGGTAGAGTCAGAAGAGATTTTTTTTTTTTGCTAGGCTCTAATAAACTTTGTTCTTTTGACTATCAAGTGATTCATATTTGAGCATGTACTTAATTCCATTTCTGATGTTCCATAGGTACAAAAATCACGTGCCCATTAACGTCCAAGCTAACCCTGGAAAGTACATCATTGAGAGCCGATATGGAATGCACTCTCTGGAGATTAATGCGTAAGGGCATCAAAACTTCCTTGTCTGTCCTTGAAAAACTATTTAGTGATGTGCGTGTATGTGGATATGTGTATGTGTGTGTGGTTGCATCATCCTGTGTGTGTGGTCCTATATGTTTGTGTGGTTCTGTGGGTGTATGTGTGGTTGTGTGTGTGTGCATTCCTGAGTGAGAGGTGTTTAAAATAAACAAAGGTAGTCTGAAGGAGATTGTACCTGGACTGTCTGAGCTGGAAGATATGGTAGATGGCAGCTAGCCCAATCCTCTTGCTTTATAGAGGAAGAAATGGAGGCCCATGAGTGACTTTATCCAATATCACAAAGCCTATTAATGGCAGATGGGATACCTTAATCCAGTTGTCTAAGGCTTTTTGTCCTAGTATGTAAATAAATTTCATTTTGACTTGATGATGGACAAAAAGGTCTCTGTTTGAGCTGAAGTTGGATGTGAGGTGGGTGGCCTTGGACAAGTTCCTTCACCTCTCTCAATTTACTTCTCTGCCTATAAAATGATTAGGCTGGGCAGATGATTTCCAAGGTCCCTTGCATCTATTTTCTTATGAGCAGAGCTAGAACAATGCCTAGGTAAGGCTTCAAATCTGTGACAGCTTTCCCCACCTGTATTCCCTCCTTCCCCCACTTAAGTAGTGTGAGGGTAGGGGAAGGAGGGTTTGAGTTTTCACCAGAACATAAATGATTTAACATCAATGGACCACAGAGAGTACAATTTTCTGGCGTTTAAAATTATAATAAGTGCCATTAAGAAGTGTCTTGAATTGGGTCCCCCTAATTGTACCCTAGGCAGCCATTTATCCTGCCTACCCCTAGGTCCAATTTTGGTTCAGAGCCTCAGCCAGCAAGTGCCTATGCAGAGTTGCACTATCTTTAATATATTTATTCTCATGTCTAGCTTACACACAGAAAGCAAAATCATTCAGAAATGTAATTCTACCAGTTCTTCATGGGCATCTAAAAGTATGGATATTAGTGATTCAGATTCTTGATAGTGAAGTATAATACCAAATTCATGTTACAGACTTCTCAGGTCTGTTTATGTAAGAGACAGGAAAAAAAAGAAACCTCTAGGATGTATACGATGTGGTTTCATAGTTGTTCTTTATGTGTTCCCTGAAGATTTTTTCTTAATAGTTTCTTTTTTCCAATTGCATGTAAAGATAGTTTTCAACATTCATTTCTGTAAGATTTGGAGTTCCAAATTTTTCTCCTTCCCTTCCTTCCTGCCCCCTCCCCAAGACAGAAAACAATTTGATACTCCCTGAAGATTGTAGGTAACTAGAGCAGTAGAAAGTTAGGTCTAGCTAACCCTCTCATTTTTGAGAAGAGGAAACCGAGACCCAATTTCTGCCTTGCTCAAAGTCACACGATTTATTTCTGGCATAACCACAACAGGAACCCAAGTCTTCTGACTCTGCAGACTTGTCTTGTTTTCTGTCTTATGGCACATGGTCTTTTTTTCTCTTCAAAAGCATGAGCAAGAGAGGCAGTTTCTCAACTGTTATTGCGTAAATTGGCATTTATTTCATTATACCTCTTTGGTTCCAAAATGGCTTCATTTCCTCCTTTCCATCAATTGACCATATCAGTATATGTTCAACGGTACCCTGCCATGAACTATTGCATCTCACTAGTTAGGCTTCATTCAGTTTCCTCATAACACAAGGCTTGGGTGAGATAGCATCTAAGGTCTTACCGTCTCTAAGATTCTCACATTTCAGGAAAAATGAGACTGAAGCCACATATTGACCCAATGTAAAGTTTGAAATTAGAATTCATTTCAATCTTTTGAGGTTTCTTCCCCCAAAATTCATTTATTCTATTTAGGCAGTTTCAAAAAAGCAGTTTGGCATGGTAAGTGAAAAAGACTAAACATTTTCAGTTCAGATAAACCCAGGAAATCCGGGCATGTCAAAAGAAATTTTCCATGTGACCAGTCTCTGGAGAGTTGTAGTCTTTTTCTCAGATCAACAAATTTATGTAAGTTGGCAGCTCTTGAGAAAAGGCTCCATGTGGAACCTTGTGAGCTTATCCTCAGCCTTGATCCTGACCCAAAGCCAGGAGTGTTCTTCTGCAATGGCCAGACTCTGAGCTCCAAGGCTACTTTAGTCAAGAAAGAGGAAACTATATTCCGATTACTCAGCTATCAAGTACTTTACTATTGAAGTCAAGAACATTTTAGCCAGAGCCTGTTTTAAACTGTCTAAATCTGACTAAGAAAAAAGGAGCACATAAGGAAAAATGTGATATATCAGTCAGTCAAAAAAGCATTTATATAAGTGCCCACGATATGCCAGGAACTTTGCTGAGTGCTGAGGTCAAAAAAATCCTGCACTAAAGCACTATACCAGGCTGTCTATAGGATAGAATGATGGACTCTTAAGATTTGGGTTCAGATTCCACCTCTGACACTACCTCTGCAGGTTCGTTAATCCTTATGTCCCTCAGACCATTCTCTGCAACCTCAGTTAAGTCAGCCAAGCCCCATCTATTTTGGTAAAGGGAGTTCCCACACTGATAAAATCATGATATTCCCACGTACATGTATGCATTTGTATATATGTACAAATCCTTACTCCTATTTGTAATCAGAAATAAATCAGTATTGTGTGTATGTATGAATGTGTGTGAATAGTGATAATCTTGCGGGGTGCAATGGTAAGAACATTCTATAGCAACATCTACTCCAATGTTTTCTTTCTACCTACCTGCCTTCCCTTCACTCCCTCCAGACTTAAGACTTTAACTGTAGAAGGGAAACATTATAGTAGAGAATTTAGATATTTTCCCAGGCTACAGTATAGTTTGGATTGGGAAATATTGGTCTATAACTCCCCAGAGCTGTAATTAGATAAAACAGAACTGAGAGTCTGGTACAACCATGCCCACCAGGAACCATGTTTTAGATCAACCAATGTGGAACAAGAGCCAAGGGATGACATTGTTGAGTGTAGAAGATGTTGAAGATCTTTCCCTTCCACTGCTCCAAGGCAGAGCTCAGCAACTGTGGAAAGGTTTTCTGGTGACCTCCTTCACTCTAATGTTCCTTAGATGTCCTATCTACAAAAGTGTGAAAGGGGAAAACAAACATTTAGGTGTTATAAATATTATCTCATTTGATTCTTGGAAGGTAGATGCTATCATTAATTTAAGAAATTAAGACAGGCAGTACTAAAGTGACTTTCCCAGGGCCACCCTGCTGGTCAGTGAATGAAGTTTGATTTGAACTCAGGTCTTCCTGACTCAGATCTTCCTGACTCCAGGTCCAGCACTCTATCCACTGGGCTACCTAGCTGGGAACTGGTTTTAGGTTACTGATAAAATGCTGAGTTAAACAATGTTTTGTCAACTACTCTACCAGCACTTTATCATAGATAGGATTAATCACAAAGTAAGCCCTTAGGTGGCTCAGTGGATAAATTGCTGGGCCAGCCTCATGGAAGACTTAATCTTCCTGCATTCGAATCTGGCTTCAGATACTTACCAGCAATGTGACCTTGGGCAAGTCACTGAATCCTATTTGCCTCAGTTTTCTCATCTGTAAAATGAGTTGCAGAAGGAAATGACAAACCACTCCAACATCTTTGCCAAATGAGGTGATGGCAGAATAAGTTCACAAAGCCACCCGTAATGCTTATGTTTGAATAAAGACTGCCATCCTGAAACACTTTATATGAGACCAGTCTGGTCAGTACTGGTCTCAGTCAGTACTGGTCTGGTCAGGATATCAAAAACAAGGTTTGGTCCAGCCTAACTAAAGTGTCTATCCCCTTTGTTTATTAGAAGGTTAGGGAAAAGAAAGGAAAAAGAAGCAATCACAAGATGTTAACCGAAGAAGGTGGCCTGCTAGAGGTGTATAGTACCTGCCTTAATTTAGATGCAGGAAAAACCCATAAGGTCATTTTGGGGAGGCACAAAGGTAGGTCAGTTTCTTATTTGCTTCTGATCCAGTTCATTCTTCTCCCATCTAACTATTCTCAAGGCACTGGTAAGTTGTGCTTCTCTGAAGGGATGCAGAAATGTTGGCAGAGAATCAAAACTTGTATATAGTTGGGGTGTGTCGTGTTTTTTCCTCTGCTGCTTATGTCAGGGGAAAGGGAGCCTCAAGGCTGGGGGATGAGCCCTCTAGTCTTTGCTCTTGGATTGGATGCAAAGGAAAGGTGTCTCTGCTGCTGTTGACTCATGAGTCTCATCTTCCTGGGCTTCAGCATGGACTGCCTTTCAGACTCTGGGTTTTTTTTTAAATATATAAATATATATACATATATATGTATATGTGTGTATGTGTATATATAGATATAGATATATACTCTGTTTTATCTAGGCCAAGCAGAATCTGGATTTTTTTTCTAGAGGTGACAGATAATAACTCAGGAGAATGTATATGGGAGTATAGCTGGGTTTTCTTTCCTCATGGCCTTCCAGCCTCCTCATGGGGTTTTCACTTTTTGGGGGGGTGGGTGTCTGAGGGCAAGGAGGATCAGAGGTCTTTTCAGGGTGGTCAACTAATGGCAGCTTAGATGGCTAGGGATGAATAGAGGAAAAGAAAAACATCTTTTTTCAGGATAGCAAAAGCTAGGATTAGTCAGACAGTCTCTTCCAAGGACATTTTCCCAGGGCTAGAGTGTGGCTTTGGAGTTTTGGGGCTGTCTCAGCTTTCCAAGTGATTTTCCAAGTCGTTCAGTTAAGGACAGAGAAAACTTCTTTCCCTTCAGTACCTTTAACAAGATATAAATTGCAATATCAAAGTGAACTCTGGATGGTAGAACTTCAAGAGAATGGAACAGTTGAACTTAGTTTGGTTTCAGCTGGTCTTAGCTCTTCACCACTGCTTTAGTATTTCTGCTTCTCTGTGAGGATGCTCAGGGGCCACTGGGCAAATAGCCCAACGCATGCTGGGGCAGTCCCATTTTGCTTTCAAGCAGCAATGATAGGTAGCTGCTGGAGCAAGACTGTTCATCCCCCATTCCCTACTCCTGGGTACCAACCTTACAATGAATATAACATCCTTTTAACTTCATAAAGTCTCCTAATTAGCTGGATCTGAGACAGTAGCCTTAATATCACTCCTCCCCCCACCCCCAGCCATTTGTTAGACTCTCATTTGTAATTTCTCTATGTTAACAAAGAGCTCTTTAATCTCAAACCTAGTAATTAAGAAGAATGTTGATATTATGGCTAATCATTTGCATAATGTTCTTTCAGATGTGATTTTGAAGACACTGCTCAGTATCGGGCATCTGCAATGAATGTTAAAGGAGAGCTCTCAGCTTATGCTTCCATCGTGGTAAAGAGTAGGTTTTGCAAGATTTTTTTATTTCAGTTGCTTATCAACATAGATTTCTATATGCACACACATACTTCTGTATATATGCATTGCATTTTTTCCAGTGAAAAGTGGATGGTGGTGGTGGTGAAAGGACATGACCCATTTTCCTTCTTTCTTTCCATCTCCTCCAGGATACAAAGGAGAGTTTGATGAGACTCGTTTCCATGCTGGAGTTTCCACTATGCCCCTCAGCTGTAAGTCTGCTCAGTTTCTCCTTCATTTAAAATTCATCCCAAACCCCAAAAGTAAATTCATAGCTCAGAGTTTTCAAAAAGGATATGATCCCTAAATCCCACATTAAGTTGCACTCTTGGCACAATTATCATTGGGTGTCTATGGCTATTTTATTTGCTGAGATTCTGTTGATTGGTTTCCTGCTTTCTCTAAGTGCACTAGAATTCCATTATAACTCTGGGAGTGTTGGAGGGCAAAATGAATACCCCCTTCATAGCTTTGCTGACTTATAGTGAGAGAGTGATGGTCATCCATGGTGCCCCACAGCTGTAATCCCTGTGACTTTTCACGTGGAGGCTGAGGCTGGTGCATGACTTGCGTGTGATAACTGTGAGCTGCAGTAGGGCTATGCCAGTTGGGTGCCCATATTGCATGTGGCATCAATACCAGGAGCTCCCAGAAGCCACCAGGCTCCCTAAGGAGGGGTAAAGTACTGAGTAGTTATTGTACTTCCAGCCTAAGGGGTAGGGAAAAGAGAGACAGAGAGAGAAAGACAGACAGAGACACAAACAGAGAGAGAGACAAAGCCAGAGAGAGATAGAGACAGAGATATGGGTGGTAAGCGGGATGATTCAACCTACAGTACATCTGAATTCATGGTATACCATGACATTTTATTAAAGGATTTTCCTATAGTTAGATGTGTAGAGATAGAAACTAGAACTGTGATTTCACTGCTATAGGAACTCCTAAGTGAGAAAACTACCTGTATCAGCGAAGAATAGCATCTTCTTTGTGACAGATGGTTTTGGAGGGTTACCTGGGGCATTGAGAGGTTAAGTCATTTGCCCAGGGTCACAGCCAGAATATGTGAAAAGTGGGACTTGAATTCAGTCTTCTTGGCTTCAAGACCAGCTATCTAGCCACTGAGCCATGCTGCCCTCAGATGAACAGTAGGTGGTTTTTGTTTTTATGTTAAAGGATGGCAATGGTCTCTGAGGTACCTTCTGGCTCTACATCTATGGTCCTTTGATCTTTGGGATGTTGGGTGTCTAGTGAGCCTTTGAAATTTGCTTCCCCTCCAAATAAGTAATTCTATCAGTCTTATCAAAAGCTGCCCTTACTCCTTGGTTCCTCTCCTATTAAAATTCTTGATTTCATTTGGACAGGATAAAATAAATGACGGAGGTCTTTTGTTGTTTTCCATTGCTATTTCGGCTCAGTTGGTGTCACCCCATATGGCTTTGCTTCCAAGTTTGAGATCCACTTTGATGACAAGTTCGATGTATCTTTTGGAAGAGAGGGCGAGACAATGAGTCTGGGCTGTCGTGTTGTTATTAACCCTGACATCAAACATTTTCAGCCAGAAGTTCAGTGGTTGAGAAATGGTGAGTATAAGTCCTGATTATTTCTCCTTAGTGCTTCTTCATCAGCAGGTAAATCAATGCGTGACCCCACAGCCTGAAAGCAACCCCAGAGAAAAGGCAGTAGCTTGAAATGAGGAGTGAACCTGGGGATAGGATGCCCTGAGCACTTGCTACAAATCTAACCCAGTCTGGCTCCAAGTCTAAACTCATAGGCTGTGTGCGGTTGACTGATCTGATAGATGAGTCAGGGACTTAAGGAATTACTTCTCTCTCTTTTCCTGTGAGTAACTCATCCTACCATTTGTAATCCAGATCTACTTTCTTAGAATCAAAAAAAAAATCCCTTTGTCTATTAAAATCAAATGAGAGTCCTTGGTAGGCTTTTTGTGTGAGCCCCATAGGAGGCGTCCAAAGCTGTGATTTCATCAGTGTAAGGATCTCTAGTAGGCAAACTTCCTCCTGACACAGACTTACCCATGGCCACACAGCTGGTAGGTATGAAAGACAGAACTTGAATACAGTCCTTCTGACTCCCAGACCAGTTCTCTATCCATTTTACCGTGCTATCTCTCTCCTTGATAAATACTGCTTCAGAAATAACCTTGTTTAATGATTGTAGGTGGACGCAGAATGGGAGCCTACTGTGCCCAAGAGTAACCATTGCCATTGGCCCCTGAATGAAATAAGTCTAGAATATGGATTAGGTTGTAGACGTAAGGGGAAGGAAAGGAACAGTGATAAACTCACCCTGAGGGGTTGGATGGCCAGAACTGCAGCAATGTGGCTTTCTAGTTTTCCCTTTTTAATTTAGCAAAGGTCTCATCTTTGACATGTGTCAGTGGTGTTTCCCCCAATCTTCTTCATTTGCCCAATGATGTAAATAAGACAGGGTGATTAGTGGAGATATAAGGTGTTATGTTACTCCCCCTTCCAGACTATACTGGGAAGTCTTTGAGTATTGTAGTTGGTTGAGGAGGCAAAGAAAAGGGAAAAGGAAAAACAAAGAGAGTTTTACTCACCCTGTAGCTAATTCACTAGTCTTATTCTTACAGAGTTGGGAATCTGCTCTCAAAACCTTGGCTGAACTGTGAAAAACTTTCCCAGAATCTAGGGGATCATCACTTATACAACTGGCCATAAGTTCTTAACAGGCCTCATGATAAAACACAAATTAAGGGTGACAGCAAGTTTTTACATGATCTCAACTTCTAATTTAACTCATTCTCCTGAATCAGATACCAGACTCCAAAATATACTATAGGTACAGTAAAAAGATTTACTTTATGTTCCTTTGTCCAGTACTTCCAGTATCTTACAGTTATGAAATGAAATATCTTATATTCATGAGATAAGCCAGCAAGTAATCATGAATGAGGATATGCATATGCATGCATATACACATCTACATATATGTGTATACACACACGTCTTTCTTTTCTGTTCTCTGACTCTGTGTCTCTATCTCTCTGTGTCTGTACAGTCTGTCTCTCCCTCCACCCCCAGCAAGTAATATGAATTTATTTGTATTTACAAAGGAAGGCTGACTCTTGCAATTACAATGACTATAAACCAGACATTACAAAATGAATTACGAAAGTTATGGTTTAGCTAGTCCTACCACATGAGGCAGCAGATCCCTTGAGGCACTGACATAATGAAATTGGTGTGGTCTAGAATTCCCTAATCTCGCTCTGATACAGTATAGATTGCTGAATACCAAGATTTTAATAATGTATTTCTCTAATCTGAGGGAGTTTTGTGAATTACCAAGTAATAAGTGGAAAGAAGTAATGAGTTAAAAGTATAAATGTATTCTTTTTATTATTTAATTTGATTTGATGTAATATTTTTCTTTAAGTAATTTTCCTATTTTAGGTCATTTTAAGAAATGTATTTTTAAAATCTGATTTTATGTACTATTAAAATAAGGGATACATTAATTAATCAGCATGAAGATAGTTTAAGAAAAGATTTCAGACTGCTTTAATTTCATTCAGATTTACCAGGGTGTTAGTCATGACATTCGAATCATTCCTATGGTTTATATGCAAAATATGACTGTAAAAGATGACTGTCAGAGTCAGCAAAAAAATGAAACTGTTTTTTCCTTCAGTTCACATTATATCTTGGGCCACAAGAAAAGCAGAAAAAAACAAACCTCTTTCAAGTGTTTTTTTTTCAGAGGCATCCAATGTTTAGCCAGTGGGCTACAAGCAATCAGTAAAACTCCCTAGCGTGGTCTGAACCAGATTAAAATGTAATTGGAAAATATTTAACAAATAAACAAAAATGCAATATAGCTGTTGGCAACTGGTAATTTTCTAAGTCAAGACGGGGCTTTCAGGAATCCTTTCTAGTTGAGTTTGGTACTTGTGCTTTAAATAATCACCTAATGCCGTAGTATTTCAGGCCTAGAAGAAAGTAAGGATATCATTTTTCTAAATCATTTTATGACAAATTCCTTAAAGTCTTAAAAAATATGTAGAAAAATACTGTAATCAAGGCAGGCAATTTAGTTCAAACTTCAGGATTAATGCCTAAAACAGATATCACAAATCTTAAATCATATTTAAATACATGAGGCTATATCTCTACTACTCAGTGAAGTGACGTAACGGAAAATCCTCACCTGCTCATGGGGGGTTTTTTCTATTTTCAGTTTAGAGAGGGAAAAAATTACTGGCTTTCAGGAACTTGTCCTTCCAACCCACATCAATTTACAGGTAGGTGAGCAAACCTGAGAGAGTCCCATGGATACTCTGGGCCTACCAGAAAGTTCAAGAATCAAGGTAATGATGGGAAATAGTAGATCTAAAGAACATACCACAGGCCCTTTCTTTAACTTTAAAGAGTGAAAACTTTTTATCTCTAGAGAATTCTGTGAAATTCTCAGAGATTGATTCCGGCTGGGCAAGAAGGATTTTAAAGACTCGTTCAATCAATCGATTAACCCGCTAACTACCATTGATTAAGAATTATAAATGAAGCTACCATCCTAGAATATGGAATGCTGACCACCCTCTCCCCCACTGCCTGAAGACTAGAGGTGTTTGATTTTACCATTCTCCCTGCCAAGGTTCCCTGGTCCAGGGAGCTTCCAGAGTGAGGAGGTTTCTATGGTATAGTAGAGAAGATGAGAAAGCAGTGCATCCACTAGGTCTGCTAAGACATGCAGTATTCCACATCTGGAGTCTTCTTTCTCTTCTCCCCAGGGAATTCTTATAGAAACCCAATAGTGTGTGACCTTAAGGAAATTACCTTTTCTGTTTACATTTTTGTTTTCCAGGGACCCTTGTCTCTCCATCAAAATGGGTCCAAACGCAATGGAGTGGAAACAGAGCAACACTGACCTTTTCTCATCTCAATAAAGAGGATGAAGGGCTCTACACCCTCCGCGTGCGGATGGGAGAATATTATGAGCAGTACAGTGCATACGTCTTTGTTCGAGGTAAGAGATGATAATGTTAATGCTGCTGCTGTCGGTATAACTTGCATACGCTCAAAGTTACGGTAGAATTCTGATGATGGCCTATTTTAAGGACTCTTTGAAAATACTATCAAGACACATGAACTTGGGAAAGATGGCAAGACTTTTGCAATGTAAGCCACCAATATAGTTACTTGACACACTATCGCCTTAGGAAAGCCCGAGTCACTGCCCAAAGGTACATTCTTAGGTTTTTATCATGGCCTTTCTTATCCCAACTAACTAGTATTTATAGTACTAGCTCAGCTCTCTATAGGCTCAGTGGTGATATAATGAGTACTAAGGGGAAAAAAAAGGCTTCGATTATAAATGCTACAACAAATTCTTCCATCTTAAGCCAGAATTAACATAGAACAGCTAAGTCTTTGCCCCAGGTACCAACATCTGGGAGGCATGATTAGATTTTACACTCCCCCCTCCCAAGAGAGCCACATTTTTGCCTTTCTTTCCTCCCCTTTACCAGACAAGTTGCCCCCCAACAATGTTTTCCTCTCCTTCCTGTTTTTGTCCTGGATCCTATCTATGCACTGTATACAGTAACAGGAATATTGTTTTAAGAACAAATTTGAGTGAATAAGTTATTTTGACTATTATAAATACCCAAATTTACTAAAAAGGACATGTGAAGAAAGAAACTATCAGCATCCAGAGAAAGAATTGATAAATAGAAGTATGCATAGAATAGTTTTACACACACACACACACACACACACACGCACACACGCACACATTTGTGTCTAATGGTAACCATCTCTAGGGAGGAGAGGCAGGGATGAAAAAAGGGGAAAAAAAGAAAAAAAATTTACACAAAGGAAGAGCTAGTTATATATAATATATTTTCAGTTTCATATATAATCATCTTTTTTACTATACTATATTATGTAAATGCTTGTATTATTCCATAAATTAAAACTTAAAAAAAAAAGAATTGGGAAAAAGAAAAAGGCCAGGACACATGACAATGCTGCTTTCTCATTCTCTTCACATAATAAACTTAGGATCCTCTAAGGAAGGCAGCAGATTCTGGTAGCTATTACCTCAACCCTGGCCCTCACCATTACCTAGCCTCTTCTCTCTTCCTTTTCCATTGTGTCCTTTTGAAATCTCTATTGTTAATCTTTCATAGATTCTAGATCTCTAACTCTTGTATTCCTTCCATCTTCTGGAGCTCCCTGAAACTTAGCTTTCTTCTGAAAGTATCTAGCTCTTGGCACTTTCCAAGATTGACTGCTATTTCTGTCACATTCCCTAACATAGAGTTAGAAGAAGGAATTGTTATCCTCCTGACTCCAAAATGTCACTTTCCCACCATCACTCAGCCCCTTAAAGTTTACTTCCAGTTCCTTATTGCTGACATCTTCCACTTCCTTCCAAAAAAATTTATAGTATAACCTGAATCATAGTTCTAACGACCTGACTTTCCAGTTCCTTGACTTGTTCAACTCTCATGAACTCTGTCTCTAGTCTACCTCAACTACACACAGGAGTAGTCATATCTTTAAAGCTTTTCTCAGTCCTCATCCTTCTTGACACCTCTAGGGCCTTTGAAACTGTCAATAACTTTCTTTTCCTGGATATTGTCTCCTCATGATTTTCATGAACCTGTTTTCCATTGGTTCTCTTCTACCTATCTAGCCATTCTTTCTCAATCTACTTTGCTAGATCTTCATTCAGGTCATACCTGTTAACCACGGTTGTCTCCCAAGGATATATTCTGGGCCCTCTTCTCTTCTTTTCCTATATCTTGCTCAATGATTTCATCAGGTCCCATGGGTTTAATTATCATGACTATACAGGTGATTTTGTGATCTAAGTATCTAATCCTACTCTCTAGTCCCACATCTCAAACTAGATATTTTTATAGGTATCTCAAACTCAACAGGTCCAAAACATAACTCATTGTCTTTCCTACTCCATCACTGAGTCAGAGATAGGATATTTTAGTCAATTTCTTTTCTTAATTCCAAATTGCTTTCCAGAACAGTTGAACCAGTTCATAGCTCTATGTTGTTGGTGGACTTGTCAAAAAGTTCAACAATTCTGTTTTCATCTTCTATGCATATATTTTGAAAATCTAAGTTGTTTAGCAAGTTCCTTATGGGCTCATCCATGTTATTGTATTTTGACAACTCTTCCTTTTCATCCTCATCAGAATTATTTCTAGCACTGGTAAAAATAAAAACACAGTGTACTCTGTATGGATCACTGAAAAATCCCTCTTGCCTTTTGTAATTGCTGTAACCGAGATTCCCAGTTCTGTATGACTGTTGTGGTTGACTCTCGTGGCTCATGGTGGACTAACCCTAAGCAAGCTTTTCCATTCTTTCTCATGACATGACGTCACTTGTTTACTTGGTTGGCAGCATGGCACTCTTCATTAGCATATTCTTGCTAAAACCCTACTTCAAAGGGAAACTGTATTCAGCTGTTGCATGGAGGAGGCGGGTGGGGGCGGGTCTTACACAGAAATCCAAATTCCAGGCACCTCTCACCCCTTCTTTTCTCTTCTTTTCTTTACTTGTTCAGACTTCAGGGCTTGTGCCAGTTCTGCTTCTCTGCTTTACTAGAATTCCCTGCCTTCCTATTTCCCCAAAATTGCTCTGTTCCTCTACAATGCCTAGCTTATGCCAAAGTATCTTCCTCAATTGCAAAAACCTAGCCAATTGTCTTCTATCTCCATAGGATGTTTCCAAAATCATCTTTTCCTTCCTTAAAAAAAATTCATCTATTATTTTTCATTAATGCTAAATCTGGCTCAGCTGTTTAAGGCAGCTGAGGCTTATGTTACTAATTCCAAACACTCTTGTTTTCTTGGATCTCTGAGCACCAAGAATGGTGCCAAGGTAGGCCAAACTTCACAAGTTTACTGACAACAGCCTGACTTGCACTGTGTGCAAAATGAAGGAAGACAGGAATATGGAAATTTGAAGGGAAGCCTTGAACATGAGTTTGCAAAGTCACAAAAGAGGAAAAAAATGGAAGCAGTCATATGCTCATCGGTTGCAGAATGATTCCAAAAAGGGTATCTTGCTTATTTTTGCTAGTTACTAATATAAGTAACTCAAGGCACCAACAACCCAAAATTTCAATAGTCATGTTATTTGTAAATTTAGCAAAAAAGAATAAGGCTTTGATAAAAATTTTCCTCTACATTGGGTTGATTTTGAAAGTTAGCCAATTTTCTAAAACTTAGTAGCTAATGAACTCCATGAGACAATCTATCTAAATCATTCACTTCCTGACATAAAATAGGAAAGCATCTGTTGGAGAAATTTGCTTTTAACTTGTATTTTTTTGTCAGTTACAAAATAGCTTCTGAGCTACCATGAGCAGCATCTGCAAATTCCTGTTCTATTACTGAACAGATAAGAATATCTAATTGTTTCATATTTGCTTGGCTGAGATTTTATAATTTTAATGTTACTCATAGGAAACTTTCACTGTTTATAGCTTAAATGATTAACATTCATCAGTATATGTGTTTGTCAGCAGCATGAGCTTATGCATACTACTTTTACTTACAAATTAAAAGTTGGTCCTTGGAAAAACTAGAAGACTAGATGCATGTGGGCAATTCAGATTCATATCTGCAATTCCTAAACATCTTTAATTATTTCTTTTCCCTACCTAAAGTCCTGCCCATCCTTGCATCATCCAAGGGCAGGCTTCACAGAATACGGTAGCTAAAATTCTCTAGGGTTCAGGTTAAGAAGTCTCCCTGTGTCATCCTGTGGGCTGGAAGCCTGTTGACTGACAACAAATCTGGATCAGGGCAGAAGCCCAAATTTATCTATAGCAAAAACATGAACAAAAACAAATTCTGAAAGCACCAGAGACAGAAAGGGATGTCTGTATGAGGAAGAGAAGTTGGGCAACAGCAGGTTCCGAAAAGAGAGATGAACATCAGAGTCATGGGTCAAAGCAGTAAATAAGCAACACAGGAAACAAGGCAGGTCAAGAAAGGGTTCTGGCGCAGCTGCAAATTTTTTGCCATTAGCCAATGAGTAGCTTCTGTGATCTTTAAAGCAAGGATACAAAGCCTGACCCTTTTCCCTAATCTTCCCAGTGGCAGAGATGGGTGCTGGCTGGGAGTGGGGTGCTGTTGCGGCTAACCTCTTCAATCTCCCAAATGATAGGCGGCTTTGTTTGGACCTACGGTGGATGTGGTCAATTAATAAGCCATGAATGTGTCCAAAAAGTCACCTGATGACAAATTGAAATCTTTCCTTTTAACATAGTTCCACTGAGTCCTCAAAACATGACAGTAAAAACAGGCATCTATTAAGTACTTACCGTGTGCCAGGAACTATGTTAAAGGGAGGAGAGAAGGAGATAGAGAGAAAGACAAAACCAATCCTATCCTCAAGAAGTTTATATTCTAATGCACAAAATGCAGACAGTTGTGTCCTAACAAGGTAGACAGGACAAATTAGAGATAATCTCAGAGGTAAGGCTCTAATAATAAGGAAGATCTTATGTAAGATTTCTTACAGAAGGGGCAATTTTTTCTAATTCTTGAAGAAAGTCAGAGAAGCCAAGAGGCAGAGATGAGAGGGAGAGGATTCCAAATGTGAAGTTTCTTGTATGAGTCACAACAAAGAGACCAGTGTCACTGGATGTTAGAGTAGTGGAGAGGAGTAAAAATTAAGAAAACTGGAAAAGTCAGAAAGGGCCTACTTATGAATGGCTTTAAAAGCCAGGCAATTTGAAAAAAAAAAACTTTAAACAAATATGGCACTCTGGTGAAATCACATTTTGGGGGTTTTTTGTTTGTTTAAAAACTTTGTATTTTATCTAATGTGTTATAAAAACATAAATTCTGGTATAGGATGAGATTTAAGTGATTGCAGATTATTTTAAAAGAAATCAGTCTGCACTGGAGATCAAACTGTGTTGGAGATAATATACATAAAGCACTATAGAAATGCTAGTTATTGGTAGTAGGGGTAGATAGGCAATGGTAAAATAGAAGTAGAATTCCTAATTAATTAATTAATTCTGGTGTTATAGTTCCTTCACTTATTTTTTTTGTTTTTTTTTTTTTAATGAGGACAGCAGGATGCTGTTCCAGAGCACGCTAGTCTTTTTCTCGGTAAATCATGCCTGTGGGAAGCTTGGCTATTCAAACTATAAAGTCATATTCTTGGAACCGCCAGCCACTTGGTGGCAGTATATCGACATTGAAGGACTAGTCTTTATGGCAGATAGGAAGTAAGCTGGTGGAGAGCTAGCCTTATAAACGGAAATAAGCTGAAGTACAGTGGGTACAGTGATGGACTTAGAATAAGAAAAGACCTGGGTTTGATTCCCATGTTAGAGTCTTACTAGCAGTGTGACCTGGGCAAGTCAACAATCATTCTAAGCCTTAGTTTCCTCATCTGTAAAAAGGAGATAATAGCACCAGCCTGATAAGAGTTGTTGAGATAATTTACATAAGCACTATATAATGATAATAATAATAATTAGTAGCAGACAAAATAATTAGACATGCTATAATGAAATAGAATTAGAATCCTTAATTTACTGTTCCCCATTACCCAGTTCTTCCACTTGAAATGTTTCCCCTAAACTGTCATTATTGATGCAAGTTTAGCCCATATAAACTTTGTGGGTCCTTAATTCAGCCTAGTTGAGTTAACCTTAATTCATCTGGCCCCACTGTCAAGTTAGTCAATACTATAGGAACTTCAGCCAAGAAACCTATCTATACTATCTATATCCTCTACATCTATATTTGTATCTTTATCCATATCTACCATATTTATAAAATCTATATCCATACATCTAGATCAACATAGATGATATATCAATTATATCTATATTATTTGTATCTATATTTAGATCTGTATCTGAATCTGTAACTGTACCTATATCAATATCTATCTATATCCATACTTATCTATGAGTTTAGAACTATATCTACATCAACATCTATATCTATGCTAATATCTATTGTATCCATATAATCTAAATCTATATCTATATGAATATAGATATATCTATATCATCTATACCTATATCTATATAGATATATGTATATATATGTATATATATATATATATATATATATATATATATATAGCCACCCTTCAACAATCTCAAAATTTCAGGAAAAAAATAGTTCTCCCTTATGAAGAATGTATGCTCCTAATCTATGGTATTAAGAACTATCATATTTGCAGGGAGGTTATTTTCTGGCAGGTTATTTAAACTCTGCTGCTATCACAGTCTTCTAGCTATAGCCTTAACCCTGAGAAATTTAACTGGGACAAGTTCTGGCTCATTCCCTAGGCAAGGAATATTATGGAAAAGGATATAAATTGGATCTGTAATTTAATTGGTGTATGATGTAATTCCCTCATGAAGAAACTCTCTTTACCTATACAAATTGGCACATTTTCAACTCAGTATATTAGAGTGAAAAAAAATAGATATTTTGTGTCTCAGCACCATTTTTATATTTTCATGGGGAATGAAGTTTTCTGAATTGAAATATCTGAAATATGTGCATTTCTGTATATCTGAAATCCAAAATATGCCATTAGTACCTTAGTACTCCTATAATAGTTAAACTACTCATTTTTTAGCTTACCTATAAAAAAGTTGTCATCTCCTAATATAATATATATCATTTGTCTTATAATTAAAAGATATTTGAGAGAAAATGGATTAAAAAGTATTAACATGTATAACTGGGTATATATTAGAGTATGTAAATGGGTAGAATGCCTTCCATTGAGACAGAAAGGAACCGCAATGGTGAATGTTTGAAAAAATTTACATTAGCATTTGATTAAACTGAGGAAAAATGATAAATGAGAAAGGGGATTTACCATAGAAGGGTAGCTAGTACATTGGGTGTGAGGAGAGAAGATGTGTGAGTGTGAATGAGTGTGAGTGTATGTGGGTACAAACGTACAGAGAGAAGCCAAGAATCTGGTGATTTGGAATGTAATGAACTGGTTATATTACAGGTTTTTAGACATGAACTGGGCTGCCAAATTTGCTCTGGGACACTTGGCCAGTATGTATTAGAGGTGAGACTTGATTCCAGGTCTTCATTATATAATAGAGAGAGGCACCATATCTCTTATGAAATGGATTGAATTCATTCATTTGACAGGTTTTTGTTGTAGGCGGGGTGTAAAAGCAAGCACCTCAATATACAGAGGAGGGCTTCCTATCACAGCTTCTTTGATTTACTTTTTTAAAAGGAAAGGCAACTTTTGAGGGGTCAATAATCACTTTAATCAAGCACATATATTATTCACTTAGCTCAGGGGAAAAACTCAGCGAACTTCAGAGAAAATACAGAGAAAACAAAATCAACAGACAGGGCTTCCAGTATAAGCAATACATACATCACAGATCAACAGACAGATAACAGTCTGACTATAGTTACCAGAGAAAGAAGCTGCGGGGGAGGGGGGGAGTGGAGGCTCCTTAGTGGCTGCTCAGAATCTCATCCGGCCAAACAAACACTTCTAATGAGTAATCCCCAAAGTAAAACCTCACCTCAGAGTCTCTATACACTTTTCAGAGCCAGAGGGCATCATAGTCCTGGAGAACCAGTGCCTCATTAACAGAAGATTATATAGGTTATATATATCTCCCCTAATCAATCTCCCCTTAATGAGAAGACCTATTAATGGGTGGGAATGATCTTTAATCTCATTAGCATTACACAGATCTGCTCTCAAGCCATTTGGGTCCAGTGGCAGGATATAGATCAGGACAACTGGAGGTGGTCCCAGTGTATTGAACTTAGAATGATACTGAAATGTGGGGGGGAAAAAAGCAAAGAACTGGGAGGAGACAAAGATTTCAGTCATGGTTCTGCCATTAACTTGATTTGAAACTTTGCCTTATTTCCTTCATGTGTAAAATGATGAGGTTGGACTAGGTCATAGACTTTCAGAAATGGAAGAGATCCTAGAGTTCACTCTCCTTATTTTACAGATGAGGAGACTAAGTCTCAGAGAAGTTAAGTAATTTGCCCATAGTCACATGACTTGGAAGTAGCAAGTTGCAGCCTAGAAGTTCAAGTCATGGTTTCTCTAAGGACCCATAGCCCTTTCGCCAATTTCTCCTGGCATTTGGTTATTCCCTAACAAGCTACAAGTAGCTAAGACCCCCAAGAGCCATACACTCAAGAGAGAACAATATTAGCTAAACAAACATTTTCTTTTTCTGATTTTCCATGTTACTGTCTTTCCACTAGGATTCTCTCTAATATCTTGTGGTTTGAACATTTCTATATTGTTATCAAACATTTTCCCAACTTAGAAAAAATCATGCAAATGCAAAGAGATCTGAGGAAAAGTACAGTACTGGACTTTTACTATGATCAGATCATATAAACTTGAATTTTGGTATTGCTTCAAAAGTCTGTTCTTAACCATGCTTGGCTTTTAAACATTTTATTTCAGCCAACACACACACACATATATCTATATCTATTTATCTATCTATCTATCTATCTACCTATCTATCCATCTATCTGTCTGTATGTATATAGCATTTTGACTGCAGATAGGTTTCAATTAGCAAAAGAAATGACTCCCCTGAAGTGGTCTTATATAGAAGCAGCTAAGTCTGGAGTCAGAAAGACCTAAGTTCAAATCCAGTTTCAGACACTTATTAGCTACGTGATCCTAGGCAAGTCACTTAACCTGTTTGCCTCAAGTTTTCTTACCTGTAAAATGGAAATAATGACAACACCTACCTCCCAGGCTTGCTGTGAGAATCAAATGAGTAATAATTGTAAAATGCTTAGTACAGTGTCTGGCATATAGCAAACACTATATAAATGTTAGCTGTTATTATTATCATTATTGTTTGAATTTGCCCTATAATTATGTAAAATGTGGTCATTGGTTTATTTCAATGGAAATATGGAGTATGAGTTAGAATAATATGACGCTTCAGGGGTTTCATTATTTCTATTAATGGACCTAAGTGTAATTAATGCTTTTAGTTAGATTTAGAGAAACCTACAGAGAGCCTGAACAGAAATGATGTCCTTTTCCTATAGATGCTGATGCTGAGATCGCAGGAGCTCCCGCTTCTCCCCTAGATGTGGTCTGCTTAGATGCCAACAAAGATTATGTCATCATCTCTTGGAAACAGCCCGCTGTAGATGGAGGGAGCCCAATCCTGGGCTATTTCATTGACAAGTAAGTCAGTGTTCAGTATGCAGTCATTTATAGCCTTCTGAAGGACTGGGGAGTCAGGAAGACTCATGCTTAATTGGTTATACCATCTGCATGTGAAGCATCTTTATTTGACTACCTCTTGGTCACGTAAACAGCCAGTGCTAAAGCTTGTTGAAGACAGACTTTGACTCTGACTCCCAATTCAACTTACTTCAATATTTGAATACAAAGGTTTATAATCTGGGGTTGTTAATGATGATAGCTAATGTTTATGTAATGATTTGAGGTTTGTAAAGCACTTCACATATGTTAACTTATTTGAGCTCAGTGAGGCTGGTGCTATTATCACCCCCATTTTATAGATGAGGAAACCGAAGCACAGAGAGGCTAAGTGACTTGCCCTGGGTCGGCAATAATAATAGTAAATAACAATGCTAACAATAATATTTATGTGGTATTTTAAGTGCTTTTAAGGTTTGGAAAGCATTTGATGACTATCATCTCGTCTTATTCTCACAAAAGCTCTGGGAGATAGGTGGTATTATTATCGTCATTTTAAAGATGAGAAAAGTGAGGCAGACAGAGGTCCAGTGACTTGCCCAGGGTGACGTGGCCAGTAAGTGTCTGAGACTGGATCAGTGCTCACATTCTCCTGTCTCTAAATCCTGCACTCTATCCACTGTGTCACCTTGTGAGAGAACACCTGAGGCAAGATTTGAAATGAAATCTTTCTGACTCCAAAACTTGAACCCTAGATACTGTACCACCTAGTTGTCATGGTCTACAGAAAGATTTCAAGGGATCCATGCATGTAGATGGGGAATATATACGCCTATATCTCATGTATACACACATATATGTACAGATACATATGTATTTATTTTCACAGGTCTTTAACTAAAATTTAGTATTTCTTTAAATTATGAATTAAAAAATTATTCTGAGATGGGCTCTATGGGCTTCATCAGACTGTTAAAGAGTCTCATGGTAGGCGAAGAATCCCTAATTTAATAGATCAGTGGTCTCATCTGGGCATCCCTTCAAAGAATGCCCCCATCCTTAAGACCTCATCCTATGTGGCCTTTATTCATAGCTGCCCATAAATCCTCAAGAAACAATCTGTTCAACCTGCTGGAGGCTTTCCTTGAGGTCTTTTTTTCTATAAACATTCCATGGGTATCAGTGAAGCACCCAGGCTATCCATTATTCACTATTGCTACATGTGTAGCATGCTACCTTTTTCTGATCAGACATTTCTTGGATATTGTACTTTATGCAGTCATTATTGATAATAAGTTGCTAATTCACATCCATTGGTCTCTCTAGTGTCCTTCAAGTGACCCTCAATTTTGATTACTTTGATATTGCAGTCTCTCATGTTTCATATCCATATTACATTGCCAAGATAATATTGATTCAAAAAAGGAACAGCTTGGAGTCAATGAAAGAGCTGTGTACTTTCCCAGATGAAATCCAAACCACTTTTTTCCTCCTATTCAGTTTTGGACTCAGCTGATTGCCATCTGCAGTGCATGTCCAAAACATGTATATTGATAGACTAACTCATTTGACTGTCCATCCAGTCACATATCACCAGCTGGACATGTAATTTGGCAAACATTCTATAAATCTATACATTTAATTGAGTCCATTTTGAAAATTAAATATCTGGATTGGGTGTCAGAAGAACTGAATAGTTTGCTGTGTGGCTATAGGAAGGCACTTACCTCTCTGTGTCTCAGTTTAATAAGCACATGAATTAATATTCATATTATGAATGTAGTTTAAAAATAATTATAATGGCTAAGAAAACCCTATACATGATACAACATGAGCTATAAATTTGACCCCAAGGGGGGAAGTATGTTAGTATTCAACTACTACTATCTAAAATGCTTAGATATCTTTAAGTTTATTAATATATTACCTTACATCTTACAATAACTATATTTATGCAGGGTGAGTGAAGACGAGAAATGATCTAATTAGTTTGATTCATGTATATAGCAGAACTGGATTCTTAGAACTAACAAGATTGGTTTTCTCCTTTTTTGCAATTTTAAAAGCCATAATTATTCAGGCATTTTTTTTACCAGGAATGTATAGACTATGTCATGGTTTATGCTGAGGAAATAAAATAATGTCTTTATCTTAATATGCAAAATGTACTGCTGTCACTGAGACCTATGGACCTGCCTACACTTGCAGTCAGTTAAGTTGGTTAATGGAAGTTAGTTAAGAATCTCTCATACACAGCAGGGACTGCGTATGAGCAACCTTTGGCCTGACTTCCTTGGTAATCTCCAACTTTTATCTTAATGAATTGAGAACATTATGTATATATTGCCCTCCTGCTACCTTAGTCATCACATGTTCTTGGTCTTTACAACTATCTCTACCCAGGAATTCCCTTCTATTCATCATCCCCCAGTCTCTCTGAACCTCTCCTTACTCCTAGAACCTGTTTTTATGGCTTGTGTCTTCTTTGGGATAAGAGCAGGTTCTCTCCTCTTTCTCCCAGGGAGGGGCAGGACATCATCACAGGGATTATAGAAAGATTTTGTCTGTCACTGAGGAGGGGTGGCTAACTCCATTATGCCTGCTGAGAGATCGAGAGCCTGTGCTCACATCCGGACACAAGGTGGCCAAGATCTTTTCCTTTTCTCCCCTTTTATTTCCCTTCTCTGGAAGCCCCACTTGGTGCTTTATATAACAGTTCTTAATTCCAGTGACATGTGATGGTCTGGTTTCTTGAGCAGGTAGGGAAGCTGTTTGACTCCTTTGCTCTTTGAGGCATAAAGAGGCAGAGGGTGAATGTTATTCAGAAACTCCACCTCAGCTCTTGCTACTCTCTGGAAAATGTCTTCCTGATCTAGCTATCTGTTGTGCTGATTCTGGAGACACAGAGGAATATGCTTTAAAAATCAATCCTCTAATCTTTTACTAGTAATATTGGCTCTACTGACCCAATTGATAATTTTTAAAATTACAAAATGGGGGTAGGCATACCCAGTTATTTAGATACTCTCTGGGAAACACTATGATTGACAGTGGGGAAAGGGGTGGCAATGACACTTTAAACATAGAGGATAGAGAGATAAACCATGGAAGAAATATAGAGGCAGATGGCGAAACAGGGGGATGGGATGTTGAAGGAAGGCAAGAAGTGTGAGGGGGAGGATGGGGAAAGGGAGTGGCAGAGGATATGACTCACACAGCCATGGATTAGAATCAGGCAGCATGGACCTGATGGAAATTAAAGAGTCCCCAGGGGAAAGGAGTTTGAGGTCTCATTTTTATAGGGTTTGAAGGGGAGCCAACTAACTTTTATCTGTGCCACCTTGGGGTTAGTTCATTTGTTGTCACTGTGCAGTGATTTCATTTGTGTTCAACTCTTCGTGACCCCTTTTGGGATTTTCTTGGCAAAGATACCTGAGTAGTTTTCCATTTCCTTCTCCAACTCATCTCACATATCCAGATCATTTCAAAGTTATCAGTAAAATTTCAAAGTAGTCTCAAAATTATCAGCACCTTTTTGATGTTTTGCTGGTCTGGAGCTGTGGAGGTGTGGAATTTGTCTAGAATTTACATATCATAGAACCAGAACCCGGACATAAGCATCGAGAAGGTTTCTGCTGATTCAGCACATACTATCAAGATATGGATATAATAGGATCCGGTGCTTTGATCTTTGGGATGATTTGTTTGGGACTCCCAGGTCCCCCTTTCTAATCTTATTTCCTGCTATTACCCCCTTTATACTGGCTACAAGAACAATTTTAACACAATGGCATTTTATGATCCACCAGTACCTATCATTGTATTTTAACCCACAAGGTTGGATTACTAGATTAGCCTGGTTATGGCCTAGTTTAGAATAAAGATCATAGGAACTAAAACTGGAAAGAAAAAATCTAATCTTCCCCCCTTTATGGGCAGCTAGGTAGCACAGTATACAGAGTGCTGGGGCTGGAGTCAGGAGATACTTCTTCCTGAGTTCAAACCTGACCTTAGACACTTATGGACTATGTGACCCTAGGCAAGTCGCTTAACCCTGCTTGCATTAATTTCCTCATCTGTAAAATGAGCTGGAGAAGGAAATGGCAAACCACTCTAGTATCTTTGCCAAGAAAACCCCAAATGGGGTCATGGAGAGGCAGACACAACTGAAAATGACCGAACAACAAGTCTCTCTCCTTGTGATACAGATGAGAAAACTAAGGTCTAGGAAAGCTAAATGACTTAGGGTCACACAGCCAGGATTCAATAGAAACTCGGGCACCAGATCCAGTCGTCTTACCACTACTCTTTCCTGGCTCGGACTTCATCATTGCTACTCAAGCCCCAACACTCCACAGACTGAGGAAAAGGCCCCTAATTTTTTTGCTTTTCTCAGTTCTTTCACTAAACTACAAAACTATGTGAAATGAAAGAAAAGATGATCTCAGCCCTCCCCACCACTCACCCACACCCGTGGCCTTTTGAAGCTACAGGTAAGTGATTTATCGCTGCTTTACTTTCTGGGCTTATATCTTATCTCCTTTCCCCACTGATGATCCAGATCTCAGTTATTGGTGGCAGGGAAACTATGTTTCATAGCAAGCATCAATCAAGATATAGATGGTTAAGGACCAAAAAATAATTTAAATCACTAAGTTTCCAAAGGAAGACACACAAGCGGTAGTACCCATAGGACTTATGTTTCCTTTTTGAACTCATAGGAACATTGAAAACAACATTCCGTCTCTGAATGAATACCACTTAAGTCTCTCTAGTAGTTTGATACAATGGACAGAGCACCAGACTTGGAGTCTGGAAGATTTGAGTTTGAATCCTGACTCTGTGACCTGGAGCAAATTGCTTAATGTATCTCAGCTCCAGTTTCCCTACATAAAACTGTGGATGATAAGAGGCAGCACCTACCTCGTGGGATTGTTATGATGGTCAAATGAAATAATGTTGATCACTTTACAAACCTTAAAGCACAATACAAATGTGAACTATTAGTATTTTAGCCAGATAAAAAATGTGGTCCTGTAGCTGTTGGATCCAGCCTTAGTCACTTACTAGCTATGTGACCCTGGGCAAGTCACTTAACCATGTTTGTGTCAGTTTTCTCATCTGTAAAATGAGCTGAAGAAGGAAATGGCAAAGCATTCCAGTATCTTTGCCAAGAAAACCCCAAATGGGGTCATGAAGAGGCAGACATGACTGAAACAACTGAACAACAAAAGCTGTGAGGTGTGGGTTGGAAATGTTTTGTTTGACTGTTCCCAGAGAGGTAACACTAAAATAACACCGATACTACATACTTCGCTCTGATATTAAATATCCTAAAAGATTGTTATTCAGTCAAAATTGTGAAATATATCTATTTTATATTTGATTCCCTGGCCTTCCCTTTCCTTAGGCTGTTCTACATTTCACTTTCTTCTATTTCTAGGTATGCAGGGTTCTCATACTAGCCTTCTTTTCTCCAGAGAAATATTATTTGTTCATTTCAAGTTCACTAAGGTGTGAGGGACTCAATGTATTTATCTACCTTTAAAGGAGAACAGGAAAGGAAAATGATTAACATAAAAGAATAAATACTAGTAGTACAACTTAAAGTATCATGATGGTAGAGAGTTATTTGGAAATATGGTTATAGGATTTAGAATTGGAAGAGACATCAGAAATCTGCTAGTTCCCCAACTGATAAATGGTCAAAGGATATGAACAGGCAATTTTCAGAGGAAGAAATTAAAGATATCTATAATCATATGAAAAAGTGCTCTAAATCACTACTGATTAGAGAGATGCAAATCAAAACAACTCTGAGGTACCACATCACACCTATAAAATTGGCAAACATGACAGAACAAGAAAATGATAAATGCAGGAGAGGATGTGGGAGAGTTGGAACACTAATTCATTGTTGGTGGAGCTGTGAGCTCATCCAACCATTCTGGGGAATGGTTTGAAACTATGCCCAAAGGGCTACAAAAACGTGCATACCCTTTGACCCAGCAATATCACTACTAGGACTGTATCCCCAAGAGATCATAAAAATGGGAAAGGGTCCCACATGTACAAAAATATTTATAGCAGCACTCTTTGTGGTTGCCAAAAACTGGAAGTCAAGGGGATGCCCATCAATTGGGGAATGGCTGAATAAATTATGGTATATGAATGTAATGGAGTACTATTGAGCCATAAGAAATGATGAACAAGAAGACTTCAGGGAGGCCTGGAAGGACTTATATGATCTGATGCTGAGTGAAAGGAGCAGAGCCAGGAGCACTTTGTGCACAGCAACGACCACAGTGTGCGAGAGTTTTTTCTGGTAGACTTGGAACTTTGTAATAACGTAACAACTTACTAAAAAAAAATCCCAATGGTGGTTTTCTAAGGCAAAATGCTTTCCACACTCAGAGAAAGAAATATGGAAGTCATTTGCAGAATATAGCGGATCATGTTTGTGTGTGGGGGGGAGGGTTTCAGTGTATTATGTTTTGATTTGTTATATGATTTCTTCCATTTATTTTAGTGTGACTACATAGCATGACTATAGTGAAAACATACTCAGTAGGAAAGTATATGTAGAACCTATACAGAATTTTATGCTGTCGTGGGGAGGGAGGGGGTAGTGGGGGGAAGGTGTGGGGAGGAAAAATATTAATTTTAAGTAAGTGGTTGTAGAACATTAAAAAAATAATAATAAAATTTTTTTAAAAAGATGAAAAGAACAAAAAGAAAAAGAAAGAAATCTGCTAGTCCAACCCTCTCTCATAAATATGGAAACCGAAACCTAGAGAGGTCAAATGCTTTGCAAAAGGTCATGCCCAACAGTAAGAGATTTGAACTCGGATCCTCTGATTCCAGCTCTAGCTCATCAATAAGCACCTGCTATGAGCCAGGTATTATGCTAAGTGCCTCGGATACAAAGAAAGGCAAAAGACAGTCTCTGCCCTTAAGAAGCTCCCATTCTAATGGAGGAGACAACATGCAAACCACTATGTACAAACAAGCTACATGTGGATAAATTGGAGATAATCAGCAGAGGGAAGTCACTAGAATTTAGAGGGATCAGGAAAAGTTTCCTGTAGGAGGCGGTATTTTAGCTGGGACTTGAAAGAAGCCAGGGCAGCCAGGTGTAAAGATAAGGAGGGAGAGTATTCCAGGCACTGAGGACCAAGAAAGAACATGCCCTGAATCAGGAGATGGAGCGTCTTTCTCCAGAAACAGCAAAGAGGCCAATGTCACAGGCTCCAAGTGTACTTGGGGGTGGGAAGGGGATGGGGTATGCAAGAAGACTGGAAAAGGGAGTGGGGCTCGGCGGGGGAAGGCGTTAGTGTCTTTTCCACCGATCCATACTTCTTTGCTCTGCTTTGCCCTTCTCAGATGCTCCTCCTGGTAAGCCAATGCCAGAGCCCACCTGGAGCTACATGTGGCCACATCTCCCTCCTTTGCCCCCCAGTCCTCTCCTACATAGGGACCTCGACCTTGCTGACTGCCTCAGCTTCCCAAATCGTAGTGTGGGTGGCACAGAACAACAGGTCTGCTGTGAAGGAGTTGAGAGGAGACTTCAGTGTACATTGAATAGGCTCAGATTTCCTTCTCCTTGTTAAAGAAGAGGCGACACAGCTGGAGGGCGGCAGTGGCAGCAGTCACAGGATGCCTGACCTCTCTGTTCCTCTGGATTGTTTGGGCAGATGACGACATTCTGTGCAGCTACTGGCCAGGTCACTGGCGATCAAGCCCCAGATTGCAGCCTCACAAGTGGGTTCTCACTCTCACTTTTTGTTGAACCCTCCTAATCCTTGCTCTCTCTCCTGCAGATGCGAGGTGGGCACAGACATCTGGTCCCAGTGCAATGACACACCCGTCAAATTTGCTCGCTTCCCGGTTACTGGATTAATTGAAGGCCGTTCTTATATATTTCGTGTCCGAGCTGTGAACAAAACTGGAATAAGCATCCCATCCCGGGTTTCCGAGCCTGTGGCAGCTCTGGACCCTGTAGACAGAGCCAGGTTTAAAAGTAAGCATCTATAAACATCTTCCTTAAGCCAGAGATTTAACAAACTCAGTGGCCTACAAGGGCTTGTACTGGTGTTCATTCCACCACACATCCGCTAGAGGGAGGTAGGTGTAAGAGATCTTTTCCAGGCAAATTCATGTCCAAGAAATCCTGCAGTTCCCTGACTTCCCCATTCTCAGGAGATTTGGTTTTGTTTGCGTTTGAAAGGTTTATTTTGTTAACTTTGCTGCAAAGATATGGAATCCAAGGACCTGAAAATTCTTTCTGATGATCGTACTGGCACATTCCAAAAATAAGTGTTGGGTTTGTTTGTTTTTAACACAGAAATTCTTTCCCTTGAGGCAGCCCCTTTGAGGCAAAAGTTACATCCATAGCATATCCCAATTTCCAAAAAAAAAAAAACCACTTTTGCAAATTAGACTGGAGGCCCTTTGGCCTTATCTATCAAAAATATTTCCATTATTTATGCATTAAACATTATTATTAGATAATGCCTTCATACCTAAACCCTGACCCTGAGTTTATTTGAAAAGAACACACCTAGCCTCTCAGGGGATGGGGAGACATTGAACTATGGCATACTAATGATGATGAGGATGATTGACAGTTGGTATTTATATAGAATTTTAACGTTTGCAAATTGCTTTACAGATACTTTCTCATTTAATTCTCACATTGGGAAATAAGTGCTGGGGAGATAAGATATTATTATCTCCATTTTACAAATGAGGAGGCTAAGGCAGAAATAGTAATTTGCCCAACTAGCAAATACCTGAAACCAGATATGAATTCAGCTTTTCCTGACTTCAGGTCCAGCTCTCTATCCACTGTGCCAGCTGGCTTCAAAGACCTATATTGATATATTTACATATAGATATATAAAGCACAAGGGTAACATTATCAGAAATCATCCATTTGGTCATTTATTTGAGCTCAGATTTAACTGCCCCTCCCAGATTAAACTCTTAGAAGGCCAAGTGAAATCTTCCAGTTTCTGCTTCTTTTACAAACATGAGGCTTTCACATAGAAGAGACTCAGTGAACATTGTATGTAATGACTGAACAGTCATAATTTGGGGTGGGGTGGGGAAGGGAAATCAATCCAACAGTTCTTTAATCAGATTGATTAAATGAGTCACCCACATAGTAAAAATAGTGGGGTGATTGTGCAATAAGAAGCCAGTCTTTATTATGGAGAAGTTTCTAATTTGCAGTTTTTGCTTCATTTAGGTCAACCTTCTGCCCCTTGGACTGGACAGATCATTGTCACTGAAGAGGAACCTGCAGGTAAATGTCATGATATCCAAAGGTTTATAGCAACAAACTAAGATGTGCTTGAATTTTTTTTTTTTTTTTGGCAACAAGGAGAGGAAGAGGATAAGGCAGTTGGGATCAAGTGACTTGCCCAGGGTCACACAGATAATAAGTGTCTGGGGCTAGATTTGAATTCAAGTCTTCCTGACTCCAGGGCTGGTGCTGTATCCCAAATTAAGATGCTTTTGTAGGCCTAGGACCATAGAGTTAGAGCTGGAAGGTACTCAGAGGCCATCGAGTCTAATTTTCTTTATTTTATAAATGAAGAAATTGAGACTCAAGAAGTTTAAATGAATTGCCCAAGGTCATAAAGGTAGTAAGTATCAGAAGCTCAGTTTGGATGCAGGTCCAAGAGTCAGCATTTTTTCACAATGCCATTCTGCCTCCCATATTCAATATGTCCCCCATGGAACTCATATTTCCCTCTAAGGCCATCCTTCCTCTCTGGATTCCTTCAAGTCTCAGCCAAAGTCCCACCTGCTACAAAAAGCCCTTTCCAATCCTCTAATCTTAATGCCTTCCCTCTGAGACTATACCTGAATTTATCATATCATATATGACACCATATCAATCTATCTTATTTGCCTGTGGTTGTTTGCATCTTGTCTCTCTCATTGGACTATGAGTTTCTTGAGATAATAAGCATCTAATAAATGCCAGGTGACTAACTCACCGATTCCACACTTCTCGTTTTGCTGACAGCCTTTCTTCCAGTCACGTAGATCACACCCATGGAGTTACCCTTGCCTCTTCCCTCCCCTCCACTACTTAGCTAATTAGTTGCTAAGTCTTAGTTATGCTGCTTCCATGACATCTCTATCCTATAACCCACTTCGCTCCAAGTTCAGGTTCTCATTATTTGGGCTGAAGCAGTAACGTAGTTTCCCTCCCTTTCTTATGTGTCCTCCATACAGTTAATGAATTGGTATAAAAACTAGATCTGCTTGTATTACTCCTCCCTGAAAAACCTCTAATGATTCCCTATAACCTCTAGGATAAAATACACTCTTTGCTGTTATATCGAACCTTTTGTCATCTGGTTCTTGCCTACTTTTCCAATTTTACTTCATGTTACTGTGCTTCCCCATTCTCTATTTTAGTAAAACTGACCTGTTGTTTCCTCTTCTTACCATTCCTTTTCCCATTACTGAGTCTTTGCTGAAGACTCTCCCTTCTTACATCTACCTTTTTGAAACCCTAGTTTCCTTCAAAGTCCCTGCTATAGGAAGCTTTTCCTGATTTCCACAGTTATTAATGATATCTCCCTCTTGACATTACTTTGTGTATATTTTCTTTACTTGTATGCAAATTGTTTTGCCTCAGGAGCACATGAGCTCCTCAAGGAAAGGTACATATCTTCTTGTTTTATGTCTTGTTCAGTGTTAATAATCAAAGGATCATTGGACAAAACTATCCCTAATCTTGTTTCCACAAAGGGGTCATAAATTATCTATTGATCATAATATAACTAGTAATTTAAGGTTTGCAAAGTTCTTTACAAATATTATTTCATTTTATCCTCACCTACCTGGGAGGTAGGTCTTATTATTATCCCATTTTACAGATAAGGAAACTGAGGCAGACAGAGGTTAAGTGACTTGCTCAGGTCACACTGCTAGTAAGTGTATATCTAGATTTGAACTCAGGTCTTCCTAACTCCAGGTCCGAGAGCTCCCTCCACTGCATCACCATGCTTCTTATCTATCTATAAAGATTTTATCTATCTGGAACCTTGTTTGAAGAAAGTCTTTAAAGCTATATTATGATCCATCAAATCAAATATTATTTTATAGTCAATAACAAAAAAGTACATGCAGTGGGAACATTTATTTGCTCTGTCTTTCAGTCAGTTGTATGACCACAAAGATGTAGTCTCCTGTAGAGTATTAGTTATGAATGTCTACGTGTTCCTTTTTCATGTTTTCATCAAGGGCACCTTTAATATACATGTATATTATCTTCATAAAGATTGTACAGACATGAGAAAATAGGCATAGAGGTCAGATTCATTTAATTTGTGGTCTAGCCTTTTAATTCCCCATTTGGGTAGTAATATCATCAATCATTTTTTCAATCATTTAATATCTTCCATCTTTTGAAAATCCTGAGAATTAGTAAAATTTCAGAGCCTTCGAAATGATGTCACTTCGAGCAAGATCCTCTCCTTTCTAATTTAATCTACTTGTTCTTTCTATTTTCATCGTCCTTAGAATAATTTTTACTTCTTTGTGTAGTACATTGGGAGGTAATGAGATGTACTAGTCTATGTATGGGGATTCCACTATTATTGATGCAGCAAATAACTTGTCCCAGAAATGTTGACAAATCTTTCTCATTTTTTTCTATTTGTTGTCTTTCCAGTTTTATCTTTGAATGCTTTTGGTATTGTCTGAACCAATTAGATCAACCTCACATTAAGCTTTCTGTAAATTCATTTTCTTTCTATAAAGCTTTTCACTAGTTGATGAGGCAATATGGCTCAT
The DNA here is from genome assembly GCA_023548195.1 of Bettongia penicillata ogilbyi. NCBI lineage: Eukaryota > Metazoa > Chordata > Mammalia > Diprotodontia > Potoroidae > Bettongia > Bettongia penicillata. The sequence goes on along the minus strand of JAJHZJ010000152.1, from coordinate 1,033,396 downwards.
AATCTTTCACCATCTTTCTCTGTAAGGTTTTTCAAATAAGTTTGCATTCTGATTCAGTGTTGTTGGTGATTTTGATCTCCGTTCTAATAAGTTTGTGGTTTAAATGTATACAGATGGCTGATTCATAAATGACTTTCATATAGGTGATCAGTCATTTCCTGTCTGCCATAATATAGTCAATTTATTTTGTCAATTTTGGGACTTTTCTATCAATTTCTGATTCCATTTTGGAAGAAAGTATTTATAATATATAAATATATAAGTATATATATATAAGTATAAGTATATAAATATATAAACTTCTGAGTAATTTATAAGCCTTTGGCCTCATTTTTTTTCCTCAAACCTGAACCATATTTTTCTCTGTGAAAATGGAATAGCTTCAAACCTGACAGTCAAACTATCAGTGCCAAAACATGAAGAATGCAAAATGCAAAGATATCAAACTTCCTGACGACCAAAGTATAACCAGAATAAAATAGTTGCCACAACAAGGCGACTTAAAGAATCCAGACATCTCATTAGTTAGTGATTATTTGATCTCCTTGCAAAGCAGAGAGAGAATGACAGCCAAAGACAACATCCATTTTAGCATACAAATTTATTCATAAAGCACTGCAGAAGATTCTGAAGATTGTGAGAAGTATTGTCTTCTGAAACAGCAAAGGGAAGGGAAAAAAGTCTTAGGAAATGTACTGTGAGACTCAAATAAACCACATCATCCCAAGAGCATTTACAGATGAAACTAGCAGGGAGATGACAAATAGATGGAAAGTGGAGGAAAATTGCCAATATTTCTCTACCATTCTATTTTCATCATCAGTGATGAGGAACCACCTCATTTTTATTCTAATACCTCAATGTCCAATATGCCACATGAAAAAGGAAAAATAGCACTTAGGAAGACAAAGTTGAAACCAAAGCAAGTACACAAAGGAAATCCATTTAGTATCACTTTACAAGATATCTGAGATGCCAAAAAATATTTTTAAAATCACAGTTGCTATTGACTAAAATTAAAAAGAGAGGGAAAACATCAATAACTCCCACCTCATAATACCTACTTTATATTTATAAAACCTTTATAAGGATGCATTTATATGTATTATATATACACACATACACATATATAAATATATAATATTTATATACACATATATATGTGTATATATACATATCAAGTGTGCTCAATGAAAGTGAGAAGGGATATGCGAGCTTTTGCATATGATTCTCCTCAGCAGACTACATCTTTACAGTTACTTGATTGAAGGGTACAGAGAATACAATATTCCCTTGTGTTAATTGTTTGGTGCCTATTATTTTAGTCAGTTGAACAAGATGTAGTCTTCGGTATTTGTCTCCTGATAAGGAACATCTTGTGTATATGCTAAAGTTAGATGAGATTCCTTGATAAACACAACCACAGAGGTACTTCTGGTCAACAAGCCTCTGATTATGAAAGTCCGGTAAGGTATAAAATAAGGAATGGTATGATCACCAAAGAAACACAGCACTGATGACACACATTTCTTGTGACTCTTAGAGCACCATAATCTCCAGAGAATCAAAGTTGTGAATGACAGTGATGACCAATACTATCACTTTTTAAAAATTAACTCTAATTTTTAAAATTTTGAGCTCCAAATTCTCTCTCTCCCCAGCCCCTCCTCCACCTATTGAGAAGGGAAGCAATATGGTATCAATTATACATGGAAACTCACGCAAAACATATTTCCATGGTTTGCAAAAAAAAAAAAAGCAAGGAAAAAGTAAGTGAAAAAAAAGTATGCTTCCACCTACATTTAGAGTTCATCCGTTCCGTCCCTGGAAGGATAGCATTTTTTATTGTGAGTCCATTGGAATTGGATCCTTTTATTGGTGAGAATAGCTAAGTCATTCACAGCTGATTATCATACAATATTTTTGTTACTGTGTGCAGCATTCTCCTGGTTCTGCTCACTTCACTTTGCATCATTTCATGTAAGTCTTCTCAGGTTTTTCTGAAACCATCCCCTTCATGTTTTTCTTAGTATTCCATTACAATGAAATACCACAAATTGTTTAACCATTTCCTATCTGGTAAACAATGATGTCACATACCCAAGCAGTCACATGCAGCTATTGCTGAGAAAATGTATGATCAGAAAAGGAAACGGACCAAAGAGAGCAGGAGATAATGGATGGACAGCCTAGACACTCTGTTCATATTCAAGAAATATAACAAGCCTTAGAGGAAGGCATCCAGAATATTAGATGGATTCTCTTTGGCACATTTGTGGAAGAATAAGGCTACAAATCATAAAAAATGAGGAGATGTAGATGGACTCACTTATTTCACTGCGGAGTCCTGAGCCACAGTTTCCAACATATTTTTATTGTTCCACATTTTCATTCAAGTCACTGAACTTAAAAAGCATATGGTGATTTTAACTTGGAAATTGTATTTCATTCTTTATAGAATTTCTCTATGTCATTCTCTACAGTAGATGTTGGTATATGACCTATAATTTTCTTCATAATAGGGTTGTTGTTTATACTCATCATGAACGCTGCTAGACAAGATAACCAAGTCTCAAGAAAAAAATGTTTCTTACCTCCTCTGCCATATTCAGATTCCCAGTACCAGTCTGGGTCCATCACCTATTCAAGCTACTACTGCTCATCAGTCCCATTTTCCCATCAAATCTCTTCAATCTAGCTAGGGTTGAACACCCTTATTCTATAGTATGGTAAAAGGTCTTTTACTCAAGACCAAATGAAAGGTAAACAAGGAGTTAAAATAAGCAGCAGACACTCCAACACCCATTTCCTAAAACTCTCTTCTCCCAGATTTTTAATCCTGGGAGGCTCTAAATCTACTTATCTCCACGCCTTTCACTTTGTCTTCTGCACAACAGGGCAAGCTAGGAAACAGAAAGGCCATTGAGGATTTGCCTGGTGTAGGAATGCTGAAATCTCAATGCCTTGGGAAGAGCAATTGCTTCCCACATGGAAATGGTAAAGCTGAAATATCTATAAGGTGCCATTGCTACCATGTCTGAAAGTACTAGCCTTAGCAGGAATGAGGAGAAGCCAAATGCAAATGCCAATGGGAATGAGATATGGTCCAAGGAGAGACCCTTGATCCCACATCCATTTTTCTTTTCCTTTCTGTTTTTGTCTTTTTCTCCTCCTCTCTTCATCCCTTCCCTTCTCCCAAAATTCCTGCATCTTGAATTTAATGGGAAATTTCTGTCTAGCATGTTGTAAGTGACCCCCTTCCAAACATTATCTATATAGCTATAATTCTCTCATTCTTATGCCAGTGACCTGTGAGCAAAATACTATATCATTACTGGCAGGGGAGGCAGATACTGTGCCATATTACACTTATTTGGGAGGCATGATGAAACCAGTTCTGCCACTTTCTTTGTATGGCCTATGAGCATTGTCCCACCAGGTTATGACTTTAGTATCTCTTGATTTCTTTTTCTTCAAAATAAACTTTATTGATATCTTTTGTTTTTACACTCCACAAATTTCCCCTTGTATTCTTTTTTATCCCTCTCAAAGAGTCATACCATAAAGTAAATAATTTTTGAAAAGAAAAAGAGGAAGAAGGGAGGGGAAATGAGCAAAACTGATCAATCAAAATTGAAAAATCTGACAATATTTGCAATGTTCCATACCTATGGACACCCTCATACCCACCCTGACACCTTTGTAAAGGAATATGAGGAGATGTCTTCTCGTGTCCCTCCTTTGGGGTTAATTTAAACTTGTTCTTTGGAATTTTTCATCGTTTATTTTTTATCATTTTGTAGCTATTCCTTCCATATACATTGTATATATTGTTTTCTGACTCTGCTTACTTCATTCTGCATTACTTCATGCAGATCTTTCCATACTTCTATGTAGTAATCATATTTATAATTTCTTACCACGCAGTAATGGCCCATTACATTCATTTTCCACAATTTGTTCAGTCATTCTCCAACTGATGGGCATCTACTTTGTTTCTAGTTCTTTGCTACCTCAAAAAAAGTGCTGCTATAAATATTTTGCATGTATAGGAAGTCTTTTTTATAAATTACTTACTTGGAGAGTTTTACCTAACAGTAGAATCTCTGGGTCAAAGGGTATAGACCTTTTGGCCCCTTTATTTGCATAGTTCCAGATTTCTTTCCAGAAAGGTTGTACTAATTCACACCTCCACCAACAATGCATTAGAGTGTCTTATCTTTTCTACAATTTCTTCAACATCAACTCTTCCCACCTTTTGTCACCTGTGCCAATTTTCTGGGTATGAGGTGAAATTTCAGGGTTGTTTTGATTTGCATTTCTTTTTATTATTAGTGATTTGGAGCATTCTTTCATATGGTTGCTTATAGTTCATAATTCTTTTTGAAAACTATTCGCTGGTATTCTTTGATCTCCTATCTATTGGCAATGACTTTTGGTCTTGTACATTTCTTTTAGGTAGTTTCTTTTCAAGAGAGAATTTCAATATTGAAACGATTTAATTCCTCCAATAGTGCATGTGCTTGTTGGTCATTGGATAAGGATCCTACATACAAAGCACCAGCAGTTAAATTATTTTTTATAAATGGTCTAAAAAGTGGGTGACTTTTTACACCCCTTTTTCCTTTTTAAGCAATGTTGCCACTGTTACTGCAGAAATGGAAGGAGGGTATCTAGAACTGAGGGCAATTTAAAAATTTTTCTGTTTCGTGGATTGTCGTAGAGTTATAAGTAAATCATTCCTTCACTATTACTATTTAAAATAAAAAAATTTAAGATCATATGAAGGCCAGTATATTGGACTGGGAACCAAATTATTTTTCCTTTGTGCATTCTTAACCTGATACATCCATTTTAGATTGATCTTAATAAAGTAACTGTCCATCTATGTATCTGTCAAGCAAGTGTTGGTAAATGAAAATTACTGACTGGTTGTATAAATAGCATTTGCTGGTGATCTTCAGATGGTCAGCTGACCTCAGGTTGCTGAGCTACATTCTCCCCAGTGCCTGTCTTTTTTGTACATTGAAAGGTAAACCAATGCATGTCATCAAGGTCAGCAATGCTAAGTTTTTCAGACTTTTTGCATAATTCAATACAGTAATAATTTGTTGTATCATTGTGTGAGTATATTCTCAAGGTATTTAGAGGGTGACATTAATTAATGGAAGGGTACCTGATACATAAAAATGGGAAATGCAGATCCCTAATCAATAAAGCAAGCAAATATTTATCAAGCATCAATTACGGAACAAGCATTATAACTTCTATAAGTGAAGGACCCAGGCAATGGGAAAATTTTAGTTCATAAATATTATTCTTTTCATGTCACAATCACTTATCCTAAGAAGGGCTGCCTCATCAGTATTATATGTAACTGTAGATAGACAAATAAATATGGCTATAGCTGCAGATATACAGGTTATTAGTTGTATGACTTTGGATAAGTTAATTAAATTCTCAGTCTCAGTTTCTTCAACAGTAAGTGGGCATTAAGCACTTATCTCCCAGGATTGTTGTGAGAATCAAAGGAGATACTGCAGACATAAATGTTAGCTGTTATTAGACAGACAGAAAGATAGGTGGATAGAAGACACATCCATTCTGTGCTCAGAAAAAATTATGACTGTTCTATTGGAAAGACTTCCTAGGCATTGGGGCAATCATTCCATCATACTATCCTCCAAATACGTCTTGCTAATTCCCAAATCTTGGTCTTTGACTGTCCTGTTCCCATTCCTGGAATTCCTATCCTTCCTCCCCACTTATTTAAATCCTACCCCTTCTATGAAAATAATTTGGTTCCCAGTCCAATATACTGGCCTTCATATGATCTTAAATTTTTTTATTTTAAATAGTAATAGTGAAGGAATGATTTACTTATAACTCTACGACAATCCACGAAACAGAAAAATTTTTAAATTGCCCTCAGTTCTAGATACCCTCCTTCCATTTCTGCAGTAACAGTGGCAACATTGCTTAAAAAGGAAAAAGGGGTGTAAAAAGTCACCCACTTTTTAGACCATTTATAAAAAATAATTTAACTGCTGGTGCTTTGTATGTAGGATCCTTATCCAATGCAGCGCAAGGAATTTGGGTGATAGTGGACTTGGCAGGCACAAATGGAAGAAAGGACTGGTAGAAACAGAGTAGAAATGGGAAATAGTTGTAGGAGTCAGGAATGGGAGCAACTCAGGCCTGGGAAAGTACTTAGAAACTGGTAGAGCTGGGGAGCTGATGACCAGGCCAGCCAGTATGCAAGACAGTGAGTTGAAAATAGATGAGCTGGAGTCAAAATGCACAATGGACTGTGTTTTTAAAGTAGCAGTAGTACAAAGAATCATCCAGTAAGGAGACTAGAAATACAAAGAGATTTTCTAAAGGACAGTGGGTCAAAGACTGGAGATGACCATCAAGAGCCAGGAAATTTAAGCAAGGCAGTCAGGGGAATGCACATGAGATGCGAGCAACAAGGAGACCTTGATACAGAGAAAACTTTGGGCACAGTCAGAAAGCTGCTTCTCCTGTTCCCAGATGCCCCCCAAATGCCTTTATCTTTATTCTGCATATACTATGGACATGCTTGTGTGTGTGTGTGTGTGTGTGTGTGTGTGTGTGTGTGTGTGTTTTCTCTTCCCATCCCCTATTTGAATGTGTATCCCTAGCATTTAGCACTGTACCTGGCCCATGGCCGGAGCTTAATACATGCTATTAATTACTTGATTAGGGCAACTAGGTGGCACAGTGGGTAAGACTGCTGGGCCTGAGATCAGGAAGACTCATCTCCTTGAGTTCAGCTATGGCCGCAGACACTTACTAGCTGTGTGAACCTGGGCAAGTCACTTAGCTCTGTTTGCCTCAGCTTCCTCATCTGTAAAATGAGCTGGAGGAGGAAATGGCAAAGCACTCCAGTATCTTCACCAAGAAAACCCCAAATGGGGTTAGCAAAGAGTTGAACATAATTGAAACGATTGAACCACAAAACAAAACAAAGCAATTAATCAACTGATGATATACTTCTTGCAAGGACAGGAAATAATTAAAGTCACGGCCAGTCTACAAAGAAATAGTTCTCTGGCACATAGCGTGAGTTCAGCTTTCTTTATGAAACAGAAAGAACATTGGATCTGGAGTCAAAGGGCTCAGGTTCAAATCCCAGCTCCACAATTTACTGCATGTGTGACTTCTGGTAAATTGCTTCATCATTTACCTTCAATGCTTTATCTATAAAATGAGGCATTTGTATTCAATGCCCTGTAGGGTCCTTTCCAGCATTAAATCTATAGTGCGCTAATCCTTCTGTGAAACCTCTAGGCCACAGTGATTTTTCCATTCCTCCAAATTTATATAGTGCTTATTTTCTGCTCTACTTATTTAATAATAGCTAGCATTTATGTAACCTTTTAAGGCTGGAAAAGTTCTTTATAAATATTATCCAATCTTATCCTCACAACAATCCTGGGAGGTAGTGCTATCATTATGCCCATTTTACAGATAAGGAAACTGAGGCAGGCAGAAGTTAAGTGACTTGCCTAGGGTCACATAGCTAGCAAGTATCTGAGGCCACATTTAAATTCATATCTTCCTGACTCTAGGTCCTTCAGTCTATCCAATGTGTTACCTGCCTGTCTCATTTGCCATCTGTTATACACTGTGTTCTTTTATTATTCTATTTATCATGCGAGTATATGACTATCATCTCTCTAATTAGATTGGGTGTAGATTGGATTTTCATAGAAAAATTCTAGCTCAATATAAAGAAATCCATTCTAATACAGTTGTGACTCTAAGATCATGTGCTATGTACCCATTATGTGACAGGCACTGAGTCCAGGGATACAAGACAGGATGAAACCCTGTCCCTACCCTTAAAGAGTTCATAGTCCTTGAAAATCCAGATTATTTCTCTGTGTAACTGATACTCTTACCATGAACCAGAGTTACAAAATGCCCAAGCATTCTTATAAATAAGGAAAAAGTGGATTACCTCTGCTATTAGGTAGGGACCCTGTTTTGTGTCTTTCACAGTAGATAGCTATCATCAGGATGAGTGCTCAATAAACATGTTCACTAAATGAATGACTCTATAGAAGGATTATAAAGATAAGGTGGATTCTGTGGGGACAAATAGATCCTTATTTGGAAGTATCATGTGACCTCTTGGAAACATTGGTATTATCCAGGACATACAACCCTTCTATTCATATTAGTTCTGTCTTTGTTCTTCAGAGGGTGTTGTTCCTGGGCCACCTACTGACCTCTCCGTGACAGAAGCCACCCGAAGTTATGTTGTACTGAGCTGGAAGCCACCTGGCCAGCGTGGGCATGAGGGCATTATGTACTTTGTGGAAAAGGTAACGCTATGGGGTCAGTCTTTACTCTAATAATATTTCCTAAGACTTTTCCGAAGGAAAGAATTTTCCACACCTCAGGGTTTCCACTTGTCCTACAGGCCATTAGCTACTAATAATAGACGAGCCAAAAGCAATAGAGAATTAGGGCTGTTAGAAACAAAGAACAATACTCGTTGTGACGTCAGGAAAGCTTTTATTAATTTTTATGTTCATTCCGCCTGAATGAACAGGTAACTCCTAATGGACTGCTACATTTGTTCAGACCAATGCAAGCCTTTTTATACTGTTCTCAATTCAAATTTCCCACCTTGCCCTCCATTGACCAGCATTCCAGGGTTCACCCCACCCCAACATGGGCCACATTCCTCATTTTCTTTATAGAATGACATGATATAAGTTCTTTTAAAAGAATTCCCTTAATTGATGTACAGTCTTTCTGATGTCGACCTGAAAGTTTGGTTAATGAGGCAAACACTCTAAGTGATATCGTAAATGAACAGGTGGTAAATACAGTAAGATAAGAGAGTTGACTGAAATTGTTGTGTTGATTGAAATTACCACCCAGGATATCTGTGTTTTCTTTACAATTAACATGCTATAACATAATATGTGTCCATAAAATGTTAAGAAAAAGTCTCATTATTTAACATAGTGTCTCAAGTTAAGGGTCTCATAAAAAATGCTATTAAGTCAGACCCATATGGCCTTGTTGACATAGAAAGAGGAAATTCTCTGAGTTTACTGAGAGAACAAAGAAGCTATTAGGTTCAGGCTCTTCTTCTGGTTGATTAGTTAGGGCTCTGGCCCTTATTAAAGTCCAAAAATGATATTAAATGATTATCACTGGGATTATAGATATTACATAATTTCTGAGGAAATGTAAGTTCAATTCATCTCTTACAGGGTTACTACAATGCTCAGTTTAGCTCAATAAACATGACACAGACTTATACATACTTCATGCTTAATATGATTCTAGGGGCTACAGAGAGAAATGAAAACTTAAGCTATATCCTTCCCCTCTCTGATTAATTCATATAAATCTGCAACGAAAAACTTGTTCTCTTTTTGGTTAGCTCTCTAGATTAGAGCTCAGTGTTAATGAGGTCAAAGGCACAGGAGTTTTGACTTGGGAGTCAAGAAACTTGGCTTTGAATCTTGGTCTTGAAATGTATTTGCTGTAACCATGGACAAGTTGCTTACCTCATTCCCACCCACCCTACATACACATCTACTCAGTCATTAAGTACTATTATTGTTTCCTCTAAATTATGCTTTTTAAAAAATTCTAGGATAATCACTGCCAGTTTTTCCCATCAGAAATATTAAGAGGACTCCTCAAGTTTCTATGCAAAATCTGTTTTGAAAAAAAAAAGTCAGAACTTTTTTTTTAGCAATTAATAATGGGATGATTGGCAGGTTAAAACCCTAGTGAGCAAATAAAAAATTCTGTTTAAGAGAAAGGGAGAGAAATTTAATAAGCACCAACACATGGAATAAGCAAATGGAAAACTTCTATCTTCATTATAATAAGCATATGGAAAACTTTCATCTTTATCATAAAAATATAAACATAATATAATACAAGTTCAAGAAGCATTAATAAACCCCATCCATGTGCAGGGTACTATGCTAGGTGTTGGAGGTAGAAAGACAAATTACTCCCATAAATTGCTAATATAATTCTTACCATAAATTCGAAAGCTACAAGAGTCAGACATGGCTGAAACTACTGAACAATTACGTCGGTGAAAATAATGACCAGAAATTCCAGAGCGCAAAGTTGTTTCAAAAGTTTCATTGAGTTCCTAAATGAATCTACTTCATCCAATAGGGTATCTATTCCCAAAGAAAGATGGGCTAATCTAGCCTGTGGTTTAGCCTGATAGTTGGGTCCTTATAGATGTAGATGGCTCTAGTGTAGATATAACCCCAGAGATCCTGGAAAATATTTCCCTAGTAGCCTCCATTGCTAAAGCATGTTTTATGTGACATGTCCCAGATCAACTGGCTAGGAGCAAGTAACAAAAGAGGCAGGCACATGACTTTCAAGGTTGGAAGTTGGAGGAGGGGTGAAGCAGGAAGAGATGGAGGGTAATGGCTGTGTGATCCTGGAAAGACTCTTGACTATACTGGAAATGTTCCAGTATTAGCAGTTGCTGGAGAGAAGTTACTCAGAGACCCTTAAGAAATACATCCCCTACACAAAGAACACCTTGACCTAGTCTAAAGAGACTCCCTAAAGAATGAATTAACAATTTGATTTCTACCAGAAATCCTGAAAAGTCTACCACCTACTACAGACTATCTGGAAAATTCGCTGTACTTCTCTTAGGCAGGACAGCTGACTCCTGCTTCTAAAACCACTCACTCGTTCCTTTTAATCCATAAAGGCACTCAGAGGGTAGCCAGTCCTGAAATCTGACCCAATTATTTCTGATGCATATTTTCAGCCTGATCCTATAGGTGTGAAGACTTCAGCTTGAGGAGTTATGGGACAGCCAATGGCTTTTCCATTGTCCAAAGCTGGAGAAAGGGTTATAACAAGGATGCTGTGGCCTCATTCACATAGGGTAGAGGTCAGAGGTTGGAGTGAAAGATTGTTAGATATTAAGGGTAATTACTAGCCTCAGAGGCAAAGGACATGCTCTCTGGAAAAGGTGCAGGAGATGTAGGAAAAGAGATATTTTGTGTTGACGTGGGCTCTGACTTTTTATCATGCTGTTAGACTCATAGCATCATGAAGGAACAGGGGCAGGAATGAGCATGGCAGGTCTGAGGGACATTCATGTCTTACTCAAGGTCCCCATGTGGAGCAAAGGATTTGTCTGTCTTAGGGAGTAGTGGGAAAATGCTAGATACTAAAAGTGAGGCCAGGACTTAGAGTCATAAAATTATAGACGAGACCTTAATCTAACCTTCTTTTTATAGGTGAGAAAACTAAGGTCAAAAGAGACTACTTATACCAAGGAAAGGAGTGTGAGCTGATTCTGAAAGGCAATAAATAACGAGGTGTTTTTGGTCCTTGAGAAGGGCTAAGGAAAATAGGACTTTGGGGAAGATGACGTTAGAAAAGTACAGAATGAATTGAAGTGTTTAGGAATTTATAGGTAGTTGTCTGCTGTTGTGTTGCTTAGTTAATCATGTCCAACTCTATGTGACCCTATTTGGGACTTTCATGACAAGGATACTGAAGTGATTTGTCATTTCCTTCTCCAGCTCATTTTACAGATAAGGAAACTGAGGCAAACAGGGTTCAGTGATTTGTCCAGGGTCACACAGCTAGTTAGTGCCTGTCTGTGGCTGGATTGAACTCCCAAAGATGAGTCTTCCTGATTCCAGACCTGGCACTATTCACTGTGCTATCTCACAGCTCTTAGGGTCTATTACAGTCATTTAAATCTGTGAGAACTCTAGTAGGGTAACAACAGTCTATGTGGGTGTATGGAAACATGCAAATTGGGTGACAGTTATAAATTATTGACATGCAGATGTTCTTTCAGCTCTCTTTCACTTCCATACACCTTCACATGCTAATGAAGATAAAACCTTAGGGCCACTGTCTTCCCTTTATTAACTATGGCTAGTACATCTTCCTTTTACCTTAACCACAGCAAAACAACGTCAACAAAAAACCCCACAAAAAACAAAACCTCCATCACATATATCTTCCCCTTTTGATTAGAGGAGGAGATCTTGCAACAGAGTCTAATTTTACAAATTAATACCTTAGAGAAATTTCTTTAATTTTCATTTTCTAAGAAGTTCTATAATTTTGCACAGGTAAGCCTAGGATAGAGACAGAGCCAGAGCTAGAAGGTGGGATGGGAACATGCATTTATTAAGCACCTACTCTGTGTCAGGTTCCCTGCTAAGCACTTAACAAATACTACCTCAGTTGATCCTCACCACAACCTTGTGAGGTTGGTGCTATTATTATCTCCATTTTATAGCTGAGGGATCTGAGGCAAACGGAGGTGAAGTGACTTGTTCTGGATCACGTAACTTTTAAGTATGAAGGCCATATTTGAGCTCAGGTCTTTCAGCACTCTATCCACTGTGCCACCAAGCTGCCTCTAATACTTCACAGAGTTTTGCTCATATCATTTGGGGCCTCTGCTAATTACTTTCAAATTTTATGTAAGAACAGAGTTCTGAGAAACCCTGAGGATGGTCACTGCTATCTTTTTTTTCCTGCCTTTTGTATTTATATCACCTATATCGCCTGTATCTCTATGTTCTTCCCTTCCTCCCTTTCCCAGAGAGCCATATACCTCAATACAAAGAATAGAGGAGAAAAAAGGCAGATGAGCACAATTATCCAAAACATCGACAGAACAGGACATTAGGCATAATGGCCCCATCCACAGTCCTCCATCTTTACGAAGGAGGAGAGGTGCATCTTCTCAAGGCTTCATCAGGGCCGAACTTAACTATTACACTTATACAGAGTTCAGTTCCTTCCTTCCTGCCTGCCTTCCTTCCTTCCCTCCTTTCCTTCCTTCCTTCCCTCCTTTCATGCCTTTCTTCCTTCTTTCCCTCCCTCCTTCCTGCCTTTCTTTGTTTTTATCCTTTCAATTTCTATTCAGTTAGTTAGCATGCATTTATGAATGGCGCACCATGTGCCAAGCCCTGTGCCAAGTACTAGTGGTGCGAAGAAACGCATGTCAATGATTATTAGGGAAATGCTATGTAGAGAGCAGACGAAGATTAATCTGTGAGTCTGTAGTCATTATGTGTACAGATTTTGTCTTCCTAATTCTGTTTATTATTTCCTTTAAAAATTATCTTTCTAGTTATTAAGCATTCTTTTTTGTCCCTCTCACTTTTTTTTATCCACTGAAAAGAATGGAAAGAAGGAAGGAAGGAAGGAAGGAAGGAAGGAAGGAAGGAAGGAAGGAAGGAAGGAAGGAAGGAAGAAGGAAAGGAAAGGAAAGGAAAGGAGGGAAGGAAAGGAAGGAAAGGAGGGAAGGAAGGAAAGGGAAGGAAGGAAGGAAGAAAGGAAGGAAGGAAGGAAGGAAGGAAGGAAGGAAGGAAGGAAGGAAGGAAGGAGGGAAGGAAGGAAAGAAGGAAGGAAAGGAGGGAGGGAAGGAAGGAAGGGAGGAAAGGAAGGAAGGAAGGAAGGAAGGAAGGAAGGAAGGAAGGAAGGAGGGAGGGAAGGAAGGAAGGAAGGAAGGAAGGAGGGAAGGAAGGAAGGAAAGGAAAGGAGGGAAGGAAGGAAAGGAGGGAAGGAAAGGAAAAGGAAGGAAAGGAGGGAGGGAAGGAAGGAAGGAAAGGAAGGAAGGAAAGGAAAGGAGGGAAGGAAGGAAAGGAGGGAAGGAAGGAAGGAAAGGAAGAAGGGATTCCTGTAACACATAAAGATAGTTAAGCAAAACATATGCTCAAAAGTGTACTGCCTTTTCTGCATGTTAGCCCATCATCTCTCTGTCATGAGATGCTTTTCTTCATCAGTACTCTGGAACCGTGGTTGATAAGTTGAGCAGAGTCCTTAGATCTTTCAAAATTGTACATTTTTATAATATTGATGTCACGATTTCAATAATTCTTTTGATCCTGCTCACTTCACTCTATATCAGTTCACACGGGTCTTTTCCACATCTCTTTGAAACCATCTTTTCCCGTAATCTTATAGCACAATAACATTTTATTACATTCATATACTAAAATTTAAAAAAAAAGAAAATGATAAATGTTGGAGGAGCTGTTGGAAAACAGGCACATCGACGCAGAGTTGGTAAAACTGTGAATGGATCCAACTTCTGCAAAGCAATTTGGAATAATATACAAAAAGCTTACTAAATAGTGAATGCTGTCTGATGCAGTTATAACTCTACTAGACCTCTATTCCAAAGAGATCAAAAGAAGAGGAAAAGGTCCTATATTTACAAAAACGCTTATGTTTATTGTTTTTGATGGGATAGTCATAGGAATGCATAGCACAGTTCATTGGAGTATTCACCAAGGGAATTTTTTTAAAAAGTGAATATTTGTAGGTTTTTCCAATAATAAAAGATGTTATTTTTAATCATGAAAGTAAAAAAAAAACCTCTAAAACTTAACTAAACAATTTTAAAAATTAACAATTAAATTTTATTTTTAAAAAAACATAAAAATGAGACAAAAATATTAGTATCTTGGAGATAAATTTTCAGTGGGCACATCTGACACACTTGTTGACACATCCATGGTGATCACAATATTTCATTTCTTATTTTTCTATAACAGCTACCTGGTAACAATGTGTTTCTATTGAATCTATTCTTTCAGATGACCTCACTTGGGCTTCTGATCAGCTTTGGTCACATTTGCTCTATTTCCTCTATTCAGTTTTATAATTTCCCTGTGTCTAAGCATAGCTGAGCCCATGATGGAAATTAGTATGTTCTATTGGGATAGAAAAGTCCCTTGATAATACCAGCATCTGTGGAGAATACATCATGGGTACTTGAGTACTATACTAGGTGTCAGAGGGGGAAATATAGCAGAATTAGAACAGATGATCCCTAATCTTAAATACTCTTATAACTTATCAAAGGAGATAGGATACAGAGGGATGCCTCTTGAGTATGTTTATATAGCACCGTCCAAATGTCAACTCATCTTCCTGAGCCCTGAGTCTAAAAACATTTCCAACGAACACTTTTGATCTATCGATTTTCCTTAAGAAAAATGTTTTTGTACCTGATTGATTGAGATTGTTTTTCTTCCTTCCCTCTTTCCCTCATTCCCCACCTTTTGGTTCAGAAATGCCTGTTGGGACATCTTGAGAATGTTCAGTTCCTGTATAACAGATAAAAATTCAATAACGCATAAAGAAGTAACAACAAATCACAGAAGACTCCAGACTCTCTGGGCTGGTGACTAGGTTAACGTAAGATGTCCTCCTGGTGATGATCATCCATATAGGGCATAAATGCCTAAGATCATACTACATTCTGATGAGCAAGTGATAGGGTGCATGGAAGAGAGAATGCTCACTAGTCAACCTTTTAGAATGCTCTGTATGTGGACTTATTATTTTATTACATTTTAGGTATTTCATGTGGCTGTATTTTGTAATAATTATTAATAATAGCTAACGTGTAGAGTGCTAAAAGGTTTGTAAAGTGCCTCATCAACACACTATCTCTGATTTGTTTAACAAATCTAAAATATCAATACTATTATTACTTCCATTTTACAAATGATGAGGAAACTGACACCCAGAGAGATTAAGAACTTGCCTAGGACCCCACAATGAGTAAGTGTCAGATGTGGGATTTGAACTGATATTTCTCTTAACTTCAGGTTCAATTGTTTTTGTCACATAGTAAACTATCCTTTTTTTTTTTAATGGAAAGAAAATTACAAATTTTCCAGGTTCGTCAACACATATTCCTTTTGCGGACTTGGCTCATTAGGAGGAATGGGAAGTGAGAAGGTAGGGGGAAGAAGGAAGAGTACCTTAGATGAACTCATGTATTTCATTTCTCTCTATAGTGTTTTGATCATAGACCAGGGGTAGGGAACTTGCAGCCTCAAGAACACATGTGGCCCTCTAGGTCTTCAAATGCAGTCCTTTGACTGAATCCAAACTTCATAGAACAAATCCCCTTAATAAAGGGATATGTTCTGTAAAACTTGGACAGAGTCGAAAGGCTTCATTTGAGAACCTAGAAGGCCACATGTGGCCTCAAAGCTTCAGGTTCCCCACCCCTGTCACAGATCTTTCTTTAAGGATCAGACCAAAGCTTGAGCATATTTGTATATCTTCCTCATAAAACATGTTGTGGTTTTTAGTCATGTCCAACTCTTCGCAACTCCCTTTGGGGTTTTATTGGCATGAATGAGTTGCCATTTCCTTCTCTAGCTCATTTTATAGATGAGGAAACAGAAGCAAACAGAGTCAAGTGACTTGTCCATGATCACAGAGCTAATAAATATCTGAGGTTGGATTTGAACTGTAGTCTTCCTGCCACTAGGCCCAGAACTCGATCCACTGCATCACTTAGCTGCCAGACATTTACCTTAACTTCTAATAGGTACATAGAGTAATATCTTTTGCTTCTTTGCCATTACTAGAAGATTACAAATCAGGTACTTACATATCCACTATAACTATAGAATAGTTGTATGACTGTAGATGCTTGAACTAATTTAAATTGAAATTTTTCCAGAAATGGCTATTTATATCTTAAAAACAGAGTTCTTCCATTGCCATACTGTTTAAATGGGTCTACAGCACTTTTTGACCTAAAATTCCTATGTAAATGCTAACATATCCAAGCTTCTGGTAATATTCTCTTAATTTTCTCAGCTTCTCTATCTGTACCTCTCCATCATAATCCCAACCCCCAAAAGGTACAAGGAAGCAGCATATTTTTTATAATCTGTGATTGCTCAGCTCATTTATTCACACTAAGATATGAGTGACTCATAATAATATAAAGTGTTACCCAGAGGTATCAAAAGCTTAAAATGAAGAGAAGAAACTCTAAGGGACAGAATTTTATACCTCAGTCGTCTACTAGGGGCCAGAGTTTTCAGGGCACAGCAATGTTCATAACTCACATCTTATTTATAGCTATCTATTCTTCCTATGAGTCACACTGATGTTACTTATAATACTCCAAACCCAAATCTTGTTGAATTTAGTATTTGTAAAACCTGAACACAGTGAAAAAGGGAGAGGGGAGAAGGGGATAATTCTTGAGCTTTTCAGATACCTTTTATTACTGGTAAAAGTATAAATAATGGTAATCCTTTTCATTTATACAGCACTTTTAACATTCTTTTAATACAATGAAGTGAACTAGAACTAAAGTAAAAATTACTCATTGAATCTCCTGGGTTCATTCTGAAACTTGAGCCAGGAAAGAATCTTTCCATAGTCATTAATTGAAACTTACTTTAAGTAGGACATTCTCAATGATTCAGTTCAGTTCAGTTCCATTCAACAGAAAATTATAAACCATCTATACTTAGCGCTGTGTTAGATGCTAGCAGAGGGGTGGGAATTGGAGAAAAAGACTAAGAGAATATTCTATTGTTGCTCAGTCATTTTTCAGTGGCATCTGACTCTTTGTGATCCCATTTGGGTTTTCTTGACAAAGATACTAGAGTGGCTTACATATTCCTTCTCCATCTTATTTTATAGATGAGAAACTGAGGGAAACAGAGTTAAGTGACTTGCTCAGGGCCGCTGCTCATAAATACCTAAGGCCAGATTTGAACTCATGAACATGTTCCCAAAGGAACATAAAGAAGTATAAAGTACAGCCCTGTTCTTAAAATAAATCTCAGCATTTCATGAGGATATAGACATTATTATCATACACACCACACACACACACACATACACACACACACACTCACACTCATAGAGACCTTCTCATAACTGTTCTAGGAGACTATGTCAGTAGAGCACAAGCTTTGGTAAATCCTACCAAACTAGAAAGGCTTCAAGTAGACCCATAACAAGCATGGTGTGACCAAGGCTTTACTTTAACTTACCTTCAAGAGCACCAACATCCAAGGACATGTTTCCTCTCCATGGACATGAGTTTCCTCACCCAGCTGAGCACCATCCTACCTTCATCACAGTCTTCCATGCTTGAATTCTGTGAGAGATGGGCTACTCACTAATGTCTTCCTAACTGGACTATCCTCTGTGCTTTCTGCCTCCCCAGATGAATCTGGCCAGGTTGTTATTCATGAGTTCAGTCATGTCCATGTCTTCGTGACCCTGTGGATCGTATCAGCCCAATTCTTTCATGGAATTTTCTTGATAAAGATACTGGAGTGGTTTGCCATTTCCTTTTTCAATGGATTAAGGCAAACAGGAGTTAAGTGACTTGCCTAGGGTCACACAGCTAGTAAGGGTCTGAGGCCAGATTTGAATTCGGATCTTCCTGACTCCAGGCTCAACCCTCTATCCACCGAGCCACCTGGCTGCACATAGGTATTAGGATTCTTAGTTACTGCTCTGGATTTAAGTGTGCTGTAATCCCAGCAATGGATTTCATGATTGTCATCCAAGGACTGGCATAGCTAAATATGGTAGAATACGCTTATTTAACAAATCTGGCCTCGAGGTGCTAAATTTTTCCAGCCATAGCAACTTATAAAACCATCCATTAAAAGACAAGGGATCTTAAGATCTATGTCAATGGAGAGAGTACCAGTAATGGGACATTATGAAGTAAATGAAATGCCTTACAGAATCCCAGAGACACAACAGTGATCTTTCCAGTCAAGAAGTCAACACATATTTATTAAGTACCTACTGACAGGCACTGTGCTACTGAGACAAAGTCAAGAATGTTGCCTGCCAGGACCCTATTTGCCTCTACTCCAGCTCTCTCTGTTTCTCTCTCTGTCACTCTCTGACATCTCAAAGGATCAGAAGGTCACAAATTTAGAGCCATCCAGAACCTTGAGAGTTCATCAAATCCAACTCCTTCATTTTACAGTTGTGATCCTCACCAAATAGGCCAAAAGAAGGTTAAACACCCTCTGGCGGTGACACAGTTACTGTCTGAAGCAGGATTCTGACTTAGGTCTTCCTGATTCCAAATCTAGTACCCTATCTACTCCTTCCAGATCCCCATTCCAATTTTACATGAGCAATAAATAGCACATGGTAAAGTCATGTGGCATAACCAACCTGGGCCTCCAATCTCAGCTGAAATCTTTCCTTTTGTGAAAGTTTTTGTTCTTCTAAATGCAGTGCGTGGCAGATACAGAAAACTGGCAGAGAGTGAACACAGAGATTCCTGTAAAGTCTCCTCGTTTTGCCCTGTTTGATTTAGCTGAAGGGAAATCCTACCGTTTCAGAGTTCGATGCTCTAACTCAGCAGGAGTTGGTGAGCCCTCAGAGGCAACTGATGTTACTGTGGTTGGGGACAAACTTGGTAAGTACATAGCCAAGCATGCATTTTATGACAACTTTGAAATAGCATTTGTTTTTCTTTCTAATTTTAAATATATTTTATTTCATTAAATATTTCCAAATTACAATGAAACTTTTTGAATTTATTTTTTTTTTAATGTTGAGTTCAGATCATTGATTTTAAGAGTTATTTGAGATGTGCCCTACTCATCAGAGGTAGTAATATTCACATATTTCTCATGAAGCAGAATCCAAAATGATGCCTATAGCTACACCAGACAAGAATTTCATTGTTTTGGCTTCTGAAATGCAGACTTAATTTCAAACAATCGATAACCTATTTTTCCTTCTTCTCAGATATTCCCAAAGCCCCTGGCCGAATCATTCCAAGCAGGAATACAGATACTTCGGTGGTTGTTACTTGGGAGGAATCAAAAGATGCTAAAGAGTTGGTTGGGTACTACATAGAGTCAAGTATTGTCGGATCTAATCAGTGGGAGCCCTGCAACAACAACCCCGTGAAAGGCTCACGGTAACAGAAGGGAGAGCGCAGGCGCTGGCGGGTGCTAGTGGGTGCTGGTGGGTGCTGGCGGGTGCTAGTGGGTGCTGGTGGGTGCTGGCGGGTGCTGGTGGGTGCTGGCGGGTGCTGGCGGGTGCTGGCGGGTGCTGGCGGGTGCTGGCGGGTGCTGGCGGGTGCTGGCGGGTGCTGGTGGGTGCTGGTGGGTGCTGGCGGGTGCTGGTGGGTGCTGGCGGGTGCTGGTGGGTGCTGGCGAATGCTGGTGGGTGCTGGTGGGTGCTAGTGGGTGCTGGTGGGTGCTGGCGAGTGCTAGTGGGTGCTGGTGGGTGCTGGTAGGTGCTGGCGGGTGCTGGTGGGTGCTGGCGGGTGCTGGTGGGTGCTGGCGGGTGCTGGCGGGTGCTAGTGGGCGCTGGTGGGTGCTGGCGAATGCTAGTGGGTGCTGGTGGGTGCTAGTGGGTGCTGGTGGGTGCTGGTGGGTGCTGGCGAGTGCTAGTGGGTGCTGGTGGGTGCTGGTAGGTGCTGGCGGGTGCTGGTGGGTGCTGGTGGGTGCTGGTGGGTGCTAGTGGGTGCTGGTGGGTGCTGGTGGGTGCTGGTGGGTGCTGGCGGGTGCTAGTGGGTGCTGGTGGGTGCTGGCGAGTGCTAGTGGGTGCTGGTGGGTGCTGGTAGGTGCTGGCGGGTGCTGGTGGGTGCTGGCGGGTGCTGGTGGGTGCTGGCGGGTGCTGGTGGGTGCTGGCCATCCCACAGCATAGCTCCGCCCCCACACAACAAGGGAAATCAGTGAAATAGTTACACTTATTAAAAATCCAAAGGGAAATAGAAAAGATATTAAAAATATCGTGAATTATTTACAAATGGACTATGGCTCCTTGAAATGTTATAAACAATGCATTTTTGTACCCACAATGTCAAGTGCCTGACAACTCAATAGAAATAAATTGGATTAGGAAACAGTTGTTAACTAACATTTTGGCAGTGAATTCAAGTTGGCCTGGATCTAAGGCACTATTTCCTCTTTATATTTTTTTCATTCTCTTCTCCCAAACTTTGCTACATTGGTTGAAACGACCACCCCAGGCAGTGCCTTTTCAGGTGCATTCTATTCCTGGTGAAGCTGACACGTTGGCTTCTCAAGGGTTAGGTTATAGGTTCTTGTAATAAATATTTTACAACCCTAATATTCTTAATAGCAATGATCATTAGTAGACAGCTGTTATTTCCTCTGCTTTGACAGCCCTTACTGATGGAATAGAATGTTACAGTGATTCACAGAATAACTATTTCTAGCCTAATGCAATGAAAATGTGATGAATAGGAAGCTGCCCAAGGACTTTGTAGCTCATTACCGACTCCTTTATCTAAATGTCACAGAGAGTGATAGTGTGAAGTCACAGTTACAATTCCGAAATCCATTTTTTGTCATCTTATTTTCAGTTCTTGGTGGAGCTTCCTTGGTTTTTCTACTTTAGTTGAGACAATGTCAGCGCAAGAGAAGTCCCTTTAAAGTAAAACTTGTCATTTTGGAATTCATTTTCTAAAATCATATTTTCAGGCCTTACTGTAATTTCCCTGGTGACTGGACTTCACATGAGATGCCTGGAGATGGCAGATAATGCGCCTCAGAGCTACGAACAAACAGCTGATATCTTCTGTTTCTGAATGAGTAATGAATAATAACCAACCTCCATATGATGCATACTATGTGCCAGGCACTCTTGTGATCCTTACAACAACCCCAGGCTTAAAAATTATTGTTATCCTCATTTTACAAATGGGGAAAGTGAGGCAAACAAGATTAAATGATTTGCCCAGGGTCACATAGGTAGTTAAGTGTCTGAGGGCAGATTTCCAACTCAGGTCTTCTTGAATCTGGGCCCAGTGCTGTATTCACTGTGCCACCTACTGCCTTCATTTTCTCATTATCACAAACCCAAACATAACCTAGTTAAAAAAATAACATTTTCCCCAAGATCAGAAGGATTAAACTATATAATTCATCTTTTTCTCCATCAGTTTTCTTAGCGGAAAAGGAAAAAAAAAGCTTTTTTTTTTCCTTCTCCTTTTAGGTTTATCTGCCATGGACTTCTTAATGGTCAGAGTTATATTTTCCGAGTCAGAGCCGTGAATGCAGCTGGACTTAGTGAATATTCACAGGATTCAGAAGCAATTGAAGTGAAAGCTGCTATTGGTAGGTCTTCTGTCTGTGTTTAAGTCAGTAGGAAAAAATGAATTTCAGTATTTCTACTGAATAAAGTAAGGTGTTTTTTCCCTTCCAGAAATTATTTTAAACTTATTATATGACCTAATGGTACCATCCTCAGAGGATCTTTTGCTCTAGGTGACTTCTAACACTTCATAGCTGTCATTATGCAGACTTTCCATCACTTACCCAGTTTCTGTGTACCTATAGCCTTTTCATCTTGACAAGTCCAAGCTTCCCCAGATGTCTCTCATGAATCCTTGTGTGAAACTCCATTCTAACTTCATGCTCATCCTGGGAACTGTGGAGGGCCGGTCAGACTCCATGATATGGTATATCATCCGTAATACACATCATCCTGCTGCCTAAAAATATCACTTCATCATCACAAGATCCTGGTCTGTTTCCATCCCTGATCCTACTACTATCATCATACATCCTGTTCCATGCTCCTGATTTTACATACTGTTATCTCCACTGATTTCTGTAAAACTCCATGCATGTCATATAAAGCTGCTGACTCATTCCTGTTTCATCTCCACCTGTATTTCTAGTCTAAAGCAACTAAAATACCTGCTTACTGACACACTCATTAGTTTGCTTTCTTCATTCCAATCTTATCTGAATGTACCTCCAATCTTATATGTATTTTTACAAAGATGAAAGGAATATAAGATGGATATTGTGGTGCTATACCAAAATATTTATACTTATTCATTCTTAATATATTAGTTAGTATATTAAGAATAATGGCTACATTTCTATAGAATTTGAAGGTCTGTAAAATACTTTACATGTTGTCTCATTTGCCCCTCATAAGGTCACAGTGACCTTACGCAGCTAGTAAGTGTCTCAGGCAGGATTTAAACACAGGTCTTTTTGACTCTAACTGCTGTGCTTTATCCACTATACCACCTAGCTCAGTATTAGATATTTGGAATATTATTTAATTATCATGGACAGCATGGTATAATTTTTAAAGATCTGGTCTCTGCTGTGTGTTCCTGGGCACTTCATTGAATATTTCAGTGCTATAGACAAATCTCAAAAGACTTGAAGCTTCAGAGAGAGTGCCAACCATATTGATAAAGAGAATTTCTTCTTCTGGGAGTGCCTTATGTCAGTGAAATTACAGGTTCAGTTCCCATCCCCTGTACCCTATTTAATACCAATGACCTTCACTGAGCTCCCAAGACTACATTTTTCAGAACCCATTAAGGTTGGGAGGTACATCCTTGTTGATGTATGTAAATTCTAATATCCATAAAACAGTGCTGCTTATGTTCTGTCTATTATGCTCTTGGTGTTCATTTCTTCATTCCGTTGAATAATGGAGAAAATTAAATGTTTTCTTGTGTGTAATGTATGAGATATGTTTTGCATATTTTGAAAAGCACTTTGGTTTTTGGAAAATCAAAATTGTTTATGTTCTGTCTGTAGTTCTCTCTGTATTTCTTCATTTGCTTGGTTAATAGAGATGTTAGAATATTCTTTGGTGTAAAGTGTGTGAGATATGGCATTCATATCTCTTGCCAACCCAAATGTATTCTGATTTCTGTAATAACGAGATTCCTCCTGTTCTGTCTCTGGCTGTTGTTTATGTTCTTTTTTTGGTCGTTAAATAATGACAGATCCATAACCTTTTCTGGTTCAAAGTGTTTTCTGTTATTTTCTGGCATTTGTAGGGGGAGGAGTGTCTCAAGTTGTGTTGCCTGAACTGAATGATAAAGCTGGTGGACTAACCGACCACAAGGGAGGCATGCATGAAGCCTCCCAGCCAACCTTTAAGAAAGCTGCTTTGCTTGATAGCAGTGATAAATTTAACCAATACACATCACCCAGTAGCTCTAATAGAGTGGACAAAACAGAAAGCACTAAAGTAAGTGAAAGAGTTCAGGATAATCAGGCACCTGCTCCAGCACTGAAGAAAGGAGCTGCTAAGGGGAAACCGGAAGTAAAAGAAGTAAGTGAAACAGTTCAGGAGGATCATACGCCATCGGCAGAACCTGAGAAAGTAGCTGACCAAGGGAAAAGTAAGTCTGAACCTGAAGCCCCTGCAACTTTGGAAAAAGGGAAAACGAAGAAGGCTGTAGGTGAGAGCCTGTAAAGTCAAGTCATTCCACCAGTCTCCATCCATCAATCGTCTCCATCAATGTATTCATCTCATTGTTCAAGTCATAACCATTTGTCATTTTCATCAATGTTGAATTTCTTCTCCTAGGCTGATGGTTATCTATCTTTTGGTCTCCATATAGAGCACATTTATACATGGGTTATGAAAGCCATTTCATATATTTCCTTCACTTGTACATTATGCATTACATTTATTAACAGTAGAATATTTAATATCACTGGGTATTGAGGTCAACAAATTCTTTCTCCGATATTTGGTGAGTTTTGAAACATATTTGGTAACTTTATTTGTATTGAAGTCATTCACTCAATAAGCATTTATTAAATATCTACTATCTGCCTATCACTGCACTAGGCACTAGAGTACAAAGAGACAAAATCAAAACAGTAGCTGTCCTCAAGAATTTTACATTCTATCGAATCATAATGGAAATTGTCATTCATGGCCCACACAGGGTTCTTATATAACATTTCCATTAATTGTTTAAGAAAAAGTGTTCACAAAGGAATAATTACATGAGATTAAGTTTTGCTGTCATGCTAGGTATTTTCTTTTGATGCCTGATGCACAGATTTTCACCCTATACTTCAGTTAAAAGTCAATTGTGCTGTTGTGTCATGTAAAAGACATGATATGACATTTTCCAGTATTAAATTTGGAAGAGTGAGCTGAGAACCTGGAAAGCTACCAAGAAAGAGGGCTAAATAAGACTATTTTCCCATTTAATTAATTTATTTTCCCATTGTATGATAGTCTGTCTTTCAGCAATTGAAATCCCAGTGCAATAATAGTTGGTTTTTATCCTACTGGCTTATTTATAGTACTTGAAAGAAATTGGAAATTTTAATAGTATATGGTATTTAGCTAGGCAAAAGTTACCCAGACTACAGAAAGTTTTATTCAAATGAACCTGTTCCTCTACCTTCTCTACTGCAGTACTTTGGTGGACTTGTGATGTTTTCAGTGAAGATGCTCTTTTTTTTTTTAATCAATTTATTTGTTTTCAGTTTTATACAATCTCTTTCATATATTTTAGATTTTCCCCCTCCCTCCACCTCCCTCCCTGAGACAGTATGCAGTCTTATATAGGTTCTACATGTATATTCTTATTAAATATTTTCACCTTAATCATGTTGAAAACAAAACATAACACAAAAGAAAATGGTCTGCTTCATTATGAGATCCAATTCCATAGTTCTTTCTCTGGCTGTGGAAGGCATTTTGCCTCGAGTCCATTGGGAATTTTTTAGGTCCTTGCATTGCTGTGAAGGGCTAAGTCTACCAGAAAAATTCCTCGCACACTGTGGTTGTTGCTGTGTACAAAGTTCTCCTGATTCTGCTTCTTTCACTCAGTATCAGTTCATACAAGTCCTTCCAGGTCTCTCTGAAATTTTCCTGTTCATCATTTCTTATAGCATAATTGTATTCTATTACATTCATATACCACAACTTGTTCAGTCATTCCCCAGTTGATGGGCATCCCCTTGATTTCCACTTCTTGGCCACCACAAAGAGTGCTGCTATAAATATTTTGGTACATGTGGCAGCCTTTCCCATTTTTATGATCTCTTAGGGATACAGCCCTAGAAGCAATGTTGCTGCATCAAAGGGTATGCACATTTTTGTAGCCCTTTGGACATAATTCCAAATTTCTTTCCAGAATGATTGGATCAGCTCCCAGCTCCAGCAACAATGAATTAGTGTTCCAACTCTCCCACATCCTCGCCAACATTTATCAACTTCCTGTTTTGTCATGTTAGCCAATTTGATAGGTGTGGTGTGGTACCTCAGAGTTGTTTTGATTTGCATCTCTGTAATCAATAGTGATTTAGAGCATTTTTTCATATGACTATAGATAACTCTAATTTCTTCCTCTGAAAACTACCTTGTGCACTTCTTGTTCGTGTCTTCCCATAAGTCCCCCATAGAAGATCTATCCACTTCTACTCAGCGGAGGCTTCCATCTTGCTCTTTGAACATTTGGGGAGGTAGCACTGTGTTTTTCAGCTTTGATTCAGTTGCGTCAGTAGGGTGTCAGCTTGTGGATTACTGCACAGAGATCACATGTTAAGAGTACCAATGGTTAGATGACTCTTTACAGAGAAGATGAACTACGTGGTGCTAAAGACCTTCTGTTCCATTTTCTGCTACTTTACCGTTGTCACTGCAAAAGTAGAAAGGGGCATATCATGGAGGAATGGGGACCATTGAGTGCTTTTATTAATTTCACGGGTTATGGCAGCCAGATCAGTACCTTGCTGGTGATGTCCCTCTGTGTAGTTCAATGGGCAGATCTTTGCACCATAGAAATACTGCAGATGCTAGATGTATACTGAAAACTTTCCCCATATTGTAGAATCTGAAAGAACTAAGGCTTTGCTGCTGCAGTCTTCTAGAATTCAGAATAAGGCTTTTGTTGGGGGCACTTTCCATAATCCTTTTAAATATGAAGGAAATTATTCTTCATATCTAGATGATTTTTCCTGAAGTACCATCATGTAAAATTACATTTTCAATGACTGACTGATAAGTTAATGAGGAAGGGCACTCTAAGTCAGGGAAGACTTAAAATACCATCTGAATTTTATTCAAGTTTGATATTAAGCATCTTCAGCAGTTGAATAGTGTCATGGGAACTATTTAAAACGATTCGCCACTATGATAGACTATAATCACTATATTTATATAGCATTTTAAGGTTTGCAGAAGTACTTTGTAATTATTAACTCATTTTGATCCTCACAACAACCCTGGGAGGTAGGTGCTATTGTTGTCCCCATTTTACAGCTGAGGAAACTGAGGCATGCAATGGTTAAATGACAGGTCCAGGGTCACACAGATAGTAAGTATACAAAAACAGATTTGAACTCAGGTCTTCCTGACTACAGGTCCAGCCTTCTATCCACTGTACCACCTAGCTGCCTTTATAAGAGACATCATATACCAGGGAGAAATTATAGTGATTATATTAGTTTAAAAAATGTTTCTTCCCATGAAGAGGGGGAAGCATTATTGATGCGAATTTAACTAAGCTCCAGTATCAGTTGTCCTCTACTTGCAGACCGATTACCACAGCTGTGATGTCTACCTTTCATTAAGGTAAGTATGATGGGATGGTAAAATAATAAGCATTTGAAAATACAAGAACACCCAAACAAGCAACTAGAGGTAAAAGGTGGCTTTTATTTCCTATTCTTGTTTGATTGCTAACAAAGATGAAAACAGAAAAAAAATTATGAGCCTGGGGATAGAG
This sequence comes from Bettongia penicillata ogilbyi, assembly GCA_023548195.1. Classification (NCBI taxonomy): domain Eukaryota; kingdom Metazoa; phylum Chordata; class Mammalia; order Diprotodontia; family Potoroidae; genus Bettongia; species Bettongia penicillata. Next base: position 1,006,071 of record JAJHZJ010000152.1, on the reverse strand, counting down.
AATTGAGGGGAAAAAATAGTGATTTTTCTCTTCTGAGAACTAATTACAACACATATTTTCTATTGTGTCAGCTTGATTTTTGGAAACTAAACAAAACAAAAATGATTTTTTATGTATCACATTTTATAATTCATATTACCAGTCTGTCTTTATGAATACCACTTAAATCAATATAATATCCATAGATTAATGAACTGATTTCTGTCCACTTACATGGCATTCATCTTGCAACAGCTACACCATCTCCACCCTATGACATCACTTGTCTTGAGAGTTTCCACGATTCAATGGTTCTTGGATGGAAGCAACCAGAAAAGACTGGTGGAGCTGAAATTACTGGCTATTATGTGAACTATCGTGAGGTTATTGGTGGAGTACCTGGCAAATGGAAGGAGGCCAACATTAAGGCCATCAGTGACCAGGCATACAAGGTAAGAAGGACAATCTTATATTATCTTACTAGGGGTTAGTCATAAGAGTTACCCAATACTTTAATGATCCAGTACATTTCCTAACCTTGGATTATTGCCCAGAGCTTGTATTGTAGTATGATTAGAAGGAATTGTATGGAATGTACCAAATATAATAGAAGTGGTTTGGAAATTCAGGGATTATTTTTATTTTCTGACTTCCTTTTACACACTTACACATAAAAGGTTAAATTAATTAGAGCATCCATTGTGAATTGTATGCATAAGGGACAAATTAATATCTGCTTCCTGGTTTTCAAAATATTGATAGGAATCCCTACTCTCATGGAAGTCTAGTCTCTCCCAGTTTCCTAAGGATACTAGCTTTAAATTTTCTTGGATAGAGAGCAAAGAAGAGTTTTTCTCTTCCTCTCACTTTGAGATTCTCTTCTCTGGGAGAAAACTGGAGAGTATCCACAGAGAAACCAGAGTGGTGAAGATTCTTGAGTTCATACCATATAAGGATGCGTTGAAGGACTTGGGGAAGTTTAGCCCTTGAGAAGACTCAGGGGTTATGATAACTGCTTTAAATATTTGCAAGACAAATTTTGACTTAATATAAGGTAAAACTTCTCAATAATCAGTGCTATTTGGAAGTAGACTAAGTTGCCTTAGAACATAGAGGTTTTCTTTTCTCTGGATGTTTTCAAACACAGTCTGAATGACCTGTATTTTGTATTAGACATATAGATTTTAGGTTATAGACTAGGCTAGTTGGTTACTGGAGTCCCTTCCAGCCCAAAAATTCTGTGATTCTGTGAAAGGTTAAGATGTACGTCCCTACCATGAAAGGAGTCTTACTATCCTTAATTTTATTTATTTTTTAAAGTTTCAATGATACATTGGTTTCTTATGCCACAGTGATTCCCTGATCTCTCCTTGTAACACCAATGTGATACCCAAAGCAGTTGCTATGGATATGCATGTGTATTTCCAGGGTAAATTCACAAAATATAAACTCTCTTCCTCAAAGATGAAACCAAGATATTTATTCAGATATCAGAAAGTCAAATCCATCAGAGTAACAAACACATTCTCAGTGAAGGGAACCATCTCCAAGTCTTTCCTCCATCAGCCCGCAAACTCCCTTACGCAAAATCACTCCCTCTCTCACTCAGGCTAGTTGCTCTGCTCTGCCTGCTCTCTCTCAGCTCCACCTAACTCTCTCTTCATGCTTCATCCTTCATCAAGTTCCTCCTACCATCAGCTCCAAGTGCCTCAGGCTATGGGCTGGGCCAAAGTTCAAAACAGGTCACCTGGGCCTATTAAGGGGCAGGGAAGATCTTCAAATTCCCTTACCATTACACTCCTCCCTTTCCCATTCAACATTCCCACTGAGAAATAAAACAGGTAAACCAAACCAAACAAACCAAGCCAGTACCCCTATTTATTGTTGAGTATGGCTGTGCCCTTCCCCAGAGGGCAAGATTGCTGATTATGGAACTGAGTCAACATCTGGAGCCATTTAGTTGTCTCTTTCTTCTTAAGTCATTGACTCATGGTAAATTGTATGTCCAGGGAAATGAATAGATGGAATGATGTCATACCAGGTCACTTTATCTCTGTAGGGTGAGGAGAATGATTCCTTTTTCCTTTACTGCAGGGGGAAGACTATTGCTTCCTTTTGAGAGAGGATATTTCTTTCAGATATTAAGAATATATTTTTGGATTTTGGTTCTAGTATTCCATTTTAACAGCCTGAATGAATATATCTTGTCTCAAGTGAGCAATTTACTGTCTTCATTTGTGGTTTCTCTCCTCCCTTTCACCCATACTTGTTTTGAGGCCTGTAGAATAAAGGCTGCAATCAATTAAAATTGTTTAGTAACATCCTTCCATACCAGGACATACCAGGACCCAGGATTTCATCACTTCTATGCCTTGTTTTCCCATGTATATGTAAAGTCCAACCAATATGACTGACCAGCGTAATGTTGCTTATATTACTCATTATTCAAATGAAGACGGCATTTAAAGTCAGAATATTCGGGTCTGAATACTGGCTCTGACACTTACTATTTATGTGACCTCAAGCTCTCTGGGTCTCAGTTTCCTCCTCTGTAAATAAGGAGATTGAATCTGATGTCTTCTAAAGTCTCTTCAGCTCTAAATCTATGATCCTCTGATCCAATGAACTGGGAATGTTTGCTTTTAGCTATTTGAGTAGGTAAGTGGGGTGGGAATCATAGTGTTTTAGACTATTAACACTAAAAAGTACTTTGAAGATGACTGAGTCAGCCCCTTCATTTTATAGATGAGATCATTGAAATCCTCTTTATTTAATTTAGAATATGATATCCTTTATCCCCCATTTACTGCCTGAACAAGATAAACTTACTGCTTTCCAAAGCATTTGAATCTGATGAGGACTGAAAGCACAGATGTGCATGTGTTGCTTTCAGGTATGTCATAAGCAGCTGGACCTCTTAAAATTAAGTATTTCTTTCACTATCATAAAAAACACTTAAGTATGCACCATTTATTAAGCATTTATTTTATGTCCAAGGGGCCTAATGTTACACAGCTTTTCTGATAACTGATATATTTTTAGCATTTTTCTTTCCAAAGTGCCTTCTCAAACATGATCTCATTTTCTCAACAACCCTGGAGACTGGCCTGGGTCTTCTGTGTCTGACTTTAGTATTCTTTCTATTTTTGAGGCACCAAGGTGGCTCATGCTGGGCTGGAGTCAGAAAGACCTGAGTTCAAACCCAACCTCAGGCACTTTCTACCTGTGTGATCCTGGGCAAGTCACTTAACCTTTCTCTGCCTCAGTTTCCTCAATTGTAAAGTGGGGATCGTAGTAGCATGCATCTTATAGGGTTGTTACGAGAATCAAATGAGATATTTGTAAAGTGCTTAGCAGAGTGCCTGGCACATGGTAGGTGCTATGTAAATGTTCGTTCTTCTTATCATTACACTTAGGTAAGAAGCATCATCATATTTACATGGCCCTTAAAGGTGGCAAAGTGCTTTATCCATATTACCTCATCTGGTCCTCACAACAACTTTGTGAGGTAGATACTTTTATTATTCCCATTTTACAGCTGAGGGAACTGAGGCTTACAGAAATTAAGTGATTTGCCTAGGATTACAGTTGATTATCACAATAAACAAATGAAAGCTTTAAACCACAAAACTCAAGGCCTATCATTTTCTTATCCTTACAGATAAGCGACTTAAAAGAAAACATGGTCTATCAGTTCCAAGTGGCTGCAGTGAACATTGCTGGGGTAGGGACTCCCTCTCAAGCGAGTGCATCCTTTAAATGCGAGGAATGGACGATTGCTGTACCAGGTAAAAAAAAAAAAATTATTTAAGATTCTTTACATGTTTAGTTTCCTCTGTAAATGCATCTAATCTAATCAGGAGTGAATTTGTAGCCCAGCTCAATGTTTCATCATTAATTTAAGCAGAGTAAAGAAAGGAGGACAAAAGAAACTCAAGGGGAAACCAACTTCTATCAGTAAACACTCAGGGAAGCAAGAGAACATGCTCACCTTTCTTTGCCCTTTCTATACCTGAGTTGATACTTCTGAAGTTGCTCCTAGAATGACTTTCAGTGGGAGGTGTTCTTGTTGTGCATAGAGATGACCTTGAACTGAGGAATTTGTTTGCTCATTAAGCAATAGTGAGTTTGTCACCAAGTACTTCATATCCCTGAAGAGAGCTAAAGAATGGGGTGGACCAGGAAAATCCTAGAACTCTTATATGGCCAAAGGGATAAAGAGAGTAGGTAAAGGAGGTGGTAGGGCAGATGCTGTAACACAGGGAGGAAAGAAAATTCTCCTGCTCCCTCTTATCCATTCCTGGTTTGGTTCAGCATATCATAGTCACAGAGAACAGATTCTCTTCTCTGGAAGGCACTTCGGTGATCATCCAATGCAGCTTCTTATTTTCTAGATTAAGAAACTTAAAGAGTCATGACTTGCCCAAAGTCACAGATACAGGCACTAGTCTAGAACCCAGGTCTTCCAAGTCCCCAGCTGGTGTTTTTTCTCTAATACCACATTACCACTTCAACTTTCTGTTTCTTCATTGGTGACAAAAACAGGGGACAGAGGCAATAACCTCAAGAATGAGGTGGTGTGTGTGTGTGTGTGTGTGTGTGTATGTCTGTCTGCCTCTGTGTGTGCAAGGATGACTCATGTTTGTGATTGCTAAGAGTAGAGAAATGTTGGAGACAGGATAGTGTGGAAATCCTTCTGGACTTTGAGTCAGAAGTCATGAGGCTGAGCCCAGGCTCTGACACTGATTAACCATGTAACTCAGGGCCAATTACATCACTTTTCTTACCCTCTGTTTCTTCATTTAAAAAGACCAGGATGATAATACTGGTACTATCTTACTCATCAGGTGGTTGTTAGAAATGTGTTTTATAAACTGTAAAGGGCTCAGCAACACGAGCTGTTATACAACTGAGAAATACCGTAACACAGAATGGGTTGGCCTTTTGTTTGTAATTCCCTTCAAGGCTAATACATATCATTATAATTTGATTTGATTGGTGCAACAGAAATAACTGTCCAATAAGGTAAAAATGATACTAAAAACAGGGATTTGAGGTTTTCAGAGCATTTCTTAAAGCAAAAAATTGAAGTAGATTGTAAATATTAACTAGCGAGAAAACATGGCACATGATAAGCACTTAACAAATGTTTATTGAATTGAATGGAATAGAATTAAATGATTTACTTAGGGTCTTGGAGTTAGTGAATATCAGAGCTAGAATTCACCTGGGTTTCTGACTCACACGATCATAGATTACGAGTTGGAAGGTATATCAAAAGGCTAGCATTCTAGCCTAGCACTCTTATTTTATATAAGGAAACTGAGACCCAGAGAAATCAAGCAACTTGCCCAAGGTTCCACAGATAGGAAGTGGCAACACTAGGATCTGAATTCAGATCCTCTTATTAATCATTTAGGATGTAGTCAGAACTAACATACTAAATACATGGATCCAGAAATCTATCATGGAGCGATGAGAGAAAATGCCATGTTGGTGATGTTCTACTGAGGAGGATGCCTTGCTGTGGCTTTTTGAAGGAACTATACTTACCACAACAGAGGGTCATTTTATTTCCAGCATATTTTTGCCTTTGTGTAAACAGAGTACTTATAAAATCACGTTTCTCGTTTTAAACCACCACTCTTCATGGGCCAGTCCAGGGAGTTGTTTTCTTATTATTATTTGAGATTTGGGGGAAGTTTCAGTTTGCATTTAAGATGTGAATAGCCAGTACAACCAAATTTTATTTTTCTGGCAAGAGAACTTTTCTAGCCAAGGAACCAAAAATTCCCCAGAGAGAAGACTCATGTTGGTCTACCATGTCAACTCAAGCAAGACACAACTTTCTGGTACCCTAGTTTCATAGCCTCAATAAAGGGGGTTTGACAATTCATATTAGAGTTATTGTCAGGAGGAGACATCAAAACAAGGCTGATACACTTAGAAATATGAATTTTTCCTATTAATACTACAGTTTTAAGCATGTGGTTTTAAGATTGTGTGTATATTTAACCTTTCTTCTCTGTACTCAAAGCATTCACTTCTTGGTTTCTCTAGGACCACCTCAAGGTCTAAAGTATAGTGAAGTCAGAAAAACCTCCCTGGTCCTCCAGTGGAAGCACCCAATCTATTCTGGTCGCACTCCTGTTACTGGTTTCTTTGTTGACATCAAGGAGGCAAAGGCTAAAGATGATCAGTGGAAAGGAATCAATGAGAAGCCAATGGCAAACACATATTTGAAGGTATAAGTATTACCAGGTTTTTTTAGGGTATCTAAAAATGTTTAAAAGTTCTGATGATGATATTAATTTTAAATGAAGTATAATTTCATTTAAAAGGATGGGGAAATGTAAACAAACCTTTTATACTAATATAGGTTCTCAGAAAGAATTTTTCAAGTTTTACCACACAGCTTTTCCCCAAAGAGAAAATATTGTGACATTACTATTTAGGGAAAAAATTTATAAATACTCCCTGTGGCCTGGTGTGTCAGGTCCAAACTCTTCTGCCTCACCTTCAAAGCCTGAAGATTGGGACACAGGACCGGGAATGAATAAGAAAAATCAGGAAAAATCTAGAGTAGGAGGGGGTTGTCATAGGTACCAAGGAGGAAGCATGAGGACACCAGGACTGTGTGCTTCGAAAACCTTATATGAAAGGGAGTGAAAGGCAAGGGAGGATGGTAACGGCAAGAAGGCTAGAGTCCCAAAGACAAACTTTGCCTGATTCACAACCCTGATTCATTTCATTTAATATTTAGTGCAGTTAGTCATGCCTTTACATTGAATACTGCAGGGACTTTTTTTTTCTTGCTGAATTTTAGTTTATTGGAGCATCCCATTTTGAGATATTTTATAACTAAATTTTAATCCATTAGAATTTAAGGTCCGTAAGGGCAGAAACTATTTTTTCCATTCTGTGTACTCTCACGTTTGACACAGTCCCTGACCCATAGGAAGTGCTTTATAAATGCTCGTTGGCTGATCAATTGATTGATTAGTAATGGTAATATGGAAAAGTAAGGATAATGCTCTGGTAATAGTAACTCTGGCCAGTGCTTTATCAGAGAATAATCACCTCTCTGAGACTACTTCTAGTGCTACAAACAGCAGCAATCTCGTTAAGAATGTTGGTTAAGAATAGTTGAGGAACTCTAACAGTTAACTCCGCTATTTATTTTTAACAAACAGAATTTTACCAAGAGTCATTTAAGCTTCTCAAATGTCCTTAGCAAGCAACCAGAGATTTAGAAATACTGTTATTAAATACTACTGCCTACTAGGGGAAAAGTTTCTTAAGAAGAAAAGTGAATACCTTGTAAACAAATATGGAGGAGAAATATACTAAAGAGGAAAACAGAGTATGTTTATAGAACTGTTGAACTTAGTTATTGACATTCTATTGACCAGTATAAAAGGGTGTGTCTGTTATTTCATGACCAAATGCAAGGCTGTATATATTTATGTGTATATATACTTCATGGGTCATGTTGTAAAAATCTGACTCCAAGAAGTGCATCAGTCAAAAATTACTCAGATATCAGGTACAGATGTGTCAGGTGATCACAAGTCTGTTCTTCTCAAACAAGGAGAGATGTTTCAGGTGCTTTCTGCTGATTTGTTTTTATGCTCTGTGTAAAGTAAATCCATAGTTTGCTGGCATTTCTTCTAAATAGAGAATGAGTACCATGCGATTTTTACCGATTTATGTAATACTACTAAAATGCAAATTCTTTAACAGGTTAAAATTCATTCTAAAGTGATTCAGTTTATTCCACATAATGAACATTTTTTTAAGCTAGAATTTAAGAGGTAATTTTATTTTTAAAACTTTTATGTGTGGCTAAGGGCAGTCTTCACTTAAGCAAATGGACATTTTTGAGAATATTTTTTAAACAAATTCCTTATAAATAATTCTATTTTTTTCCTATTGGTTTCTATGATATGGAAATGGGGAATCCAAGTAGTGGAATACATAGAGCACTGAACCTGGAATCAGGATGATCTAAGTTCAAATGCAACCTGAGACACTTAACAGTTGTGTATCTCTGGGCAAGTCACTCAACTCTATTTGCCCCAGTTTCTTCAACTATAAAATGGAAATAAGAATAACACTTAACTAGTATGGTTTTTGTGATGATAAAATAAGATACTTGTTAAAAGCACTTAACATATATAGTGCCTGGCACATAGTAGGAATTATACAAAATACTTATCCCCTAGACCACCTACCTCAGAGTGTTGTACTTTGTAAACCTTAAAGCACCACATAAATATGTGAGTTTTTGTAATATCATTAAGTACTCCTAACATGAATATTTGGTGCTTTTTCCTTATCTTTACTGTTCAGTCATATCTGACTCTTTGTGACCCCACTTGGGGTTTTCTTAGCAAAGATACTGAAGTGTTTTACCATTTCCTTCTCCAGCTCATTTTACAGATGAGGAAATTGAGACAAAGAGTGTCAAGTGACTTGCCCAGGATCACACAACTAGGAGTCTGACCACCCAGCAGCACCTTCTATATCTTTAGAAATCACCAATAACTGCTAGACATTAAAACCTTGTTAGAATTAAGTTCTAACTCAGTAATTTAATCGGGGAAAACAATTTTTTTAAGAAAAAAGTGAATGCCTCACAAACAATTATGGTGGAGAAATATGCAAGAGTACAATAAGTAAATAGAGTATATTTATAGGACTGAGTCATTATTTACTTTCTATTGACCTCCAACAGAAAAGGGTATGTCTGTTATTTGATGACTCAATGCAAGGCTACATATATATATATAAAATGTGGGAAGTTTAGAACAGACCTTAGCGTTTCTCCTAGACAAAGAGTAGGATGAGTGAATGAGATGAGGTCAGAGAACCATAAAGTTGAGATAAGTTGAGATTTGGGGTGCTCAGGACCCAAATTAGACTCAAGCCTTCTTTCAGCTAAAGTAAAACAAAATTTATTAAAAATTCACCATATTGAGTTGACTCTTAAGTCTAACCATTTGTGATGTTTGTATTGACCAGCAGGCCAGATAGAATCTCAGCTAGGCAAGTCAGAGCTGGATTAAATCTGAGTGCCTTCATTGAGACGAGATGGAATTTATACTCAGGAAGACTGTGGGAGAGATCTGGGAGTGGTCTACATTTGATGGGACTGGGGTAACTAGTGATGTAATCAAGGGTGGGAAACAACTAGAGGCAGTAGGGAGGTATCGGACAATAGAGAACTGGGAAGGGAAGCAGGTGGGGCAATCCTGAGGTAACAGATCGTGGAGGGCCAGGCTAGGTTAAGGGTAACAGATTTGGGTATGAAAGGCCAGATTTCAAGGAGAGTTCAAGGGGGTTCCCAGAGTCTGTACCCCATCAAATAGAGGACTAGACCTGGAGTCAGGAAGACCTGAATTCCGATCTAGCCTCAGACACTTAATAACTGTGTGACACTAGGTAAGTCACAAGCTCAGTCCACCTCAATTTTCATGTTTGTAATATATGACCCTGGCCATTTTAGGCTAAGGCTTTATCAGATTCTCACTTTCAGTGAATAGGCCTCATTAAGTAGTTAGCTACTCCTGGGATGGCCCTTCTTAATAAAGAAAGTCAAACTGGGAGGGAAGACCCTCAGGGTTCCTGGGTAAAAGACAAACTTACATTTAGTATTTACTTTCACTCAGTGCTAGGTGGGCAGGGACCTGTTGTCCATGGAGTCTAAGAGCTCCAAAGTGAATTGAGCTTAAGGCTTGGTCTTTGAGCAAGAAATCGAGCCAGTAAGCCCAAAGCAAAAAAAGCATGTCTTTGCTATGTAAGTGTGCCTTCCACTGGGTAGGACACCCTGGGCAAGGACAGAGAAGAGAGAAGAGGGGAAGGGAAGGGAAGATCAGGCCACTGCCTCCCAGGTGGCTCTGGAGGAGAAATGAGGCTGGTGACCTTGCCCAGCCCTCCCTCATTCAAATCAAAGTCAAGCGCAAGTCATGGCCTCATCTTGACATCATGGTCATGTTCGAGAAGGAAGGACAAATACCATGCGACAATAACCGTGTCTGTAGAATGGAGATACTGACAGCAGCAGCTCACAGGGTTGTCGTTAAGATCAAATGAGATAAGATTTGTAAATCGTGTGGCAAACCTTAAAGTTTAAGTTCTTGTTAAGTTAAATAAATGCCAGTTATAATTGTTATTATCACATCGTTATTATCCTTACATCCACTTTCCACAAATGCACTCGTTTCAGATAATGGTATTTTCATTCCCCTTGCCGCCACCACCCCACTCCCCCCCACCCCGCTCCAGATTGCAGGCATCCTTGGCTCTTTCCTCTCCCCCTTCTTCTCCATCTAGCTAGGCACCAAACTTGATGAGTTCTTCATTCATTATATACTCTGCATCTATTGCTTTCTTTCCATTTTTACTGTCACCCTAGTCCAGGCTCTCATGACATGATGCCCACCATGGTCTCCTCGTTGGTTTCCTTCCTTCTCTTTGGCTTGTTTCCAATTCTTCTTACTTACTGCAGCTGGAAAAGCAAATACTAGGAAGGCCTGTAATGCCTTCAATCACAAGCCTTCTGTGACTTAGGAGATAATTACAAGAGACCACATTGCTTTTGTACTTCAAAGTGGGTAAAATATCTTCTATACATTATCTCATCTGATCCTCACCAAGATCTGGCTCCCCAGGTGTTGTTATCCTCATTTTACAGATGACAAAACTGAGGCTCATAGAAGCGAAGTGCAGTGGATAGAAGTGTGGACCTGGAGTGAGAGAGAAGTGGGATCAAATCTTAGCTCTGGCACTTGGTAGTTCTATAGACATGGACAAGTCCCTTAATCTCTCTGAATCCTTTCTCCTCTCTCAGGTGGGAATGATTACAGCTGTAGTCACCACCTCACACCACCTAGCATCTGCAGGTTCTAATGAGATAGTGTGAGTAAAGAACTTCCTTTGCAAAATTTAAAGTACTATATAAATCCCACTTAGTATTACTAAATGACTTGCCCACAGTCACTTAGCTAATAAATATTAGAAATAGGTTTTGAACCAGGGTCTTTCTAACCTCAAGCGCAACACCTAAGTCCACTCTGTGCCACAGCGAGAATTGCTTTCCTGAAATATCAATAGGTCCTCATCATCCCTATGCTCAGAAGTTTTCGAGGGCTTCCCATTCTCTATAGTGTATTTTCCAAAACCTTGAACCTGAAATTCAAAGTATTCCATGATTTGGTGCATACCTTTCTCTCCAAACTTGACAACTGCAATGTCCCTACACACAAACCTTTGTCTTCAACCAAACTGACCCACTCACTGTTCCGTGGGGACTCACATCTGTGGAAAACCTCCCCAACAATTTAACCACCCAATTCTTCAGCCTTCTCTATTCCAGTGACCTTCTCTTCTACCCAGCTTCAACTCCAACTACTCTCCCTGAACTGCACCGGTCTCTAAAATCTTGAATTTCAAAACTTCACTCTCCTACCACCACTTCCTCTTATTCCACCTCTCCAGCCTTCTCAGAACTACCGAATATGGATGTGGCCACTCTTGCAATCTGTCTCCTCCACTCTGATTTGACTTGCTTGTGTACCCAGCCTCGACCTTGTGGTCTTCCATTTCAAGTATTTCATGAACCTCAACCATAGTGACTCTGACCTTTGGCCACTCTGGACTTGCTTAAGTCAAATTCTTGAGTAACATGACCATCTGATTTCTTTGCTCCTGCTCTTGGGTCATCAAGCATTGCTACAGAAAATGGAGAGAGTGCTGGGGCTGGAAGCAAGAAAAGCTAAATTCAAATCTAGTCTCAGACGCTTAGTGTGATGGTAGGTGAGTCACATAACCTCCCTCTGCCTCAGTTTCTTCAACTGCAAATGAGGATAATAAGAGCAATTCTCTCTCAAGGTTGTTATGAAGACCAAATGAAGTAACAATTGTAAAGCTTTTAGGACAGTGCCTGACTCCTGTTAGCTAGCAATCCTTACCTTACAATTGCTTGATGATATTTCTCCTCCACTTAGTCATTCTTCCCTCCTTTTCAGAGCCACTGCTTCCAGCTTTCCCCTCCTTCCCAAGCTCTGTTCCTAACCCCATATGTAGAGCAGATGCTCTAGTACAGGGGTGGGGAACCTGGAGTCTGGAGGCCACATGTGGCCCTCTAGGTCCTCAAGGGCACCTATTTGCATCCAAACTTAAGGTCAGGACCTAGAGGGCCACATGTGGCCTTGAGGCTGTAAGTTCCCCACCCCTGTTCTAGTCTCCTACTTAACTGAAAAGATTGAGGCCTTCCTAAGGGGAACTTAAGTCACTTAGCTTCTGGTTAAGTAACTAGTTTAGTTGTTCAGCTTTTCTTTGCCTCTATTTTCTCTGTTCAGTGGGGACGAGCATAATTTCACTATTGGGAGGAAACTATGTTGTAAGCCTTAAAATACTATAGATGTGTCTCTCATACAAAATGACTAATATGGAAATGTTTTACATGAATTGCCTACAATCACACAACTAAGTGTCTGAGGCCAGATTTGAATTCAGCTCCTCTTAATTTCAGGCCCAGCATTCTATCCACTCTCTCTAGCAATGCTTGATAACCACAAAACAGGAGCAAAGAAATCCTACAGTCATGGTTACCCAAGAATTTGGCTTAAGCAAGTTCAGTGGCAGAAGGTCATCATCACTACAGCTGAGGCTCATGAAACACATGAAATGGCAGACCACAAGGGAAGAAAAGAAAGGGAAGGATAAAATTTAGAACTCAAAAAAACCTCCACAAATGTTTTTTTTAATTATTTTAACATGTAATTGGGAAAAAATAAAATACTATGTAAGAAAAAATACAACAGATATGAAAAAAAAATATTCTTAGGAAAATCAATCTTTTTCACCTAACCCTAAAGGCTGATTTCAATTCTTTTTCTGGCTATTTATTTTAATACAAATTCTTCTCTTCCAGTCTTCACAATGTCCAATTTTCTCTTCAATCCACAGCGTCATCATTCACTCTCAATGGTGACAAAATCAGCAGCAGTTCTCTGTGGTGACTCCCCTATGGTCACAAAAGAAGAGGCAGCCTATTCATCACAAAGGTTAATCCCCCTGCCTCCACTGACTTTGGTTTTGCTGACTTTCACTCTCGTGAATTTCCTTTTTTCTCTTTTTAAAAAGATATTTTATTTTTTCCCAAGTTATATGAAAGACAATTTTTAACGTTCATTTTTTTTAAATTTTGAGTTCCAGATTTTCTCTCTTCCTGCCTTACCTTCCTTCCCCCTCTCAAGACAGTAAGCAGTTTGATACAGGTTATATAACGCTCATGCATTTTCAGTCTCTCAGTCTAGTTGCTTAACATCTGCCCACAAACATGCTCTAGTGTCCTCAGTCTCAAAGACCTTGACCTCACCTCCCCACCAGCTCATAACTCCTGTCCCCTTTATTAAGTTCTGGGAACAATTTATCTGTGCTTTCACCAGTGCTTTCTCTTCCTGGCCCACCCATCGTCTGCACAAGCCCTTGCAATCTGTCTTCTGCTGAAACTATCCCCTCTATTGAAATTGCCTTCTTAGAGGTCATCAAGGACCACCTAACCATACAGTCCGAAGGTCTTTGCTAGTCTTCAGCCTTTCCGCAACATTTATCATGCATTCACGCCCTTCTGTCTTTGCTGGCGTCAGCAACACCACAACCTCTTAGGCAGCTTGGGAACATGGGCAGGGAAGCATGGTGGGCAAAGTGCAGGATCTGGAGTTAGGAAAATTTGAATTCAGATCCAGCTTCACCCTTTTAGCAGCTATGTGACCCTGGGCAAGTAACTTAGCCTCTCTGTCTCAATTCCCTCATCTGTAAAACAAAAATGATAATAACAGTACCTATGTTGTTGTTTGTACAGAAGAAGGTATGTTAAAAGCGCCTTATTTGTTGTTCCTGAGTCATGTTTCAGTCACGTCCAATTCTTCATGACCCTGTTTTGGGGTTTTTTTGGCAGAAATATTAGAGCAGTTTGCCATTTCATTCTCCAGTTTATTTTACAGATTAGGAACTGAGGCAAATAGGGTTAAAGGACTTGCCCAGGGTCACATAGCTAGTAAGTGACTGAGGCTCAATTTGAACTTGGGTCCTCCTGATTCCAAGCCCAGTACCACCTCACTGCATCCAGGGGAGCAGACTTGTTAGGTCCCTTCCGGCTGTGCATTCATGATGCTGTGATCCCTATCTGGCCCAGTACCACCTCACTGCATCCAGGGGAGCAGACTTGTTAGGTCCCTTCCAGCTGTGCATTCATGATGCTGTGATCCCTATCTGGCCCAGTACCACCTCACTGCATCCAGGGGAGCAGACTTGTTAGGTCCCTTCCAGCTGTGCATTCATGATGCTGTGATCCCTATCTGGACGTCTCGCTGTCCACTCAAACGTAACATTCCAAACCAGTCACCATCTCCCTTCCCCTAAAAACCTGCTCTTCTCTCCAACATCAGATTTATTTCTGTGGCGCCATCGTTTGTTGAAACATTTGGTGTTCTTGCTTTGCTTCTCACCTTTCACGTTTAATCAGTTAAACGTCCCATTGATTTCAGCGTCTTCATTCTCTCACAGCTCCAGTTCCTGCCTTGCCTCTCACTGCCACAACCCATGGCCCTCATTACCATGTCTAGACTAGGTCAATGGTCTCCCAGAGAATCTTCCTCTCCTCTTCCCTTCTTTAACCCACCCTTCTTCATTGCTGCTGCCGGAATAATCCTCTTTGGGAGTTAAAGGAGAAAAAAAGTGTATTGGTTTTGAAGGATCAATATGAAAGCGTTTGTTTTTAATTCAACAATTTGTAAATCAATGGAAATATTGAATACTTATATTTTAAATTCTCCCTTGCTGACTGAGAATAGTTTACAAATGAATCACATAATATTCCAAAAGCAGAAAGAAAACTTAGTATTAATGCCACTCTAACCACATGGTACCTTGGCTTCATGACTCAGGAAGGAGGAAGGAGACATTTGTCCATCACTGCTGCTGCTCCTTGATTAACAAGGAAGCAAGAGGAAAGCTGGTACAGTGCAGCACTGTCTTCAAGTCAGGGAATCGGAACAGTTCTGGGACATTTCTTGTGTGGCTTTGTTCAGTCATTACAGCTTGCATTTATATAGTACTTTAAGGTTTGCAATACACTTTACAAATATTATCTCATTTTACCTTCACAACGCCTAGGAAGTAGGTGTTATTATAATACCCATTTTACATATGGGGAAACTGAGGCTGATAGGGGTTAAGTGACTGACCCAAGGTCACACAACTAGAAAATGTCTGAATCCCGATTTGAACTTAGACTTTCCTGACTCCAAGTCCAGCTCTCTACATCTTTGATCTATACATCTATGTATGTGAGGGTGGGTGGGGAAGAATGAAGGTGGTGGGGATTTAGTGGTCTGCTACTAGACACATCAACAGTCAAGTGACTCGGAATCACTACAAGGCATAGAAAAAGGTTATTTTGAATGACATGAAATTTTATATCACTTCTTCTCTTGCTTTTTTTTTTCCAGGTCCAAAACCTCAAGGAAGGTGTCAGTTACGTATTCCGAGTCCGAGCCTTAAACCAGGCAGGGGTTGGGAAACCTTCAGATATTGCTGGTCCCGTTGTGGCAGAGACCCGTCCAGGTTTGCTATGTGTTCTTTCTGTTTTTCCAATTTTAAGAAAACCACCTGTGTATGAAATAATTGAGAGCTTAAGATTTTAAAATTACCATGCCCTCCATAATGACGCTGACTGAATGATTAACAAGTCAGATTGGAAGCATGAATACAGGCAGCTCAGGGCAGGTGCGGACCTGGCTTGGGAGACTCTATCCCAGGCCCAGTACTGGGTTTGTACCTCCAGGAAGGAAAGTCTGGGGTCCTTTTAGGGTCCCTAGAGCATCTGCTGTCATCACAGAAGGTTCTATGCTCCAACTGGTCACAAAGGCACACAGAATTCCTGCTCAATCACAGGACAAACTCTGACCACCCAAACAGCCAACTCGATCCATACGTAAAAGCTGGGTTTAAGTACTTGCAGCTGCTGAGTTTTCCAAACAGCTGCTTTCAATGAATAACCTAGGAGCTGAGGCAACATTCATTCTCCAGGTCATTGTAATGCCCTGGAGAGTCTGGAAAGACATTCCCTCCCTTTTGGGTATTCTATGGAAGCAGTGGATTTGTTATGGTGCACATATGGTCAGTTTCTGCCAGATAAACGCTTAACAATTAGAAGGGTGTTTTCTTTCAGAACCTGAAAACACCAAGCTTTTCTTTTTCTTCTAAGTAGTCTGTAATCATAGTTTTTATTTCATTCTTGTTTATTTGGCTGTCATTTTTCTTAGGCTGAACATTGTAGAATGAAAAACCACAGTCCTAAGTAGTCCCTCCCAAGCTAGACATTTTTTGAAAGTGTAGTAGATAGATTGTTCATCATCCAAACTTAGTATAAAATGAAATTATAGAAAAAGACACCAACAACACAAAACTAAATGATTAGCATTCAGGTTATTGCATTGAACATATGTGTAATTTAAACCACGGTACAAGTTTGGGACAACTAGGCAATGCAGTGGATAGACCTGGAGCCAGAAAAGCTCATGCTCCTGAGTTTAAATCCAGCCTCAGACACTTAGTAATTGTGTGACCCTGGGCGAGTCACTTAACCCAATTTGCCTCAGTCTCGTCATCTGAAAAATGAGCTGGAGAAGGAAATAGCAAACCACTCCAGTATTTCTGCCAAGAAAACCCAGGTGGTATCACAAGGAGTCAGAATCAACTGAAAAATGACTGAACACAAATTTATCAGTCCTTGAGATATAAACTCCAAAGCTTATATGCAACGCAATGCCCTTCTTAATAAGAGAGGTAGAGACCAAGAATATTCTTAGAAATTAATTGTTTATCACAGTTAGAGGTAGAGACCAAGAATATTCTTAGAAATTAATTGTTTATCACAAATTAATTGTTTATCACAGTTATCCAGTTTATCACTGGACCTGTGATTTCACTGTGATTTCCAGGTAAGGAAGCTCCCTCCAGCACTGCAGGTTGGCACTTTCTCTACGATTTAAGTGAAATAAATGCTTAGAAGCAACTATTAGAGCTGCCTAGAGCAATGTTATCAAACTCTGACAAAAACAAGGCCACTCCACCTTACATAAAGAAAAGATCTCTGCTATTACTAACTTAGAAAACCACACATTATCTATGTCCTACACTTATTTTGTTAAACCTTTCTCAGTTGCCTCTTAACCTGATTCTTGCTATATTCTGGAGTATTGCCAGGGATAGTGGGTTGGACACCTTTGGCGCAGAGCATTGTGAGCTGAAAGATTTGCACAGGGTTTACAGGCTGTTTTTGTCAAAGGCAAGAACATAGAGCTTCTTGACTTTAAGTTCAGGTCTCTAGCCTCTGTGAACTCTGCCTCTCCCTGAGAAAAAATGAAAATGTAGCCTAAAGAAATTTCTCCTTCAGGGAAATAACTGCCTCTTCTCCTACCCCTTCATAAATGGCTCTTCATCTCCCTCAAACAGATGTATAACTTGGATGTAATTTTTCTCTGAAAGTAAATTAATTCCCCATGCAGAGGTAAGAGATCAAAGGGCACATGATACCACTGTTAGACTACCAAATATGAAACTCCCCTGAAATATAATGAAACCAAGCATTACTGAAAGTTTAAAGAGTAACAACTGAAGATAAAAAGGTAGACCAGTACTTCCTCCCTCCTCTCCCTCAATTAATCAATTCTCTTCTCCCCAGAGATGCTCAGAACACCATTAGGTGTCAAATCCAAAAGTAAAGGTACCAGGTTAGAGATTCCATCATTGAAGGCTTCAACAGATTCTGATAAAAACAAAATGACTCTATGATCCAGTAAGACAAACAATTCCTTAGAGCAATGAGTTCTAAACTTTTTCATCTGAAGAATAATCTGAATGCATTTTTAAAATTTTCTCACCCAGATGAATATGTGTGTCTCTCTCACACAGAGTATGTGTTCCTTGAGAACAAGGCTCACATTTTCTATTTGTGCCCCTAGCACAGTGCCCAACATGTAGAAAGTATTTACTAAATGCATTTTCATTTATTTATTCAGCAGGAGAAATCCTCAGAGCTGGCTGGCTACACAGACCCCTTACATGGCATATAGGCTAAAGATGACCCAAGAGACTTCCTCATTGTAGCAATTCTTCTTTTAATGGAGCAACCACCAGTGGACTCCTTAGCAAGGTTTGGGTTGCTCCAGCTTTGAAATTACCTAACTGAGCCCTTCCTGGGGCCACTTCACTACAAAGAGGAGGTGGCCCTCGAGCTTTTGTTATTGTTCTGTTGTTTCAGTCGTGTCCAACTTTTAGTGACCTCATTTGGGGTTTTCTTGGCAAGGATACTGGAGTGGTTTGTCATTTCCTTCCCCAAATCATTTTACAGGTGAGAAACTAAAGTAAACAGGGTTAAGTGACATACAAATAGTAAATATCTGAGGCTGGATTTGAACTCAGGTATTCCTGACTCCAGGTCCAGTGCCACCCATTGGCAAATGAATGCATCTCTTCTCTCCTCCACATCTCCTCTCCACAAGTATGTTCCTAGCTATAGTTTTCCCAAGGCACACAAAGAAGATGCCAAGGAGCACTAAAGAGGGCCACAGCATCCTATTTGGTTACACCTGACTAAAAGCACAGAAATGAAAGCAAGAGTACACAGAGACAAAATCTCGTTTCTTTTAAGAATTAATTAATTAATTCTTAGTTTTCAATATTACTTCCACAAGATTTTGAGTTCCAAATTTTCTCCCCATCTCTCCCCTCCCCCCACCCCACATGGCATACATTCTGATTATCCCTTCCCCCCGGTATGCTTTCCTTTTTATCTTCCCCCACCCCTTGTCCCCTTCCCCTTTACTTTTTTGAAGGGCAAGATCGATTTCTATAACCCTTTGCCTGTATATCTTATTTCCCAGTTTCATGTAAAAACAATTTTTTAACATTTCTTTTTAAAACTTTGAGTTCAAATTCTCTCCCTTTTTTCCCATTGAGAAGGCAAGCAATTCCATACTGGTAATACATGTGTAGTTATGCAAAACGCTTCCATAATGGGCATGTTGTGAAAGACTAACTATATTTCCCTCCATCCTATCCTGCCTCCCAATTATTCTATTTTCTCCTTTGACCCTGTCCCTTTTCTAAAGTGTTTGTTTCTGACTACCCTCTCCCCCAATCTGCCTTTCCTTCTATCATCCTCCCATTCTTATCACTTTCCCCCTTACCTTCCTGGAGTGTAAGATACCCAATTGAGAATTTATGTTATTCCTCCCTTAAGCCAAATCCAGTAAGAATAAGAATCGTTCCTTCTCACTTCCCCCTCTTCCTCTCCTTTGTGAAGCCTTTTTCTTGCCTTTTATGTGAAATAATTTACCCCATTCTATGTCTCCCTTTCTCCTTCTCCCAATATATTCCTCTCTCACCCCTTAATTTTTTTAAATATCATCCCTTCATATTCAATTCACCCCATGCCATTTATCCATCTATCCATCCATCCATCTATCCATCTATCTATCTATCCATCTATCTGTCTGTCTGTCTAGTCCCTCCAACTACTCTAATACTGAGAAAGGTCTCACGAGTTACAAATAGCATCTTTCCATTTAGGAATGTAAATAGTTCAACTTTAGGAAGTCTTTTATGGCTTCTCTTCCCTGTTTATCTTTTTATTCTTCTCTTGACTCTTGTACTTGCAAGTCTGGAATTGAGCCTTGAAAGAAGCTTAAGTAATTCTGAGATGCAAAGGTGAGGAGGGAGCGTGCTGACTTCAAAGATATTTACAAAGTAGGAACCTTATAGTTAGTATGAAATTTTTCTGGTTGTAGAAGCCAAGTCAAGCCTTGCTGGGGAAACACAAAATAATTCCTCACTTATTCTTGTTTCCTGTGTTGTCTTGGCCAGGTGGCTTGACCTCTCTGGGCCTCAGTTTTCTCATCTGTAAAATGAAGGATTGGATTAGATAGGAATAGTAATCAAAATAATCTGGGGATGCCTAAGAGTCCCCCAGATCCTTTCAAAGGGACCATGAGATCAAAACTACTTTCATAATAATACTAGGATAAATTTTCTAATATGATAATATGTATAATATTATCATACATATACACATATTATATAGATATCATATTCTAATATGATAATATAACATGATAAAAAACCTACACAAATAAAAGCTCTTTCAGGGCAGCTGGGTGGCACAGTAGATAGAGCTCCAGGCCTGGAATCAGAACAACTCATCTTCCTAGTTCAAATCTGGCCAAAGACACTTACCAGTTGTGTGACCCTAAGCAAGTCACTTAACCCTGTTCACGTCCATTTCCTCATCTGTAAAATGAGCTGGAAAAGGAAATGGTGAGCCACTCCAGTATCCTTGCCAAGAAAACCCCAAATGAGATCACAAAGAGTAAGAAACAACTGAACAACAATAATAAGAGCATGAAAAGGTCCTGAGACTGAACAGTTGGAGAACTTATGTGTCAAGTTGCCAAAAGAATATTGGCTATATAACCATAGGTCCTGGGATCAAATTCCTTACTTAACGAACTGTGTAACCTGGAGCAAGTCATTTCATCTTTCTTGGTCTCTGTTTCCTTACCCATAAAATCTTTACCTAGGCTCAATGATCTCTAGCATCCTTGGCCTCTGAATAGATGACCCCTAAGTTCCCTTCCATTTCTCAAAAATTCTATAATCTTCATATAGAAACTGATTATTTTATTTTAAGGCTGTGCCAAAATGAAAGTCAGTGACCTGCCTTAAAGTTCAGTTCCAAATTTAAAAAGAATTGTCTCTTGGGAACAGTTATTGAGATTTCAGGCTGAAAACAAACCTTATCATGTAATAGCAAACTTCAAACATACCTCACAAGACACCCTCACTGTAATTCTAATTAAGTGGAAAGTTACCTGAACCTACTGTGGCTGGTAGCATTTTGGACCTTGGTATAGTCAGGAAATACACAAAAGGACTTAACACAGACATTTCTATGAATACTAATAATGCTAGTAATGGAGATCCCAAATAGCAAGATGAAAAATGTCCTGCTTTAGCAAGAAATCTATTACTTAGAAAAGATTATTCAACAGCTGAGATAAAAATGATTTTGTGCTGCTCTAGAAATGCCTCTTATTATCTGACTTTTTTTAAACAGTATTTGTCATTCATTAGCTCATATGATATAGGACCATCTAGAAAGTCTACTGCATGACTGAGTTGAACTTGCTAGATGGTCCAACTTCCTTCCCTCTATTTCTTGGCCACTGGGTATTAGGACACCGTTGGAGCACAAGAAGAGGGATGGACCACTATGGGAAAAGCATAGTCATTGGTTTAAAGCTGACAGGGATACTAGAGATCATTGAGCCTAGCCCCTTGATTTTACGAATGAGGAAACTGAAACCAAGAAAGATGAAATGACTTGCCTAAAGTTAAACAACACAACTGGTTAAGTAAAACAGATGGGATTTGATCTCAAGTCCTCTGATTATATATCCAGTACTCTTTCTGCAGCTTGATTTGTATTCCTTAGGGATGGTAGATCAATAGCAGCATCTATATGGGAAGGCCTAGAGTAGGGAAGCTCAATAAACAGACATTCCAGAAAACCTTCTGAGGCTCAGTGTGTCAGATGTTGATAGAAGGTACCTATGAATCAATCAACTGACATTCATTAAGCTCCTACTGTGAGCCAGGCACTGTACCAGCACCAGAATCGTGGGTACTCATGAGTTCTGTTTCCAAAGTTTCTAAACGAACTGATCTACTTGCCTTTTACTAAAAGTAGACCCATAGAGTTCCATAAAGGATTGCATCCCCATCCAGGAAATCTTGCCTAGAACAGCTTTAGCCCTAGATTGGGAAACAAGTCAGTTGATGGGAAAGTATCCCAGAATGAATAATACTCATCCTTTCAATGTTCCGTGCAGTACACTAGCAAATAAGCCAGGGGCAAGCAAGGAAGTCTGGTCACCATGAGAATGTAATCAGCCAAGAGGTAACTATCCTACAGGTTATTTATAAAAACTGCTTGCTGGGGAGGGTGGTGGCCAAAGCTTTGATCTCTCCTAGACTGAGGGAGGTGTTCCTCCATATGGACATACCCCACTTTCTGGTGTCTACCCACTGGGCACCTTTCCACAGCATTAGCCACCAAAGCTGCTACTTCTGTCCTTTATGCACATACATATACATATAAACACACATATGTAATATGCACATACATGCATATATACTTTTGGATTTTTGTTCTTAATTGTATGTGTATGTGTATACTTATACATGCACATACAAACATACACACACGCGTGCGCGCACACACACCTCTTTGGATTTTTGTTTTCAGATTCTGTTTTTAGAGTTAGAATTTCCTTCCCCAAAGTTCTATAGACTTGTCAAAAGTTGCCCTGGAAAAAGGCAAATGTTAGCATAAGATTTGGAGGAAGCAAAAGTCCTACTGATCTAAAATGCTTTGGATTTAAAGAGAAATTAGAGAGAATTCTTTATTAGAATCATAAAGTATAAATACATGAATGTTAATTAAGTTTAAGGAGTAGAGACTGAATCTGGGATTCCCTTGCTATGGGGAAGAGGATACTCCTACTAATGCTGGACTGCCATCTTGTCAGCCTTAGAGTCTTGAGTAGAGAGCTGAGAGATGAATGCCTTGAATATGTTAGCCAACATAGGTCAGAGAGGAGCCTTTAAACCAGTCTTCCTCTCTTTAAGGCTAACTCTTTAGCTTCCTAGCAATTCAATTTAAATATATATCTTATTAAGAGTTTTCTTTATCTTTAAATCCATTATGGAGGTAAAGAAAAAAAGATATTACTTACCAATTCATTCCTTTGCTATTGAGTTCATAAAAATAAAAGTGGGAAAGCCTGTTACAAATATTATGTAGTTGTCAAGCACGATCCCTTTACACAAAACAGATGGTTTATCTTATGATTAATTTTTTAATAGCTATGTTATTATTTTGCCTTTAAAATCAGCATAAAGAACTAAAAATAAAGTGAGCAATAGGATTATAGAGCATGGAACAAGCAGAAACTTATTGAAAGTATTGAAAGAGCTAGAAAAATCGTTCATTAAAAATGAGTATTACCCATGGACCAGCACCCCATGCTCTAGTTTGTTTGTTTTATGTGGACTGGGTTCATTCTCTGCGTCTGCCCTCCAGAACAATATCTCCTTAGATGTGGGTAAAAGGGCCCACTACTCCTATGCAAGCGCTCAGTGCCTCCATGTGTAATATAAATATCAGGCATGGGACAATCTTTATTCTACCCCCACAAAAAATGCAGATCCATGTAAAAAGACTCACAGAAGCCCATGTCAATATAATTCCTCTATTTCTCTGGTGAGACCTAATTTCCCCAAGGATCTTAAGGTATTCTAAATTCATAGCATCACCCTATAATTTGGACTGTTATGTGCAGGGGAAACAAAGCTTTGAGTTGCTTATGTATAATAGTAATGTAAGATATTCTGGTAAAACATTCTTTATCTATATGGGCATCCATTCCTTGTGGTTTGAATTTTTTGGAAGGTATTATCTTTGGGGTTGCTAGATTGGCAACCCTCAGATATTCTGGAGAGTCCCACTTTCAACCCCAGGAACCCATACATTCTAACTACTTAAAGAAACCTATTCACTGAATGGGTATATTTCACTGAAAGTGATAATGTGATAAGATCATAGCCTGAAAGGGCCAGGGTCTCACTTTGCATCCTGGGCCATCCCCAGTCATCCTGATAAATATCAAGCCACTGGACCCAGATGACTTAGGAGAAGAAAGTAAGGTTGGTGACCTTGCAAAGCCCTTCCTTACTCAAATCAAAGTCAGCTGCAAGTCATGTCATCATCTTGATGTCATGGTCCTCTTCGAGAACAAAGGGCACACACGACAACAACTTTAAAGGGCTCAGACTCCCTTTGGAAAGGAAGCACATTTAGGACTACTAGACAAGTCTCTTCAGTTCTTCTACAATCCAAATAATGTATAGTAATAGTGTTTGGCAAAAATCCCCTGATGTTTCTATTACCTCAAGGATCATGTAATGGTTCTCTATGAGACAGGCACTCAGCACTCCTTTATCTTAGATGATTGAAATAAGGAAATCTTGAGTATCCTTCATAAAGCTAGAATTCAGGAACTCTCATCACTTGTCCATGAGGTTCCCCTTCCTACAGCTGCTTGGGCTGAGAGGCTACTCCACTACTTCTCCAAAGCTGGTACCTCTCCAGGAAGATGAAGTCTAGGAATTCTTTACTCTGATGGTTCAGGCAGAATATATGCATCTCTCATGTGCCCCTGTCAGAAAGCAGCTGTTATCCCCTTATCTTTACGCTGAGGAATATGATAATGGCCAGAAAGGGAAAAGAGACTTTAAGCTCTGAGTGGACTCCTTTTTTATAGACCAGAGTGAAGAGACAATACTACACACACACACACACACACACACACACACACACACACACACACACACACACGCTGTATCAAAGGCATAAGAACCAAGCAATTCATCTACAAACATTAAGACTGATTCTCCAGGAGCCTCTAGGGAGCAGCTCCATGATTTCCATAGGATGCAATCAAAATCCCCAAACAAAGCCTTACCACACTGCATCTCCTTGGGTTAATAAGAGAACTCCCCTGATCAGTCAATCAGGCAGTATTTAGTCCACAAGTGTATGAAAACGATCTGAGGATGCAGTCTGAGAGTGGCTTTAGAGGTCATTTTAAGCTGTCAAGAGAAAGATTAAATTTTTCACTTGTATGCATTTGTCCCATTTGGTTATAATTACGGCTCACAAACCAGAACATGTTTGATTTGAGACTGGTCCCTTGCCCAATTCCTAACCCTCTATCTGTCTCCTCCACTACTATTCCCATGCTGCTAAACTGATAAAACTAAACTACTTTGGTTGACTAAGTCCACTGCAAATGTACGTTCTCTAATTTTAATTAGGCTGTCGCTGCCACAGGACAATTCTTTTACTCCTCTATAATTTATTCCCTATAGTATTCTTCAAAGAGGCTCTTCCAAAACTTTTCTTCTATCTTCATGCCTTCCCATATGACCTTCCCCCTACCATTGAAGCAGAGGACCCACCTTATACTTTACTGAGAAAATATTCTTTATCCTAATGACAAGTTTCTTCCCCTCCCATATCCTACGTTTCAATACACTTTATTCAACAGATTCTACATTTCATCATCTCCTGTTTTCTCTTTTGGTATCTTAGTCTGATAAAGAAGTAGCTCTTTTCCTCACTGGGATCAACCCTTTTATTCACATCCTTGATCCTATCTTTCTTCTTCCTATCTCTCTTTCCTATCTTTCCCTTCCCTCCATACTAGTCATTTCTTCTCTCTTTCTACTCCCCAGTATCCCCCTAGGTACTAGCTGCTCTGTACTCTGCTGGCTACAGATATATCCAGGTCTCTTTTATACTGAAAACCCCTTTACTTTTCTCTTCCGACCCCTCAGACTTTCACCCTATATCTCTCCTACCCATAACAGCCAAACTCAATCTACGCTTCTTGCTTTTCCTTTTTCTCTTTTACTTTTCAGTGCCTTGCAATCTGTCTTCCAAATCCATCACTCAGCTGAAACTTCTCTCTTCAAAATAACCTAATGATCTCTCTTAATTAGCCAAATTCAGACACCTTTTCTCAGTGTTCATTCTTCTTGACTTTCCTGCAGTATCTGATATTACTGATGGCCTTCTCCTCTATTCTCAAGGTTTTCCCAGGACTACTCTCTAGATTCTCCTTGTACCTATTTGACCACTCCTATTTTCTCATCTCCTATGCTGGATTATCATCTATGCCCCTGTTTTATCCCTCACCTAATATTTATTATCATGGGGGCATTGAACAGAAACATTTCTGTTGATATATCTTCCAAGGAATCTTAATGATCTTGATATATGATGGGAGACATGTTGCTCAGTCATTTCAGTCATGTCTGACTCTTCACGACCCTGTTTGGGGTTTTCTTGGCAAAGATACTAGGGAGATGTTTCATTTCCTTCTCCAGCTCATTTTATAGATGAAGAAACTGAGGCAAACAGGAACTTGCCCAGGATCACACAACTAGTAAGTGTCTGAGGGCAGATTTGAACTCAGGTCTTCCTGAAGGCAGGCCTAGCACTCCATCCACTGTGCCACTTAGCTAGACCATGATAGGTTACATCTTGTTGTAAAAGACAGTTTTGATCTACCAAATCAAATGCTTTTGAAAAAAATTAACAAGTAATAATCACAATGGTATCTTATACTCTTACTTTCGATTAATTTTAAGATGGTAAAAATGTGATCCACTGCTGAATATCATGAGTAAGTCTACTTGTTTCTTACTAATAGCCTCATTGAAGATACCCTTGAATTATATATAGATGGTTCATAAAGATTTTGTATAAATGAGAGTATAGGCATATAGTAGTTATGGAAATTCTCTTGGTTATCTTTTTCACTATTAATAAGATCTGAAATTATTTTCATACCTTTGGTATCTTCCCTTTCCTTCAGACATCTTTTTTATCTCTTCCTCAGTTCCCCCCCAACTTGTATCATCTCTGGTATGGATCTTCTCTGAACTCAGCTGGTCCAATTCAGTTGCTTTTCCTGTTTTTATTTCTGGCTTTGCGCCACTTAAATCTCCTCTATAAGCCTATTTGAGAGGGTGATATTAGAATCCAAGTGCAATGGTTAAACCATCCCTAATGAAGAAAAGAATTTCTTAAAATGCTGGGAGTTTTTTTTTGGGTGGGGGGTTGCAAATCTTTTCCATTTTCTCAGTTTTTTAGTCTTTATTTTGATCCTTAAATTTCCTTGTGATTTTCTTAATTGATTATCTTTCCAAGCTTTCTTTAAACTGGTTTTAGCCTCCACTATTTCTGCTTTATGACTTGAAATTGCTCATATTCATCCATTATCCTTCTTTGTGAGATTTCACAAATGAGTTTATATTCCATCCCAGTGTTACTTTTGGCAACCTTCTCTCTTTATATAAAATATTTCAGTTATTTAACACTCTTGGGCTCCTTGCAACTAATTTATATTGGCTAAACTTTGGGATGAAATTATCCTAGTCCATGTCAGTGTCATTTCTACTGTCCATTTCCCATTTTAAATTTTCAATTATTTGTTTAATTCAGAGGTAAGCCGTTTTAATTTTCCGCTATATCTTTTTTTCATTATTATTCTCTCATTTTCTACTCTTTTGATCTCAGCTCTGACAAGTCTGACTATGAAATGACATCTATCCAAGGAAAAAGATTCATGTCAATGCAAAGGCTTTTCCTATCAGTTAAAATCAGATCTGTTTTGTCCTTTATGATGTTGTTTGGTGTTTGCATGTCTAGCACCTAATGGAAGCATGATACAGAGGCAGCTGGGACATATAACGAATAGAGCAATGAACCTGTAGTTAAGAAGACCTGAGTTCAGATTCAGTCTCAGATACTTACCAGCTCTGTGACACTGGGCAATTCACTTGACTGCTATCTGTCTCAGTTTCCTCATCTGTAAAATGGAAATAATAGCTCCTATGTTCTATACTTCTTGTGAGGATCAAATGAGATAATATTTATAAAGCTCTTTGCAAACCTTAAAGCACTATATAAATGCTTTCAATGATGATAATGTCGATGATGCTTCTGTGTAATCTACAGTCTTTGGCCTCTTTCATTCCTTCTTCTTTGAACCATGCTTTTCCCTGTCCTTCTCTATTTTCACCTCTTCCTACTTTTATACTGAAGTTACCAAGAAACCATGTGTGCTGTTTTGATCTGTAGCATCTTACAAGTTCTTTGTAGTATTTATCTACCACTTCATCCTCAGAAACTAAGCCTGGTGCATGAACTACAATTTTTTTTTAATTTGCAAATATTTATCATTATTATGTTAACATACTATGCTAAAATGTGGTAATATTTGGTAATATGTAATATAATATATATTACCTATATAACATAATAAAATACAGTAAAAAAAATGGTATGGTAAAATACCCCCTAAAGTTCTTTCTTTTCACTTTTCACTTCTACAATACAATCCAGCCTACTCTGCCAACTCATTGTTTTGCCTTTCCAGTTTGAAGTGAAAAATCTGATTACCGCTAAATAACTGATTATCACTAAAGTTCTGTTCTGTTAGTTCATCATGTTATTGGTGTAACCATGTATACTCAAAAGCTAAAGTCAGTCAACAAGAGTGTTTAAAGCTCTTACTATGTGAAAGGCACCATACCAAGAACGGAGAAGGAAAGGCAAAGTCACAGTCTATGTCCTCAAGGAGCTCCCATTCTAATGGGGAGATAACATGTAAATAACGATGTATATACAAAATATACACAGAGTAAATGCAAGATTTACTGCATCTAGGTGGCATAGTGGATAGAACGCCAAGCCTGGAGTCAGGAAAACTCATCTTCCTGAGTCCAAATATGACCCCATACACTTTCTAGCTGTGTGATCCTGGGCAAGTCACTTAACTCTATTGGCCTCAGTTTCCTCATCTGTAATGAGCTGGAGAAGGAAATGGCTAATCACTCCAGTATCTTTGCTAAGAAAACTCCAAATGGGATCATGAAGAGTTGAACACAACTGAAACAACTGAACAACAAAATCCAAGATAATCTCAGATGGAAAACTTTAACAGTTAGGGAGGACTGGGGAAAAACTCTTGAAAAAGGTAGATTTTTAGTTGAGTTTAGAGGAATATCAGGGAAGCCTGACAAGGAGGTAGAGGTGAAGAGTGAAGTCATTCCAGGCATGGGAAAAATGCAGTGAAAAGTCAAGAGATGGAGGGTTCTGTGTGAGGAAGAGCAAGGAGGCCAGCATCACTGGCTCTTGCAGTATGAGAAGGAGAGTCAAGTATAAAAAATATGGAAAGCCACCACTAGACTTCAAACTCCCATAGTTCCTACAAGACTGGAAAAGACTGAATACTGTGTTTGTTTTCCTAAGACTTTTCCATGCTAAATGTGGAGAGGCTTATTAGATTAGCCACATGGAATGGTCAAAGCTTAGCTTAAGGAACACTATCTAATGAGGGATTTCTTCTTTTGCCTATAGTAAAGACTTTAAATGTTCATCAGACTTCCCTCATACATAAATTGGCTATTCTTCTCTCAGTTCTTGATTTTTTTTCAGTACAGCCAAAATTCTTGATTCCATTTTGCTTGAACCTCATCTCTGAAGTGACATCTTTTTCTTTAGAGTTTAGTAGATGATTCCATTTTCATCCTTCATCACCTATCCTTTTGGTTGCTCTCCCAGTTGCCTTCATGAAGCATTTAGTCAAACCAGTTCCTTCCTTTCTAAAGGACAGTGTAACACATTGGTTAGAGTCATGTTTGAAAAATAAACTATTCCTGAGTTATTTGTTATTATTAAGACAAGAATTGCTTAAAATATTCTGAGTTATGTCACTCTCCAAATTACCACCACATCGGGACCTGTAATAATAAATAGAAGAGCAAGACAAGAGCAGCAAAGTATGACTAGGAAGATGCTAGACCTCAGTGCTAGAGCCCATGGAACAGAGAGCTTTAATATCCTGAAACTTGTGTTCCACATTTTTAACTCTCTAACCAAAACCTGGCCTTTGGTAGATTTTGAGACACTGCTAATATTCAGCCACTGAAATTCAAAAGTACTGTGATAACTGAGTAATGCAAGAAAGAAGCTTATCATCTTTTTAAGTACTAGGGTCTCAGGACCCAGCACATGCTGTGACTCGTAACATCCCTGAAGTAGATGCTTCCCATTCCACTCAACTTAAAGTATTCGGTAATGAACTTGACTGGAGGATTGCACACTTGAGTTTCAAATTCTTTATGTCTCTCCTACAGTCTTTAGAATTGTTTGCTTGCATTTTTCCACATCTGATTAAAGTTTAGCACACTTTTGGTGAAACCAGTTTTTTTAAAGTTGTAATCCCATTTGCTTCCTTTTCAAAACTGACAGTGCAACTTTTTCTTTTCTTGGTGGAGAGATGGGGGGACTATGAGGGCAGAAGGTTGCATACACCATCAGACACATTTGCTGTGAAAATAGATTTTGCTTAACTTTTAAGAGCCTTTTTAACGCTATGACTTTTTATATAACTATCAATTCTCCGTGTGTTCTTGATGAAGAAATCCTGTATCATGGTAAAGAGGCACATGATAATTAGGACTTATAATAGAACCCAGTTTTTTTTTTTTAACTTAGCATTTTCCTACAAAGTTCTCAAAGCTTTCTAATACAGTAAAATCTTAGCTATCTTCAAATTTCAAAAAAACAAGTTAATCTACCATACAAGAAGCACTTACTAGAGGGCTGTTATATGCCAGGCACTGTGCTAGGCATTGAGGATACAAAAACAAAAGCAAAAAGCTCCTCCCTTTAGGAACTTATATTCTATTAGAAAAAATATGCATATGTATATATGTATACAAAACATAAGGAAAATAAATATAAATAAATTTTGAGAGAGAACACATGGTGGGGGGTGGGGGTGGGGAGGGTGAGTAGGGATCCAGAAAGGCTAAATAGTTGTGTATTCTAGGGAGATGAGAATTTATCTATTCTCTTAAAGTACCTAATGGTTTTTTTTTCACTTTGACCATTGTAGCATAAGTTAGCATCTTTAAAATGTATTATACCTGTCTGCCTTCTTAAGCATAGTACAAGATATAATTTAACTTTTTCTTATGACTCAAGATATGAGCACCAATTATTGTTCCGTTCTGGGAGACCAGTTGAGGTTGTAGGGCGTCTTGTGTCTGTACCAAATAGCCATAGATAGCTGTGCTTCTGAATTACTTTGATTTGTAGAGGATTTTTTCCTGTTTCCTCCCTTGTAGTCAGCTGCCATTTTATTGTTCCTATAAGCTATACTTACCTAGGGCAGCTCCCCTTCTAATTGTCTGTTTCTGGATTTAGTCAACTTGGAAATCCGATGACTACATCTTCCCGAATAATAAGCCTCTGGGTGAGGTCTCTGGAGCATGAATGTGTTGTTTTGAGTGTTTGTTGGCCATTTTCCCTACTTCCTATTTCTCAACTGTGGTCTACATAGGTGATGTTGCCAGATAGCCAAGTTGCAGACAGGTAAGGTAAAGAATAAACACACAAGCAATAGGGAGGAAAGTAATCTAGAACGTTTTGATGTGTTTGGTTTTTGTACTCCTTTAGTAGTTGAATAAGCAGTTATGTCTCTTTAATAAAAATAAGTTGCTGAGCCTTAAACAGTATTTCCTTTAAAACTTTCAGTCAAACCCCTAGGGTAACAAGCAGCATACATCCAGCTCATTTAGTTCCTTCTTATTTAGGCTTACAGAACATGACAGCTAAGCAAGTAAGTGATTAGGATGCACAGGCTGTCTGTCACTGCTTCTATCTCAAGTGTAGACGAATAGCCAATTAAGGATTCACTCTGACTTTTGACATCCTTCTTTTCATCTCCTCACAGTACAGAGTAAATGGAATGAAAGTATATGTTCCCTCTGTGACTCAGCCATGCTAAATGTGTCTGGTAACACTTCCTGGACCACAGTGTGCCACAGTGAGCTATTTTAACATCTTTAA
Source organism: Bettongia penicillata ogilbyi (assembly GCA_023548195.1). Taxonomy (NCBI): domain Eukaryota; kingdom Metazoa; phylum Chordata; class Mammalia; order Diprotodontia; family Potoroidae; genus Bettongia; species Bettongia penicillata. The sequence goes on along the minus strand of JAJHZJ010000152.1, from coordinate 974,471 downwards.
GCTCTAGCTGCAGGTTCCAAATGTTTACTGATGAGGGTTAGTGTGAGCTATGGAGGAGAAATAAAGGCTGGCCTCCTTTGTTGAAGCTATTTTTAAAAATCATATGTGGAACAAATGTATAACAGAGTAAACTAGTCACCACCTTGATGACTCTGCACTTAAGTCTGCACGTATCTCTACCATACAGAAATAATTATTGGAAGAAGAAGAAGAAAAAGACAGTATTCTTCCCCTCTCAATCCCGTCTCACCCCTGTAGGCTTTCTCCGAGCTTTAGCAGGTATCAAAAACCATTGTTTGTAAGTGTATTGTGCATACTCAAGCAACATCAAGAAAGATGTATTTTATTGAGGCTCCTGTTTTCTTTCACGCTTCAGGAATGTTGAATTTCCTTTCCCCAGACTGGCAGAATATTAACATCCTCCTGCCCTCTCCCTGGCTACCCTTTTCTAATTTGCTTTCTATTGATGTCTGATGAGAATTAAAGATCTTTCCCCATCCATTAATGGACTTGCCCATTAAGGGAAGTTTGATTAGGGGAGATTTGCTTTGTAGGAAGGCCAACATCTTTTGTTAATTTCTAAGGAGGTACTGGGTCAGAGGGTCATGCCCTCTGTCTCTGAAAAGTGTATAAATACTTTGAGGTGAGGTTTTACTTTGAGGTTTACTCATTGGAAGTGTTTATCTGGCCAGATGAGACTCTGGGCAGCCCCTAAGGAGCCCCCAGGCTTGGAAAATCCAGGAGTTGGTTCTTCTTTCTCTGGTAACTATGTATATATTGCTTATGATCAGACAGTTGGAAGCCCTGTCTGTTGATCTTTGTTTCTCTGTTTGTATTTTCTTCTGAAGTTCAGGGTGCTGACTTTTTACCCTGATCTAAGTAAATTATATATATGCTTGATTAAAATAGATTGTTGACCCCTCAAAAGTTCCTTTCCTTTTAGAAAAGCAGATCAAAGAAGCTGTACAGTAGGCCCTCCTGTATGTTGGGGTTCTTGCTGATACAATGACTTTGTACAGTCAATCAAAATGCTTACCTGTTATAAACCACTCTAAAGGAAAAATTTTCAACCCCTAAAAAAATATTAGCTGTAGGATGGTTTCCAATGCTTTTAATAAAATTGCACCTTTCTAGGATTAAATTGTTTGACTTTAACTTATTCTTAGGTATCCATTTTTAAATAACCTTATTCTAGTTAAATCAGTGTTCTGGTAAGGGTAACCTTCTTTCATTTCCCCCCAAAATATCAACACAGATGTAAATATCTACAAACATTGCACATATATCTTCTTGAAATGCTGTGTGCATTCTAGAGGAAATTCAATCTGATTGTTTAAAAAAACTAATTTCAAACATGAACTGCTTTTATCCCTTTCACCCCAAACCTCTGATTAAAATTTAAAAAATTCAAATTCATTTAGATCATTTAAAAATCAAAATTTCCAGCTATAACTATTTATAAATTAATAGCGTAGTTGAACCTATAGAGCCTGAAGTCTCCCAAAATCTGGGTCCTTCATATCTCTGAATTATTCATAGAGTAAATACAGAATTGGAAGCCAAGTCTTTTTCCAAATGGCTTACTTAGGCTTATTTAAGTCTGAGCTATCAGCAGAACAGGTTTGTTTATATTTTATGATCTTGAATTGTTCAAGCTCTTACAGATAAAAATATAGTTCCTTCCCAAAACTATAACTGAGTTGGTGTGACCAGTGTTTTGTCTAAGAATCTTGAAATCTGGAGAATGTTTATGGAACTTGTACTTCTTCAGCAGGTGTAAACAACTGAGTTGAGGAACTAGTTAATAAGGGTAATAAAAATAAACTAGTTGAAGAAGAATAATTAGTTAAAATAGGAAGCACACTGGTAGCTTACTTCCTTCTTTCCCCTCCCTCCTTCCCAACATTGCCTCACCTTTCACTATGTATAAGAATCTTTTTCTCTATAGCCTTAGGCCCATATTCTCTTTCCCACTCTCGGGTGAATTTTTCTTACAATTTTTATTTGAGTGGACTTTCCCTGCTCCTTGCCCAAATGTACGTTTTATAATCCTCACTCTTGGAGCCAAAGCAGCTCATTCTGACTCTCCTCCATCCATCTCTGCCACTCATCCCTAGTTTCTTCTTGCTGTTTTTTTAAATTTCCTAGTTCCTTATTTATTTCTCCTTCAATCTTTCCTTCTTTCTTCATTTCCCTCTTTCATTCCTTCTTTTTTCTTCCTTCTTTTTGCTTTCCTCCTTTCCTTTCATCTTTCCTTTTTTCTTTCTTTTCTTCCTTCTGTCCTTCCTTCCTTCTTTTTTTTCATTAAAGCACAAAGCTAATGAGACTGAGGTCATAGATCTGGTCCCTGTGTAGAACAGCTCTGTTTTGTTTCATGGCCAGAAGTAAATCTGTGACGTTGATCACAAAGAAGCCTGAATGTAAGAGTGTAGATAAGACATATATGACGCTACTGGAAGTGTCGTCTCAGAATACAGACACACAGTTTATTTAAGGTGCATTTACTTAAATTTAATTTTGTAGGATGATAGTAGATGAGTCAAACACCAGGAAATAGAAATTGGGATTCCTTCCTTACACAAGATCAAAGAGTCTGAGGCATCACCAACCAAAAATCACAAGAAAAGTTACTCGTTTTATTGATTCTACTAGGAAGTATCAGTATTCCCCCTTTCTTTCATCTTCCAGGAACCAAAGAAATTGTCATCGATGTTGATGATAATGGAGTCATTTCACTGAACTTTGAATGTGATCAGATGTCCAAAGACTCTAAACTCATCTGGTCTAAGGATTATGAACCAGCTGAAGACTCTCCTCGACTAGAAGTTGATACCAAAGGCAATAAGTAAGAAATGTTTCATCAGCAGCAATAGTTTCCTTTTTACTTTCTACTGGGATGATTTTGACAAGAAGGGATGAAATTATATAAAACAATACACTTTTCACAGAATTGTCAAAACTCATAATTCAGTATTTCAAGGATTTTGTTATTTCAAGACCGTAGGTAAAATCATCACCAGTTCAGACTATTGTAGATTGCAACGTAGTAGACTCTATTATAGTTGCTATGGCTGAAAACAGTCATCACTTCCTGGCCATTTTCTGGTGATCAACCTCTCAAAACATAAGAAAAAAAAGAGCTCAACCCAACATAAATGTTGAAGAATGCTGATAAAAATAGTTCACATTTATATTGCAAAGTATTTCCATATGTATTGCTTTTCATTAGTGATGTCAGAAGAGTTTTAACTGGTAGTGTCGAAAGAACAGTGACCCTGGGAGTCTAATCCTGCCTGCCACTTAGTAACTATGGCTCTATGTATAAGTCACTTAATTTCTTTGAAACTTCTTTATCTTATCTGTAAAATGAGGGCAATAATACTGTGCAAGATTATTGTGAAGTAACTGTAAAATGATATATAAAGGGCAACTCTTATTATTAAATATTATTATTATAAATTAAATATATTATTATTAAATTAAATATTAAATAAATTATTAAATAAGAGGTTTAAGGATTCCCATTAATGCTAAGATTGTTGAATATAAGGAAGTTTGGTGCAGATAAATATTTCAGGAGACAGAAAGGGACTACTTTCCCCATCTTCTATCAGAAAGAGCATAGTATAGAAGAACAGTTGATCTTGAATCTCCCAGAAACTCTTTATGTGACCTTGAGCAAGTCGTAAACTCTCTGGGCCTCATTTCTTAGTCTTTAAAAGGAGTGGATTGAACAAGGTAGTCACTAAAATCCTTTCCGTGTCTAAAATTCTATGATCTCCCATTTTGCTTTTTATATTTGCCTACCTTTTGACATCCTTTGAGGCCATGAATATTACATAATTAGATTTTTTAGACAATAAAACTAAATTAAAATTTAAAAATATATATCCCATAGTACTTTTCTGGGAGATGCCAAAACCATAAGCCCTGGTCAGCAATATATTTTCAATCATAAAATCTAAAAGTACTTGAAAAAAGCCCAATATATCTTCCAAAAAAAGTTAATGTGACTATAAATGCTTTCCCCCAAATGTATACATACTCCCAATGACATTTTACATTTATGACTTTTTTTAAAGTTAGAATATATAACGTGTTTAATTTTTCAAGATCTGCTTTTATGACTTCCTTTCCTATTCACATATTTTATTTTCAAGGACTAAAGCTACTTTTAAAGACCTTGGAATAGATGACTTGGGAATTTACTCCTGTGATGTCACAGACACTGATGGAATTGCTGCAAGCTATTTAATAGATGAAGAGGGTAAGTTTAAGTCGGTCCACTGATGTCTGGAAAAATGAGACAGTGAGAAGAGTGCTAGATTTAAAGCTAAAGAAATTCTACTACTTAGTATCCAAGTGTGACCTTGGCAAGTTGTGTAGCCTCTATGGGTCTTATTGCAAATTGACAGGGTTGGATTCAGGGGCAAGATGGCTCCTACCATCTTAAGAAAGCTGGTTATTAAAATTTTGATCCTTTATACCTCAGAAATTGGTAGATACTACAGGGCTTGTGTTACTGTTTTGTTGATTGCCTTGACTTAAGAAAGTGATGGATAAAATGTTAATAATGAAGATTGAACTTAAAAATGTGCTGCGAGTATATTTTTTTCATAGAGTTGGTTGTTAAACATTTACCAGCTTACCCCTGGATTAAATAATCCCTAATGTCTGTCCCAGGTCTACATCCTATGGTTTGTAATTATTATTTGCCATTTTTATATTATGTGAAAAATCAGATTGGACATTTGTAGCCAAAAGAATTCTAAACTGGAAATCAGAACACTGGGCCTAAACATTATATGCTGTTTCATATGTGACTCCAGTGGACAAGCAACCTCTCTGAAAACTAAATTCTGTCATTTGTAAAATGAATATAGTAGAATTTTCCCTACAACAATATATGTGACATACCTTTTGACCCATGTTATCATTAAGTTCTAACAGCTTTCTTTTTTTTCTTTCTTACCCAGAGATGAAACGTTTACTTGCTCTCAGCCACGAACACAAATTCCCAAGTGAGTATCAGAAAAATGTTCATGGGCAGTGGTCACCACACTGTATGCTGAGCTAGCAATATTAATGGCACTTATAGAAATGGGACATACATTTTGGCAGTAACGTATATTTCCAGTAGCACTTCCTAGTAAATTAAAAAATCAGATGGTGCTATCATTTTTGTTTGCAATTAATAATTCTTTCTCCAAGTGTACTGAGGATGTTGATGCATTAAAAGTTACCTTTAGTCTACTAGCACCCAAGTGGCTCTTTTTATGGAGCTATAAGATCTAGACTATGGAATGAATTTTTTTCATATAAATATTTTGATGTCATGTCTCTGTCACTTTCTTCAGATATATTCATTCGTATGTCTCCATGGAGAGGCAATATGAGGTCATGGTGAAAGGGCTGGCCTCAAAGTCAGCAATCATTAGGCCATTAAGCATTTATTAAATACCTACTATATGCCAAGCAGCTAAGTGGCATAGTGGATAGATCACTGGGCCTAAAGTCAGAAAGACCTGAGATCAAATTTTACCTTAAATACTTATTAGTCATGTGATTCTAGACAAGTCATTTAACTGCCTTCTGCCCCAGTCTCCTCAACTCTAGACTGAAGATAGTAATAGCACCAACTTCTCAGCATTTTTGTAAGGATCAAATAAGATACTAATTATAAAGTAATTACAGTATCTGACCCATAAAGTGCTTAATAAAGACTTGCTCCCACCCTGTCTACAGAGGCATATTTTTAATTCCTACATAAATTCAAGTTCCACCTGCAACACAAACTAGCTACGTGACTATGATCATGTTACGTAAACCCTGGAAGCCCCAGGTAATTCTTCAAACTATAAGTTACAGATAGAGTTGCTGAGTTGCATCGGAGGAGAAAGTTTTCATGCTGGGACTTCCCCAAACTGATAAAATCACAGGCCAGAGCCAAAACAAATGTCTCCTTGTCAAACTGAATTCTTTTTGAATAGTCGTACTAAATTAAAACCCAGGAGAGGAGTTTTGTCACTTCAGACGCTCAAACGAGTCTCCACCAGCTTACACATAAGGAAAATGAATTGACTAATTATATGGGGATGGCCAAGGAAAGAGGCAGAGAGTCACTTGGTTTATCTGATATATGACCTGGCTCCTTTTGGGCACTCTTACATTAAAGAGGAGATGCCCCAGCTAAGTGTTAGCAGTGTGTAAGTCTGTAAGGAGACTGAAGGCTTGTTGACCTGAAAGCATCTTTTGCCATTAACATTCATGAGCTGAGACAGTAAAAACCTGTGGAAAGTTACTCCCCAGAACTTGTGTTTAAAACCTTAAAATAGGAACTAATGCAATGTTGTTATAAAGACATGATTCTTGCATAACTCAGAGATTTCCTTTGTATTCCATATGTTAAAAACATAGCTACCTCTTTTAAAGGCCAACTCCCTGCCTAGCTTTAACGAACTCCAATTAGTCTGCTCCATTAATGTCACTGACATGACTATATAGTGAGAATATATGAGTAAGAATTAGGAAATTCTGATTCAAATCCTCCCACAAAGCACTGGAAAAATAATTTCGTATCTATTTTTTCATAGGTAAAATTTGGGGAAAAAACGTGGCACTTTGTAGTTGTCTTTTGTTTGCAAATGAAGCTCAAAGTAGTGGGTTGATTTTCACAAAATTTTGTAATTTATTATTTATTTACTGGGCCTGTGCCACTGATTCTTGGGTTAAGTCAAGTCAACAAGCATTTATTAAGCACCTCTTATGGCAGGGCCCTGTGCTGAGTACTAGGAATACAAAGAAATGCAAAAGACAGTCCTGCCTTGAGGAGCTCAAGTCTAATGGGGGAGACAACATCCAGAGAACTGAATCCTAAAAGGCTGTATACAGGATAAAAAGGAGAGAATCCACAGAGCAAAAGCACTCTGAATAAAGGGGAAGTCAGGCAATTCATTTACCCTCTCTTTATCACAATGTCCTTGTTTACAAAGTAGTATTTATAATATTTGGTCGTACATACCTTATAAAGTCCTCATAGGAATTAGCACCATATTGCTCATGAGTTTAAAAAAAAATACTAAATAAATTTAAGAAAAGGAGTCCAAATCTTCCCCCTTGTTAGGAAGAGAAGAGCTCTTGGAAAGCCCTGTGGCTAGTACCAGTCCATTTCTTCATCCCCAGAGGTCTGCAGCCATGTTGGAAGGCCAAAATTATATGGGGATGATTAACTTGCACTTTGGCTCCCATCTCACACTAAAGCAAGTGAGGATAAGCCAGAGTAATGGACCTTAAATTTGTTAGTAATGAAGTAGAGCTTTAGAATAGTGATAGTCAACTTTCAATTATTTGTGGAAACAGAGGGGGCAGCATCCAGTCAACCAAATGATCAGTCAAGAAACACTGATTGAGTGGCCTGAAGAATTTACATTTGACTATAACAACGGAGAAGAGAAAAATGAGGGCATAGCAAAGAGTGAGTCAGTCCTGAGTGAGGGACCTGCAAATACATCTGAACTTGGTAGCGCTTCTACAATCATTGGTACTAAAAATAGAATTGATCAAGACATAAGTAATTTTGAGATCTTTTGAGGGTTTTTTTGGGGGGGAAGGGGAAGAATGGCTAAGAGACTTCTTATTTTAGGGCAACAGGCATTAAGATCAAGGAACTTTTTATTTTTCATAGGTTGTTTTGGGTAGGCAAAGAAATGAACTTGAGAATTGTATAGGTCAGGGGACCAAATATAATTTTTAATCTTTAAGTCTATGAAGAGTTGATGTATCTAAGAATATAAGCTGACGGGCATATGTCCATTTCCAATAGTAGTTTCCTCATTGTTAGAATGAAATCACAGGTCTGGCCCTCCAAAAAAATCTGTGGAGGGCAAGTCCCAATTCTTCAATCCAAAGGAAGATATTTGGCAAGCCTTTCAAGTAGCCCCTGTTACATAAAAGCTTTTAATTTTAGTTTCTAATATTAGGGTAACACACTTTAATAATCTTAGAGCATGGAAATTAGGTTAATACATTTGTATTTCAAGAGACCTGATGGTGGGGCATAAGTGAGACACACCATCTGTACCTACTTCCTTTTGTAAATGTTGACTTAAGGTAGCTAAATTATCTTTAAAGATTCGGTTAAATGGCAAATATTTGGCATAGTGGGTAGATGCTCACTCTGGAGTTGGCAAGATGAAAGTTCAAGTATTGCTCAGACATTTACTGGACAAGTCTTTAGACTACTATTTACCTCACTTTCCTCTTCTGTAAAGTGAGGATAATACTAGCATCTACCTCCCAGGGTTGTTGTGAGAATCAAATTAAGCAATATTTGTAAAACACTTTGTAAACATTAAAATAATATATAAGTGCTAGATGTTATTATCATTTCACATGAAATTTAACGAAGCCTGGCATTCCATTATATTTAGATGAGCAGTTGCTCAATAAATTATTCAGTCTAAAAATGTAAAAATCAATTCAGAAACCTCTAAACCAATCCTTAGGGAATGCAGATGTGTAGAAAGGGCTAGGAAAGTGTGTTTTTTTCTCTTTTGGCTTGTGCTTCCTTCTTCAGCTGAGAAAGCTGAAGTAAAAATAAAAGCAGTGTCATTTACAAGAATTCTGGAGCCCTGAAAGTGGAACTGGTGGTCAGGGCCTCTGGTGACAACTTTAACTATAGAGCAGTTGTGGACACTGACACCCTCTCATCGGCCAGTCGAGAACAGAAGTGATTCTGGACCAAATTAGAATCTGCCTGAGGCGTTGAGAAAAGTAGGGCTGAGAGCAAGCTAGAAAAAGCAAACATCTAAGGCTAAAATTGCATAAATTGTCCTGTGGCATTCGCTACAGCTGCCAGAGGGGCAGGATGTGTGAATTTGTGTCTGTCTTCCAGGGTTCTTGGTACAGATATAAAGAGGCAGTTCAGCGTAATGGATAGAGGGCTGGCATTGGAGCCTAGAAGACATGGCTTCAAGTGTTGTCTATGGTACAACTCACCTGTGTAACTTTTGGCAAGTCACTTAATCTCTCAGGGCAACTCTCTAAGACTGTAAAGCCACAATTGAGTTGCCTTTCCGCTTTGATGGAGGGCATTTCTATAATGGGAGTTCCCCCAGTGATGAAATTACACATCTTGACTGTGCAAAAAATATTAAAATATATATGTCTTTTGTGGGTGTCTGCATAAAGTCCAAAATGTGGATGGGTTATAGTTATTACATCAATACCTTTTTAAAAATTCCGAGTATATATATATATACATATATATATGCATATGTTTATGTATGTATATATACATGTATATGCAGATATTTATACTTACTAGTATACATGTATATAGCAAATAGGAATCATTTGGAGGAGAAAAGGGTAATTATGGCCTTTGCATGGGAGATATAATGCAAAAATATTTTTATAATTTCAATAATTGTGACCCTAGTGGAAAAGATGCTGGATTTGGCATCAGAGTTCAAATCTGGACTGTGCTACTTACAAACTGGGTAATCTTGGGCAAACTAGTTTATCTACCTGGACCTCAGATCACTCATCCGTAAAATGAAGGGATTGGACTAGATGACACTTGACGGTTATAAATCTACATTCTAAGGATCCTATGAACCCGTGCTTATTGTTCAGTAGTTTCAATTGTATACAACTCCTTGTGACCCCATTTGGGATTTTCTTGATAAGATAATGGAGTGGTTTGTCAGTTCCTTCTCCAGTTTATTTAACAGTTGAGAAAACCGTATAATTTTAAACTCAGAAGATCACAAAATCAGATAAGGAAAGGACTAAAAAGAGCAACTATTTCAACCCCATAATTTTCGAGATAAGAAAAATTTTATGGTGTTTTATTTTTTTCCAATTACACGTAAAGAAAGTTTTGACATTCACTTTTAAAAGATTTTGAGTTCCAAATGTTTTTCTCCTTCCCTCCTTCTTCTCTTCCCTCCCTGACAGCAAGTGATCTAATACAGATTACACTTGTACAATCATATTAAACATATTTCCATATTAGTCATGTTGTGAAAGAAGAATCAATACGAAAGGAAGAAATCAAGAGAAAGAAATTACAAACCAAAAAGGTGAAAATGGTACGCTTTAATCTGTATTCAAATTGGAGATAAGATAATTTAAGCCCAATAATGTCAAAGGACTTGCTCGAGATCCCATAATTAATTAGTGGCAGAGCTGAAACTAGAACCCAAGTTTTCTAGCCTCCAGTCTTGGTTTTATATTTTATTTTTTTTTGACACAAGCTACTGCTTCAGTTTTTATATCTGCTTATGAAGAAGTAAAAAAGGTCCAGCTAATTTTATTTCACTTAACATTTTCTACTTGCTGTTGATAATTTATAGTCAATAAAACATTTACTAATTGCCTACTATGTGCCAGGGCAGCTAAGTGACTCAGTGGATAGACCGCCAGGCCTAGAGTCAAGAAGACTTGTCTTCCTGAGTTCAAGTCTGGCCTCAGATACTTAGTAGCTGTGTGACCTTGGGCAAGTGATTTAACCCTGTTTACCTCAGTTTCCTCATCTGTAAAATGAGCTGGAGAAGGAAATGGCAATCATTCCAGTATCTCTGCCAAGAAAATCCCACATGAGATCACAAAAAGTCAGACACAACTGAAAAACAACTGAATTGAACTATGTGCCCTGCACTGTATTAAAGCAGTGGGGATACAAAGAAGCACAAAAGACAGTCCTTGCCCTCAGGGAACTCACATTCTAACAGAGAAGACAATTTTCAAAGACCTCTGTGAAAACAAGATGAAATACACACACACATACACATATGTATGTATATATATACATATATGTGAAATTATGTATAAATATAGATGAAATAAGTTAGAGATAATCAAAAGAGAAAAGGCACTATCTTTAAAGGACCCACAAAAGCTTCCTGTGGCAGTTGAGATGTTGCCTAGGACTTGAAGAGTTTTGGGAGTGAGAGCATTCCAGACCTGGGGAAAGCCAGTGAGAATTCTTGGAATCAAGAGATGGAGTGTTCTGTGCAAGGAACAAATGGAAGAAAAACTACATGAATTCAATTTGTTGTCCTCACTATTACTATATCATTTTTTTCCTTCTGTAGCTGTCCCACTGAAATCTGAGTTGGCTGTAGAGATTATGGAGAAAGGGGAAGTTCGGTTCTGGATGCAGGCTGAAAAGCTCTCAGGCAATTCGAAGGCCAATTACATATTTAATGACAAAGAAATCTTTGAAGGGCCGGTAGGTATCATTTGTTTTTAGTCTCTTCTGATGTCATTAGAACAGAAAGTGATGGAGAAGGGTGTTGGATTATAACCTGAATTAATTATAAAATCATGGAGGGGACATTTCTGGTTATGTACACACAGAAGAGCTGAGAGAATACAATTTCCTCATTGAAAAAAAAAAGACTTATTTCTAGGAAAGCCTTATGGGAACCTGGATCATTACAAGAATTAAAATGAGCAGTTTTTAATATTGAACCCACTTCTGCAAATTGTGAAAAACTAACTTCCCAGACTCTCATGCATCAGAAAAATGCCTTTTTATGACTATGGAGTTGTGGAATTCACATTGATGTTTTCTTCACCATCCACTGTTCCAATGGTAAATAGAGGTGTTGTCCCCTAAGAACTGTCATTCTTGTGACCTCAGTTATCATCCATACTTAGACCAGAGCCAACTTGGGAGAGTGAGGAAGGGTTCATGTTTTGAAGAGTGAGGGGATTCATGTTTTGCTGCCCCTACCCTAATTCCACTATCCTATTAGCTACTTCTGTCTACTATTACGCATCCCTAGTCCTTGGGATTTAGAAAGGGTAGAGAAGGATGGCCAGCAACCCTTTTCAACCCAACTATCACCTTGATATGTATGTGATGATGCCATCAAGCAAGACTCACTGGTGACTAGATGGTGGCAATAATGAGATTTTTTTGAGGATAAACATGATGGAAAGGTAAAGAAGGGGTACAGCAAAGAATATACCCATGACTTATACTGGTTCTAATAAAAAATGATAGAAAATTAACATGTTGCATATGCATTTAACATTTTATGCTAATGAAGTTTGTTTAGTAGAAATTAGCTTTAAGCCAATCTCAAATTTATGAACATGTTCATTTGAATGTGATTGTACAAGGGAATATCATTAAAATAACTCATCACCTCTCTTAATATATAATTTCTTTTAAAAAATCCCAGTGGAAGGTTCATGATATGATAAAGTCTCATAAAAATAGTGAAGAATCTACTTCAATGACTCCATTTCTCACCAGTATGGGTGTGACTCTCTCAGCACATCTGCCTGTACCTTCTCATCCTGTGTGGGTCTTATCCATGTTCTTTCATAAACCCTCCATAAACAATTGACCCAATGTGCCAAAGGCCTTCCTTAGCTCATCCCTACAAACTGTTTATCACTTGACCTTGACTCCTCAGACCTTTGGATTTGAAATTCATGATGACTTGGACAGGAAATGGCCAGATTTTACCTTTGTGCTATTTTTTTTATAAAAAGGGTTCCTAAGCAAATCAATCATGTAAAAATCTGACAGACTAAGGAGCAAGAGAGCAAACTGTTTTCAAAGACTATCACTGAGACAACTATGCCAGAATGTCCTTCAATAAACTGGTCAAATTCCAGAAACTATTATACAACCAAACCTTGACCGTATGTGACACTCTATCTATATATAATATGCTAAGTACAAATAATGCTTATCTATTAAGGACTGAGTACACATCCTGTCATCTTCTTGTTCCTATGAATGCCTGTACTTGTGTATTTCTGAAATTCAGATACTTCATTAATTCGGTTTAGCCTTCACCAGTTTATCTGAATTAGTGAAAGTGTATTATATTTCCCACAATCCTAGATTTGTGCTTAGAAGAGTATTACCTGAAAAAAAGAAATCTCACTAAAATCACTACTCTGTTTCAATCAAGTTTTTTTTTTATTTTAGTGTTAGTATTTTCTTTAGTTATATTGATGCCACTAAAGATCCTATTTTTTTCATTTCTGCTTTTCAATATGTGCTGAAGAAATATAAAATGCACATGGACCGAAACACAGGAATAGTTGAAATGATTATGGAGAAGCTTCAGGATGAGGATGAGGGCACATACACGTTCCAGATCCAGGATGGGAAAGCAACCAACCATTCTACTCTTGTTCTCGTTGGGGATGGTAAGAAGTTCACTCTTTCTTTTTTGCCCTCAGATTTTCTTACTTTCCTCATCAAAAATATCCCACAATACAAATCCCGCAAATGTGTCATTAGAAATAATGGGGATGAAATTCTGTGTTCTAAGAAATGATTCTCTGGGACAGGGGAGAGAGGGGAATAGAAGGAGAAATTTAGGTGATGTAAATAACAAAATATTATCAGAAAAAAATTACTTTAAAAAAAGAAGTAATGGGGATGATTTCTCAGTTTTACATATTCACTGTATGATTATACATTCATGCCTTCCATAGGAATACAAGGCAGACAGGACTCTAAAGAGGTCACTACACCCATATTTCTGCCTCTAGGCAAGACTGCACTTATATTATCACAATAAAAATAGTAACTTATTCCTAAAATTCCAGAGGACATTCTTATACAGCCTCCCTTGGTAAAAGAATGCAAGTGGTTTCCAACTAAATCTTGGCACTTTCACCATGTTATAACTGAAATTTATTGCAAACAAGCTACATTAAGAGGATTTAAAATTCTCTACATAGTGATATATCTGCCTCCAGAGGCTGTAGGTTCTCCTGTTCCTGGAAGTCTTCAGGCAGAGGCTGGGCAACCATTCGTCACACTTGTTAAAGAAGGATTTCATGTAGAGGTTGGACTAGATAACCACTAAAGTCTCTTCTAACACTTGAATTCTATGATTCTGTGATACACTTCAATCCTTCAAAGAATGTGGAATTCCATTGACAAGGACACATCCTTAATGTTGATCATACCATTCCACATATCAGGACAAAGTCTCTTATGTTGCAGTAGCCAGAAAAATTCATTACTTGATGGCCCTCCTTCGGGTATTGAGCCTCTTGAATTTAGCCAAGTTAACAAATAGTCTTCAGAAGCCTTTCTACATTAATTGGGCAACTAGGTGGTGCCGTGAATAGAGCACCAGTGGAGGAGTCAGGCGGACCTGAGTTCAAATCTCACCTCAGACACTTGACACTCACTAGCTGTGTGACCTTGGGCAAGTCACTTAATCCCAGTTGTCTCATCCTGGGTCTTCTCTAGTCATCCTGATGAATATCTGGTCACTGGATTCAGATGGCTCTGGAGGAGAAGTAAGGCTGGTGACCTGCACAGCCCTCCCTCAATCAAAACAAAGTCAGGTGTAAGTCATGTCATCATTTCTCTGATGGCATGGTCTTCTTTGGCAATGAAGGACAAGCACACACACACACACTAATTGAAATTGCTCAAATGTGGGGTCTGAGAGCCCAGTGTCACTTAAAGCAATGACAATGCGTCGGGGAGGCCATGTTAATATCAGTACAAATTGTGACATATATGAAATACATTCATAATAAGTGCATCTAGATAATGAGAATCCAGGTAATGTAAGCAAACGTGGAAAATACAAATCTTTAGGATGGAATATTTTCATTGGACAATGAAAGATGGAAAGCTCAAGTGTCAGTAACTGCAATCTCCACATCTTGTGTGCCCAATTTTATCTCATTGTGATCTTTGTATTTTGTTCCTAGTCTATAAAAACCTTCAGAAAGAAGCTGAATTCCAAAGGCAAGAATGGATCAGGAAACAAGGTAAGAGTAGGAGCAGGAAAAGAAGTCCTATCTCTTTAAATTTTAGGTACATATGGACATAGATTTTTCTAGGATGACTTAAAATACCAACCATTTTTATGCAAGTCATGTCAAATAAATATTATGGTCTAGGATGTACATTTAAAAAAACATCTATTTGGAATATATGTAAATAAAGAAATATAAAATTTTAAAATTTAATTCAATATTGTCATCTTATGAAGAAAATGAAATTGAATTTTGCTCTTGTGATGAATATAGTCATGACTGATATCATTTTTACAGGTCCTCATTTTGCTGAATATCTCAGCTGGGAAGTGACTGGTGAATGCAACGTGCTGTTGAAATGTAAGGTAAGAAACATTTGAATTTTTAAACATGCAGCAGAATCAAACATAAAGATGGACAGGAAATGAAAAATTAGATCAATATGTTCATCTGCTCAAGTTGAACCAATGTGATGGAATTTATATGTATATGTCATTCAACAGTTTATACATGGACATATATGTGTGCATATCTATGTCTACGTATAAACTGTTGGATGACATTTAAACTCTTAAATAATATGAAATCCTTCAAATAAAATCACATAAAGCTGCCAAGAGAAGAAACACTAGTTATTTCCCCCCAACTTTAGTTATACCTGGGTTCGTTCATTTTTCAGTCCCTGGGGGTCTTGTATCATCTTTGTTTTAGGCTATGTCTACAGGCTTAGCTGCAGAACTATTCTGGAATTGTCTCTGCTACAATTTGCAGTTAAACATATCAGTTGTGGTCAGCCTACATAATGATGCCCTTCTATACTTCGGAGAGTCTGCCAGTCATGCCACTGAGAGAGCAGGGATGGCTCTGGAATAGCTGAGCTGATGTGCCTACACACAAATAGTGAACAGTTTTGCAATTAGGTTGCTGAGTATTGTGGCTTAGCTAGGTAGGTACAATAGCTAACCTATTGCAAAATAAATAAATAAATGACATTGCTTAGCATCCTATAAAAATAAATGAGTTTGCAGATAAATGAGATAGTAATTAAACATATTCCACCAAATATTCATTTGACATCTACTATATGCAAAATTTTGTGCTAAGGAGGGGAGAGAGGCAGAGATCAGTTCTGAATAGTAACTATGACATATACAAATAGTATTTTGCACCATAGACAATAGAATTAAGCTCATTCAAATCTACAAATATTATTAATTAAGAAACACTATTTTGTTGCCTATGAGGTTTTTTTCCTGGGGAGTATATACTTAGCAGTGGAATCTCTGGGTAAAAAAGTGTGGATGTGATAACCACTTCATTTGCATAATTCCAAACTGTTTTCTATAATGATTATAGTCATTTGTAGTTCCACCAACAATGTTTTAGTGTTCCTGTCTTTCCATAATCCCCCCAACATTGATCACTCCTATCTTTTGTCATCTTTGCTAGGTGGCCAATATTAAGAAGGAAACACATATCATATGGTACAAAGATGAGAGGGAGATAACAGTGGATGAAAAACATGACTTTAAGGATGGTATATGTACTCTGCTTATAACAGAGGTAGGTAATCCTCACAAACATACAACTTAGCTTGTTAAATGTGGTTCTTAAGGAAACACCAGTTCCCTCAGAATAGACTTTCTTCTCTGTCACAAAGCTAAACAGGAGAGGTGTGGTTAGACAGCAGTTATTCTAATAAAGAATTAGTGTTTGGGGAAAATGCAAGCTCAGTGTGACTCAACAGTGTGACACAGCAGCAAAATAAGCTAAAATGATCATAGGCTGAATTAAGAGAGACATTGTGCGTTGGACTAGGGAGGTCATAGTTCCCTGTCTGTAGTACTGTAATCATAGTACTCTGTCTGTACTCATACCACACATGGATTATTATGTTCAGTTCTGAGTACCAGCCATGCTTTAACAATCAATCTATCAATAAATATTTGTTAATGGCCTACTATGTACCAGGTGTTGTGTGATAGATATAAAAAGAGTCAAAAGATAATTCCTGCCCTCAAGAGGACTATAATCTAATAGATACCGATTAAGTGGAGAACACTCAGCAGAGGTCAACCAATGTGAGGATTGGTGCGAGCAATGGGAGATATTTAGTCTGGATAAGAGAAGATAGGAAACATGAAGAGCTTGAAGAGTTTTCATGTAGAAGAGGAATTAGAGTTCCTAGCTCCCTGCAACACTCAGCTCAAGCTTTGTCTCCTCTGTAAAGCCTTCCCTGATGCTTGGTTGTCAGTAATCTCCCTGTCTCTCTGAAATTACCTTGTATCTACTCTATATTTGTCTTACTTATCAGTATACATTTTTCCTCAGGTGGAATGTTAAGTTCCTCGAGATCAAGGACTGTTTTTGGCTTTATTTTTATATCTATGATACCTAGAACAGGAGTGACATGGTTGGATCTGCCCCCTAGGAAGATCAATTTAGTGGCTGAATGGAGGATGGATTGGAGTGGGGAGAGACTTGAGATAAGCAAATCCACTAGCAAGTTATTATTCCAGGATTATTCCATTGCAATAATCCAGACATAAGGAGATAAGGGCCTGATGGCATTGTCAAAGAGAAGGGGCATATTCAATAGATGTTTCAAAGAGAAATCAACAGGCCTTAGCAATAGATGGAATGAGGGAGGAGGGTGAAAGACAGTAAGGAAGCCAGGATGATTCCTAAACTGTGAGCCTGAGGGACTGGGAGGAGGGACTGTTCCCTTTACAATAATAGGGAAAGTAAGAAGAGGAGAGGGTTTAGGGGGAAAAATAATGCTTTAGACGTAATGTGTTTAAGATGTCTATTGGACATACATTCTGAGACATCTGAAAGGCATTTGGTGATTGGAAAGTCTTCAGAGAGATTGGGACAGGAAAGGTAGATTTAAGAATCACCAGCATAGATAATTAAATCCATGGAAGGTGATGAGATCACCAAGTGAAATGATCTAGAGGGAGAAGAGAAGACAAGTCAGGACAGAACCCTATGGGTTCATTGGCCTACAGTTACAGAGAATAATCTGAATGAGAAGAAAGCAAAGAAGACTGAGAAAGTGTAAGAGTGGTGTTCTAAAAACCTAGAGCAAATAAAGTATAAAAGAGGAGAGGGCGACCAGTGGTGTCAAAAGCTAAACTGAAGTTGAGGAGAACGAGGACTGAAACCTAAGAGGTCACTGGTAATTTAGGAGAGAGCGATTTAGACGCAAGACAAGATTAGAAGCCAGATTATAAAGGGTGAAGAAGAAAGTGAAAGGAGAGAAAGTGGAAGCACCTACTGTAGGTGCTTTTTCAAGGAATTTAGCCACAAAGGGCAGAAGAGATAGAGAACAATGGCGGGGACTGAAGGATCAAACGAGGCTTCTTTCAGGATAAGGGAGATATAGGCATGTTTGTAGGCAGCAGGGAACCCATCAGTAAGTAGGGACAGATTAGCAATAAATGATAAGGCAGGGATGACAGAGGTGGCAATAAGTTGGAAGAGATGGTAAGGAATAGGATCGCTTGAGGGGAACTATCTTTGGCAAGGATTAAGGTTACCTCTTCATGTGAGGGGAGAGATAGTGACAGAAGGCATCTGAGTGACAGGAGAGAAAGAGGGAAGGAGAAAGAGCTCGTGGCAAACGGACTCAGTTTTTCTGTAAAATACGAGGCCAGATTCCCCACTGAGAGTGGGGGGAGGAGAAGCCAGGGGAGGAATGAAAAGGAATTCCTAGTATATCAAGTTATAAGTTAATAAGGCAGGTATAGAAGAATTGCCTAACATTGGTGAGAACCTGGTTAAAATTGGTAACATAAACTTGCAGTGGACCCAGTCAGAATGGTTGCAGGGTTCTTTTCTGCCTTCAAGTTGGGGAATGGTGGAAATGATTCAAGACTGAGGCTTGGGCTTGGGAGGCTTGGGAATTGCCAAAATGGTAAGAGGGGTTGGGATTCAAGAAAGGAGGACAGTGTAGAGTTGAATTGGTTCACTAGGGGGTCAAGATGGGGAAAAGAAGAAAAAATGGCTAGTGCAGGGGAAATGGCTTTTGTATTCTATGAATGCATGACTAAGTTAAAGTGAGAGGCATGGTAAGATAGGTGATTCTTGGATTTTCTTATTTGAACTTCAAGGTAGCTCATTTCCCCCATACTGCAAATCAAACTATAAAAATATTTTTCAATCTACTTTCTGCTTAAAAAGCAATGCTTCTGAATGTGTTAAAATTTGGTTTTAATAAATAAAAGTATAAGCTAAGGACCTCAGACTTCACTGTTTAAATCATTTTAAGTATCACAAAGAAGACAAACCAAGATTGCTAGTTAGGTAAATTATAACAGGAAGGGTCTTCTGTGAAACTGTCCTCCCATTCCTCAGATAAGAAATTTCTTATTTAACTTAAGTCATGATTAAGCCAGATTTACATTAAGTCATGGGGACCTTAAAAATTCAAATTCAACTTTTCTTTTTAAAGCTTCTCTCAACCTGACCAAAACTATTATTCATTGCAATGTTGTATATTTTGTCTTCCTCCTCTCCCTTTCTTCTAGTTTTCCAAGAAAGATGCTGGTTTTTATGAAGTGATCCTGAAAGATGACCGAGGAAAAGACAAGAGCAGACTAAAGCTTGTGGATGAAGGTCAGTCTTACCTGCTGAGAACATGCTTCAGTTCATTGATATAGTCTATATTAAGGTTACCAGAATAATGTCTGAAGTCACATGGCTATTCATTCATAGATTTGCTTTGAATTAAAGTTCAAATTAAAGATGAGTTATTGTTTTATTTGAAAGTCTTCCTAGAAATCAGACATACTGATTGAAAGCTATATGTGCTCTCAGACGCTATACAAAGTTTAATATGCTAATTCCAGTGACTATTTTTATCTTTTAAAAAACTTTCCCAGTACAAAAATTCAACTATTAGAATTGATATTTATATAGAACTACATGATTTTTCAAAGAACCATACCTAGACAATCTCATTTTATCTTTACAACAACAGGTAAGATAGTCACTATTTCACCATTGAGGAAATTGAGGCTCAGAGAGGTGGGATTTAAACCCAGATATTCCTAATTGCATGCCGAGTATTCTATCCATTATGCCACATATATACATATATGGGCACATAAAACGTGTATTAAAAAATCTTTTCTCAAATGAAGACAAACCATAAAATAATTGATTATGATGATTATGTATGAAGTTCCAAGCTACATAGCTATTACCTAGGTAAGAAGCCCCACCCAAATGCTGCCTTGCTTCTCTGAGGTTTTGAGGGATGAGGATATCTTGGTAACATTAGTCACTTGTACAGGGCTGTGGTATGGTAGCACTGGACCCGCAGTCAAGAGAGATCTTGATCCATGTCCAATGTCACATGACCATGGAGAGGTCAGTTAACTTCCTTTTCCTCATCTATAAAATAATTGCTCTATTTATCTTACACAGTTGTTGTAAGAATCAAATGAGATAGTTTATAGAAAGTAATTTGCAAATCTTGATATATTAATTGCTGTTAGCATTAAATTAATAATTGTTATCAGCAATTATTAAATGCACAACATTATAATTATTAAGCAAATACCTAGTGCTTTAACTTCTTCATACACCAAACCTTGTAACAGAATTACTAACAAGTAATTGATTTGAATTTTGACTTTGATCTCTTGCGTGGGTATGCGTAGAATAGTGGAATGGGCAAAGAGTTAGGAAATCTGGATTCGAATCCTGGTTCTGATATTTACTACCTATGTTTCTTTGGGCAAATCATTTAAACTTTGTGTGCCTCAATTTCTTCATCTGTAAAATAGACTTTCAAATCTAATTTTTTTTCCACTTAGATAAGAAGGGAAATTTTAAGCCAAGTTTTTGTGTTTAATACACAATTCAGTTTCTTTTTCTGCTGAACTTTTTCTTTACATCTGTTTTCACAGCTTTTAAAGACCTGATGTCTGAAGTCTGCAAGACAATTGGTAAACTTTCATTTTTTCAGAAGCTGCATGAGTCACTTACTGTTCTGTTTTGTGGAGGAACTTAAATGCGCATGAAATAACCAGCCATATTTTCTTTCAGCTTTGTCAGCCACACAGCTGAAAATCCAGAGCACAGCAGAGGGTATCAGGCTCTACTCCTTTGTTAATTATTACTTGGATGATCTGAAAGTGAGCTGGTCCCACAAGTAAGTAAATGGGAACCTACTAGCCTCGAGGGAACTTTTTTCTCTTTTCTACAGAAAAGCAAAAATCCCAACATTCTTCTTGGAAACAGAGACATGACCCTCAGATTGGGGCATAGAAGATTATAAGTAAAAAGCAATGAATTTATGGCAGGCTATTCTTTGAAGAAGATTTTTCCTTGGGGTGAGGCAGGGAAGGAGAGGAATGGTGGACTAGAGCCCAAGTAGTAATTGAGGCTGAATTTGAACACAGGTCCTCTGATTCTTTCTGAACTTTAAACATAGAAAAAAAATGTGGTTTTGTGTGTGATTTGTCCTTTGTTCTTGAAGAGTACCATGACATCAGGGAGATAATGATGATGGAGTAGATGATTAACACTGTAACAAATCAATATCTTTTAGTGGGTCCCAGATTTCCCAAGATATGAACTAATGGTCTTACTCTTCAAGGAAACTATTAGCCACTGAAGTGTCCTGTGGCTAAACTACTACACTAATGAATGTTGTAGACCCTGCTGTCCACATCTCAGGAAGGTGTTTACAGTTTGAGGGATGAATCTGGACTGATTCAAACTTGAAGGAGTTTATTCTACCTCTAGTGTAGCCTTCTGATGATTACTATTATTATAATTATTTTAAAATAAAAACTTAATTTGGTATTTTAAAACCTTTCCCCATTATTACTAATTTAATAACTAATGCTAATAACTTATGGTACTAATATTTGCTCCAGTTCTTTTCCCTTCCCCCCAATTGTTAGTTTAGGTAACATTTCCAGGGGTCTAATGTGAAAGAAGAGCAGTTAGATGGCATGGTGGATACAGCGCCCTGCCTGGAGTCAGAAGAACCTGAGTTCAAATCTAGCCTCAGATACTCACTGATGGTGTGACCCTGGTCAAGTCACTTAACCCTGTTTGTCTCCGTTTCCTCATCTGTAAAATGGGTTTGAGAAAGTATTGGCAAACCACTCCAGTATCTTTGTCAAGAAAACCCCAAATGGGGTCACAAAGAGTTGGACACAACTGAAACAACTGAACAACAACAGCAAGTACAGAAGAAAGCAAGATTCCAGCACAGAATGCCCTGTTTCTTTCCTTTGTGCTGACTTTTTCTCTTAGGCTACATTTTTAGAAGTTATTTTAAGTTAAAATGCATAAAATTAGGTCACCAAGTTTCTAGAAAATTTATCTGTGACATCTAGTACCTTCCAATGAATGAACTTGAAGGAAGTAATGAGGAGCAAAGGTAAGTCAACTGGATAGACTATAAAACCAACAGTTTATGTTTTCTCTGTAATAATTGCCTGCTGAACTAGAAAGCTGGAGCATGTGAATGTTATCTGAGAAACGAGGTGAATCACAAACTCTCCAAGTTAAACAGAAGAGGCCATCTAGTTCAGCATATACCAAAACAACATAAGCAGCCAGTGGCCTGTAGCGTCAACATGACAGTCACAGAGCCTACCACAGTGGTATGAATATCCAGGCACAATTCTGCATCACTAAACACCACAGACTCTCCACATGGAAGACAGAACTAAAACATTTATTCAAACACCAGAAAGCCGAATCCATCATA
The DNA here is from genome assembly GCA_023548195.1 of Bettongia penicillata ogilbyi. Lineage (NCBI taxonomy): Eukaryota > Metazoa > Chordata > Mammalia > Diprotodontia > Potoroidae > Bettongia > Bettongia penicillata. Next base: position 951,970 of record JAJHZJ010000152.1, on the reverse strand, counting down.
GTAACAAAAATCTATACATAATAACCATGCAGAGAACAACACCGTTCCCAACCACGCCTTCCCCCAAAACAGCTCCATTAAACAAAATCACAAACAAGCTCTCTCACTCACACTAGCCAGCTGCCCACTTGCCTGCATCCTTCTAAGCTCTCACTATGCTCTGACCAAATTTCCTTTCAGCTGTGCTATAGCTCTGCCTCTATCTCTTCCACCCATTCAGAAACTCCTCCCACCACAGGCTCCATGCAACTTAAGCAGATCACATGGGCCTCTTAATGGATGGATTAATGGATCTCCCCTTAAGCAAAAATACATTAACCCATTGTGCAAAAATACATTAACAATACAGAACCACCTAACATTTGCTATTGCTTGAAGACATCCCCTGAGAGGGAATCCATGGTATGGATTCCCATGGCAGCCTAATGCATTAGAGGGCAGTTCTCTTTGTTAAGTTTTTGCATTAAACCTAAATTTTCTTCTTTGCAATGCCCTCACACTCTTCTTAGTTCTGGTCTATGGAGCTGAATAAAACAAATTTAACAATACTTAAATTTAAAACAAATTTAATCCATGTGAGAGAACTTCTTAGCTTCTTTTCTAGGCGAAGCATGCCCAGTTCTTTCACTTGAGCCTCAAAGTGCATGATCTCAATGCACCATACCATTTTCATTGCCTTTTGCTGGATATTCTCCACCTTAATGAATGTCCTTCCTAAAATGTGCTACCCAGAAATGAATGGACACCATAATATTATAGACATGGTTTGACCAGAGGAGAGAAAGCTATCAACTCATCCTGAACACCATGCTTGGCTTAATGCAGCCCATCTAAGTTTTGTATTAGCTCTCTGGGCTGCCATGTCACATCACCGAATCATTAACCTTTTAATTCACTAAAAACCCATTTTTTTCCCAGACATGCTGTCTATCACACCTTCCCTATCTTGTTCTTATGAAATGATTATTTTAACTTAAGTATTAGACTCTACATTTATCTCTACTAACTTTTACCTTATTAGATTTGGCTCAATGTTCTAGCCTTTAAAAATACTTTTGAACTATTCTCTGTCAGGACATTAGCTCCTCTTTTAGCTTTGTGTACTCTGAAAATTTGGTAAGCATGCCATCTATCTATCCATCTATCTATTCCTTTATACAAGTCATTAATAATTGATAAATATGTTAAACAGCACAGGCCAAGCATAGATCCCTGAGGTACTCTACTGAAAACCTCCTTCCAAGTTGTTATAGAACGATTACTTACTCTTTGATCTGGACAGAAAGAAGAAAGAAAGGGAAGAAGGGAAGAAAGGAAAGGAGGGAGGGAAGAAAAGAGGAAGAAAAAGAAAGAGAGAGAGAAAAAGGAAGGAAGGAAGGAGGAAAGAAGAAAGGCAGGAATTATTTATTAAGCACTATGTACCAGACACTGCACTCAGTGACACTGAACCAATTCCATATCCATTTAACTCTAGCCCACATCTCTTCATCTTTTCCACCAAATCCTGTCAAACACTGGACTTTTTATTTTTGTTATAGCTATTTTGCTTGTAAACATCAAGCACTTAAATGATTATATCTGGTTGTTCAAATAAAAGTTTTCCCATTTATTTCTGCATCCTGTAAGGAATTCAGAAGTCAAAGGGCTGACTTCAGTACCTTTGTAAGCCATGACATCATTTTAAAATCATCAGAGTGATTATTACAGGAATTCAAGGAAGGCTTATTCTCCTGGCTAATATTGCAAAGTCCTGAGTATATTGTTAGGTCAGTCAGTGAACAAGCATTTATTAAGCGTTTACTGTGCAGCAGGCACTTTGTCAAGTGCTTGGAATTCTTAAAAAACGCAAAAAATTGCCCTTGCCCTCAAGGTGCTCACATTCTAATAGAGGAGACGTACAAGCAATTATGTACAAACAAGATATATATTCAGTAAGCTGAAGGTGATTTTGCACCTCCTCCCTGACTATGTGAGATATAAAGTCCCCTTTAATTTCTCCTCTTTTCTTCACGCGTGTATCTTCCCCCCACCCCCTTTCCTTTCTTCTTTTAAGAGCATCAAAATATAACAAAAATCACTCCCAGCTTCTTCACTTTTTTACTCCCTCAAGGATCCTCGCTGGTGTCACCTGCATCCCACCCCCTTAGAATGTAGACGCACAGGAAGTCTTTTCTGATCACTTGTTTGTTTCTCTTTACTCCAATATTTGTCCTCGAAGTTTCTACATAGCTCTGTACTGCTGCTTCCCGCTCCTCCATTTTGTTAGTCTCCCCCATTATACTTTTCAAAAGGCTTGAACAAACACATTTTTATCCAAACAAATAATATTCCTATATTTTCAGGTCCCAGATGAGGGACTGTGATTCTTGGTACATTCTCATTATTACAGATAGATAAATAAACACCAGCAGCTGTCATGCTGGCCTTGCTTTGGGATTGACGACTCTGTTGAGCACTTTGTGTCCTAGTACGGAGGAATCTTGCCTTTTCATTCCCCAGACAGCTCTGACTCTTGTCCTTGCTCCCACATACCCTGCTTCCCCCTCTCCCATGTGTCTTGATTATTTGGCAATACCATTGGCAAATGGATTTTACACAGAGATGAACCCAAGCCCTTTGCCAGCTTGCAATGTGTAACCTGTATCCACAAAGCACCCGTTTTGTCCCTAGGATGAAATATAAACTGATCTATCGTTTTGCCTTTTAACCTTAGCGATTCCTTCTAACTCTGCAACTAAAAATAATGTTTGATGGGCAGCTAGGTACGGCAATGGATAGAGTGCCAGGTACAGAGTTAGGAAGACTCATCTTCCCGAGTTCAAATCCAGCCTCAGACATTTAATAGCTAGATGATTCTAGGCAAGTCACTTAACCCTGTTTGCCTCAGTTTCCTCATCTGTAAACACACTGAGAAGGAAATGGCAAATCTTCCACTATCTTTTTCAAGAAAACCCCAAACGGGGTCACACAGAGGTGGACTTGACTGAAAGTGACTGAACACAAAAATGATGATAATAGATGTCACAACACATATTGGGACTTGGGGAGAGTAGAGAGTAGGTCTGATTTAAAGAGTCCCTTTTCTTTCTGACCTCCAAACTATTATGTGGGGTGATATGTTCAGACAAACAGAGGTTCCCATAAGGTGACATAGACCAAAACACAGTCCCATACCTTCTTACCAAGTTCTTTCCCTGACTCATGGTCACTGGTCATTCTAGAGCCTTGTTTCAACAGCCAGAAATACTCACTGAAACAAAGGAGAAATTGTTGCAAGGCCAACAGCCGTTTGGAAGTCTTTAGTACTTTTATGTTGACGTCTTCTTAACAGGAAGAATCTAAGGGAACAAAAGCTCCTAACCCCAAGAGAGCACTAACATTGTCTCTTTTGTTTCCTAAAGCGGAACAGATATTAAGTATTCAGACAGAGTTAAGAGTGGTGTCACTGGGGAGCAGATTTGGTTGCAAATCAATGAGCCTACTCCAAATGACAAAGGGAAATATGTAATGGAACTCTTTGATGGCAAAACTAAACATGAGAGGAAAGTGGATCTCTCTGGACAAGGTAAGGACTGTACGGGGGTGTGGTGGGGGCGGGGGAAGCAGCACTAGAGTTGAAACTCCAAAACCTGGGTTCAAGACTTATCAATTGTATTGATCCAAACCAAGTCCTTTAGCTACTCCAAATCTCAATTTCCTCATTTGTAAAATGGAGGTAATAATTCTTCCTTTACCTGCCTCATGGGGTTGGTTGTGAGAAAAAATGTAAACCTTAATGGAGGTGTAAAATATTCCTACTCACCTTAGCAGGTGGTTGGGATAAACATGATCTTCCATTATCATTGTCACTGCTGTTAGTTCTGCAAACTCCGTTCCATCATAAGTCATTCCCAGCTACCTCCCTCTGTGCTTCAGGGTCAGCAAGTTAAAGCACTAAATTCTTCTCCACTTTACAGAATCATAGATTCAGACCTGGAAGGGATCTCAAAGGTCATTAAGCCCACCTCCCTCATTTTGCAGATGAGGAATCCAAGGCAGAGACTGAATTCCTTGCCTTGGGTCACTCAGCTAGTATTTCAGGGGGGACCTAATAACTCAGTAAAGGGGTTTTGCTTCATAATAATAATGGCTATGTGCCAGGCACTGTGCCAAGCACTTTACAGTTATTATCTCCTTTGGTCCTCACAATAATCTTGGAAAGTAGGTGCTGTTATTACTCCTCATTTTTTAGATGAGGAAACAGAGACAGAGGTTAAATGACTTGCCTTGGGTCACATAACCAGTAAGTGTCTGAGGCTAGATTTGAACTCAGGTCTTCCTGACTCCAACTCTAGTACTGTGTCCACTGTGACACACAGCTATCTTCAAAGCTGTCATGTTTGTGTCTATATTATTCCAGTAATTGTTATTTATATCTACATTATTTGTATTTTTTTATTCCAGACTAAATTGTTAAAAATTATTGATGATAGATTAAAAAACTTTCAAAAAATGTAGTCCTATCTTCATAATGACTACTAATTGCTTCCCTTTCTGAAAAAAGTCATCCATACATCTGTGATATGTGTATAGGTAAGACTCAACTTCTCTGGGCCTCAGTTTCCTCATCTGTAAAATGAGGAGGGTTGAACTAGAGGCCTCTGAGGTCCCTTTCAACTCTAGATCTATTATCCTATAAATTTACATTGTGACGCTGAGCAGGTTCATTCAGCTCCAAGGACTCAGTTTCTCCTATAAGCACTGCGTATTCTGCAATGCAATGATTATAGTATCATGGACGATCTTAAAGAACAAGAGGAAGGAAGTCAGTCAGGAGAGAAAAGGTGGAAGGTAGAGTTAATACTTGGCCTGGTGAGACAATGTACATGTGCATCAGAAGACTTTCAGTGCCAATCATATTCCTAGGCTGGTGATCTTGGACAAGTTAGGTCTCCTTCCTTTTGAAATTCAGTTCCTTCATCTATGAAATGAATGGCAATGAGGAAGGTTGGTAAATGAGATTCTCTCCATGCAAACTTCCAAGTTCATGCTTCAGTGAGTAACTAATACCTGGCAATTGCCACTGTTTGGTGTTTTTATTTTAAAATGCTGGTATTGCTAGCTCCAGAAAAGAAATGAGGCAATTTCAGTGCCTTCAATTGTCAGGCAGTGGTGTAACATTGAAAGAGATGCCAAAAAGGACATGGTAGAAAGCATGTGGAGGGAAGAGATCAGCTCAGTCTTACCAATTTAAAGATACAAGTAGTCAAACAAAGAAGGCTACCCCAAACCCCGTGGCAGCAGCTGAAGCCTTCAATGTTAGGTCATCGGTGCCACCTCCATCTTAGGCAAACTGGGCATGCCCAGAGAAGCCTGGGTTACGCTCAGAACTTCCTCTGCTCCAGCCTCCTTCCCTCCAGTCCTCCTCATGGTTCCACTCCACTTGTTTGGGAAACATTGGTTCTTTCTCTTTTGGCCAGGAACCCTGAGAGTCTCCCCTCTCAGTTTGAGTTTTTTTTTTTTTTTATTAAAGGGGCCATCCCTTGAGCAACTACTTAAAGAGGCCTATTCATTGAATGAATGCTATCTCACTCAAAATGAGAACATGAAAAGACTTTAGCCTAAAAGGACCTAGGTCTCCCATTGCATCCTGTGCCATTTCCAGTTGTCTTAATGAATAGCTGACCACTGGACCCAGATGACTGGAGGAGAAAGTGAGGCTGGTGACCTTGCACAGCCCTCCCTCACTTAAATCAAAGTCAACTGCCACTCATGTCATCATTTCCCTGACGTCATTCATGGTCTTCTTCCAGAATGAAGGACAAACACAGCCACAAAGTGGAAACTAATCACATGTGCTTCTCTGTCACAGGTCAGCACAAAGTCACATAGAAAGTATCCATATAGGGCACTGGATGAATGTGAGTCCCAGGATAGCTCATTATAGGAATCCAGACCTTTGTCTGTTACACGTTGGGATACCAGTTTTTTTGTTGTTGTTTTTAGAGACTTGTTCTCCCTGTCTCTCTCAGACTAGAATTATAAGGGCTACTCACAGACCAGTCACATTCTGACTGGCTCAGGTATTTTGACCTTCTTAGTTTCCTGGTGGACACCCCCAAGGGTCAGATTTATTGTGAACATCCAACTGGCATAGCCCACTGAAGCTCAAAACTCGAGCTCAATCCTCTAGCCTCAGTCTCCCTAGGCAACAGCAAGTACCACCTCCCAATCTCACACCCAACTTTTACATGGGCAGTCTTTAACCCACCTGGTCACAGCTTTTCTATTCATCTGGCAAATGTCTGTTTCCCTACACAAAAGACCTTGAAATTTTCCCATGTCATATTTGCCACCTGGGGAACAAAAAAATTTTTTTTTCATTTTAAAGTAAATTCAAGTTTTAAAGCAAAGATACAGTATTAGACAAAGCATGGATAAAGGTAACTATTATAACTGAACTCTGTGGGTCGTGGATTTTCCATGAGAAAACATATCCTTTGTTTTTCTTCTGTTGGCAGCCTACGATGAAGCTTTTGCTGAATTCCAGAGGTTAAAGTAAGTCCTTTTCCTTGCAAGTATGGTTTTAAGTGCTGTAATTGAAATGGGAACACTGTGTACTCTTTCTGCTGATTTTCACTTTCTTTAAAGGGTCTTTTTGCACATACAAGTGGGACTTCCAGCTGCTCCTCTGTGCAGCAAGGGTTTTCTGAAGCAATTAGAGGGCAGCCAGGCTAGCTACCTTGAATCAATACTAACATGTATTCTTTTTTTTTCTTTTGTTCCTCCAAATCCAGACAAGCTGCCATTGCAGAGAAAAGTAAGTGAACAATTTTCACATTTGACTGCAGAAAGAGTTTAGAGTTGGAATAACCTTTTACTTCACTGTTGTGACTGTGAATAGTGAATACATAGTTTGCATGAACATTTTGCCCAGATGTATTTATCTTAAATACTTGTTACCGTATCTCCATTGTGATCTGTACGTCAAAGACCTGTATAACAAGAAGAAAGGACCCAGGTTACGGAACTGTTGCACTCTTCTTGGCTTGAGATCCTACCCAGAAGGCTAGGAGAATCTCCCCACCAGAAAACCCAGTAATTTGATACCAGATAGCAGGCATTTAATGGAAAGGAATTTTTATTTTTTATCAAAGTGGGGTGAAATCTAATAAATTCTTCTACCTTAGTCAAATCATAATAACTTAAATTCCCGCAATCCCACCATGGGTCACAAAAAGTGTTGCCTAATATCACCTGTAATTCTTGGTTGCTTTATCTTTTTATACTGGGATATACCATTTTATGCTGGTGCAGTCTGCTTTTGACTGGTCCGGCCTCTATATAGGTGTCATGTGCTCACTATCCTTGGGAGTGACCATTGAGTCACCTCTACTGTTTTCTAACTAAAATTTAGGTACTGTGATATTGGGGCTGTTAGCCTCTAGTCTTCCTGCCTCCTATTCCAGGGTTTTCTTATAGTCTCTGAAGTCCTCCAGCTCTTCATGGGCACTCTAGAGATCTGTAAGGCAGATAGTATCAGACCTCCTTTCCCAATCTTGCTAGTAATTCTAATTTTCAACAGAGCACACAGCTCTGGCAGTAAGGTGTCAGGTTGGCCAAGGATTCCCTCCTTTTAAAGTACTTGCCACTCCTGTATTAGATGTTGTAAAACTTAGCCGTCTGTAAATGCCAGAGGATTGTTCAGAAGTCAGGTCATTCTTTCTTTTCCCAAAGGGACATGGGTTCCCCTCCTTCTTTTGGTGTGCCCCTTCTACTCTGTGATTCCTAAGACTCAGCACTGGCTCCATTCTCCACTCCTCACCCTGTCATCCCTCCAACCTCCCATTAGCAGAATTGGATTCTGACCTATTTGCCCGGGGGCTTAGCAGAGTACTCAGTAGTCTCCCAATTTTTAGTCACTGGGCAGGAATAATCAAATTGTCCATCCAGGGTATTGACCACCATCCCCAAATTGTCTAGGTGGTGTCTCAAAGCATGCAGACTCTGGAGACCTATCTTTAGTTCTCCCACCAGAGAGGTGAGAATACCGAGTCCTTCCTCTATCTAAGTGAATCTATGCTGTTCCAGGACCATAAAGAAAGAGAGAAAAGAGAGAATGTTAAAGAGGAGGGAGGGGTAATGGTGCATATGCCAACTCCCAGGACAAATTCAGCCTCACTTGACCAGTTGGATCTGATCCTAGAAGTAATTTGCTCCTGTTTTAGAGCTGTTCAGACTACATCTGTAAAGCTATCAGCTGTATGTATAAATATGGACTCTTTAGGAGTAAAAAGGCCTTATCTATTCCAGAAATACTTCATCAGTTTAACGACCAAGTAAAGGTTGGGTTGGAACCTATTGTTGGCCAATCAATGAGAGCCAGAGTGATTTGGGTTTAAGGCATGATCCTTAAAAAAGAAATCTAGCCTGTAAACCCCAAGATATTTCATGAGGTTATCAAAATTTTTATTCCTTTGGGCAGAACACTCAACGAGCAGGTAAGAAAGGGTAGGATTTCCTATATGGAGAGAGGATCTGACACTAGATCATGGGACAAAAATGAAGACAGAGTTTGAATAGAGCCAATTCATAATATCTACAGGTGCCTGTTTATGTTTATAGACTAACTCAGGGAACATGGGGAGGAATGTGTGGAAAGTTCAGAAAGCAGTCTATAGAAAAGGGGAGAAGTCAAAATGTAGCAGAGCTGGGGGCTGGAGGAAAGGCTTGAGTTGGAATCATCTACCAGCGCCTTCTTAGCCAGCTCCTGGGGAACTGTGGACAAGATCTTTAGAGAAGTTTATAAATAAGTTCAATATGTACGAACCTCTAAGCTGACTTGTACACATTCCGCTGTATGATTCAATTATTTCTAATCCCGGAGAAGCCCAGAAATTAGTCTCAGATGGCCCTGGAAGGCATTTAAAAGAACCTTCTCTGCCATATGAAACTCCAGATGCGATTTCATTCAGCTCCAGAATTGTCTAAGCCAGAAAAGGACAAAAGTTCTGGAGCAGACCTCTTCTCTCATACAACAGAGCAGTCTCAAGCCAAGAATGAGTTTTATTTGGGGCAAAGTTATCAAAGATGTTTGTAAGAGGTGGAGAATGTATATGCACATGTCTGTTTGTATTAGCAAGTGAAAAATCCCAAACCACCAGCTACATCATTTTTTTTTTGTTACATATATTGAAAACAAGTAGATTTTTAAAAGTTATTTTTAAAAAGAAAGAGAAAGAAATGAAATCAGAAAATTACTTAATATATATGATTTTATCTATAGTGTAAGCACTTGTAACTTTGCAGATACTCAATAGAAATATGTGTGTTTTCAGATCGTGCCCGGGTATTGGGAGGTTTGCCAGATGTCGTCACCATACAGGAAGGCAAGGTATGTCATAGAATACCAGGTACTGTACTCAGTGCTGGGAATTCAAATACAAGCAAAAAGAAAGACAGTCCCAGTCCTCAAAAGCTTATTGTCTAATGGGGGAAGGCATCACATACAAGAGAGTTGAAAATAGTTGGGGGAATGGGGAGGGGTGTGCGCAAGGACATGATATTCCCATTGGAAAGTGAGTCAGGAGCTGAGCCAGCAGAAAAGTCAATCAGTCAGTAATCAATAAATATTTATGAAGCATCTGCTGTGTGATGGACTCTGGGGTAAGACCAGAGGGTACAAAAAGAAACGAACAACAGTACCTGTCTTCAGGGAGCTTACAATTTAATAGGGAGCTTACAGGTTGGCCAGCCAGGGCCCTTCCCCAAAATAGAAGCCCTGGGATGAATCCACCAATGACAGAAGGGAACCAGAATGGAAAAAAATATCCTTCAAGGGGAGGAGTTCCCAGGAGCTGAGGGAAGTTCCAGAGTCAGAGAGCAGCTATAGAATAGTTTTCAAGTTTGGCCAGTTTCTACCTCCTAACTATTTAGCTCCAACACCTATTATATCTCTCCACTGTTACCATTCTACTCTAGATCTACTTTAGTACCCACTTGTACTAGGGTGGTGACCTTATAAAGGGGCCCCTCTCCTCCACAATCTTCCCCTCCAATCCATCCTTCACACCACCACAAGACGAATCTTCTTCATGAACAAATGTGTGACTGTCACGCCTCCGTTCAAAAACATTCAGTGTTTCCTCTTTCTCTCCTCTTGGTCCAGACTTGGAATTTCATCAGTTTAGGGAATTCCTTCCACCAGTGCAAAACCCAGCTCTTCATACTTACAGGCTTAGATTGAAAAGTGACTTCCTGTGTATCACACAGTGTGTGATAGGGGTAGGTCTTGAATCTGAGTTTCTCTCACTCCAAGACCAGATTTCTGCCTCTTTCAATGACACTGAAGTTATATTTGAAATTGATGTGGGCTTCCCCTCAGGTGTCTAGGCTATTTCTGTAGTTTCATTTTAGTTGAAGAGCTGATTACTGCTTATTTGGTTTTAATCTGTCAGTCAGTCAATAAATATGTATTAAATGCCTACTATGTGCCAGGCATTGTGCTAAGCACTGGGGATACAATAAAAGGCAAAAAAAAAAAAAAGCACACATAAAAAAAGCAGTTGCTGGTCTCAAAGAATTCATAGTCTAAGGTAAGCAGACAATGTGTAAACTACTACCTACAAACATGCTATATACAGAATAAATTGAAGATAATCAAAATAATAAAAGCACTAGGCCTAAGAGGGAATAGGAAAGCCTTCCTGTAGAAGGGAGAATTTTAGATGGGACTAGAGGGAAGCCAGGGAAGCCAGGATGTGGAGATGTTCAGGCTTTCTACAAGTCCATCATCAAATCAGAGAAGAGGCATCTTTGACCATATAGACATCTCCTACGTGTGTGTCACTAAAATCAAATTTAATGCGATCATCCCTGATGCTTCTGAAAATTCTTTCCCATATCAATAGAAACACCTGGAGGACAACCAAGACAGTACATTTATAATAATATAATAATTATTATAATAATAATTTATAATAAGGCAAATTAAACACTCTAATGTGAGAGAGGTTTGATACAGTAGCCATTCTCTCCATAGGTAGAAAAAGGGTCTTTTCAGCCCAATCGAATTCAATACAAGCCAACAAGTATGTATTAGGTACCGATTGTGTCTAATGCACAGTGCTACATATTAGGGATATGAAAAGAAAATGGAAAATAGCCTTTACCCTCAAAGAAGCTCCTTTTGTCTTTGATTTAGGACATCAGTAAGAAAAGTGGTGAAATAGAATTTAGACATAGTGATGTTTTCATCTAAGAGGTTGGTCTTTTTGATCTGGTCTAAATTTTCTGGACCCTATTGGGAGATCTGGGCTCTAATCCTGGTTCTGGTACTTAGTACAAATTACTTAACCTCTCTGGTCCTCAGTTTCCTCATCTGTAAAATGGGGACAAGGGTAGAGTAAGTGCCCTTTAAGGCTCCTATTCACTTAAAATCCTATGATAGAATGTAGCAACAGACCTTTTTTGATACAGGTGGCTAGCAATAAATGACAATGTTCTATTTAGAAAATAATTTTGGCAGGACAGGCTTGTAACTTCCACAGATTGAGTAGGACTTGAAGAAAAGTAGAAAATAGAGGAAAATAAATTTGAAAATAACTTAGATCGTCCAAAGCAGCTGCCTGCCATTCAGGGAATATGATGGAAAAAAATACACAGGTGGTGATGGTGGCAATGAGATTCCATTACTGTGGCAGAGTTAGAATTTTACACTATAGCAAAAGTGATCAGTTGGCATTTATGAAAGAAAAGGTGATGAGTAAGAGTGGAAGGAACCGTCTTTCCTTGTGACATTTGAAGCCAATGATCACCATTAGTCTTCAAATCTTTCAAAATCAGATTTTAGTCCTAAAGAACCTAATTTGTTTAGTGGATTCTTAGGGTAAAAATCAAAATCCAGCACTGAGACAAGTACACAACAGTCAACAGCCATTGGTCTATGATGTCTATGCTTATCCTTGCCATCTGACCATGACAGAGGACTCAATGAATTATTCTGGAAATTATTATTTAACTAAGATGATCATCTCTTTCATTGCCTTCTCTCCTTCATCAATTGTCCTTTTCAGGCATTGAATCTTACTTGCAACCTTTGGGGTGATCCCAGCCCTGAGATCTCCTGGTTGAAGAATGAAAAGCCACTGGCCTCAGATGAGCATTGTATCCTGAAGCTAGAGGCCGGAAAGACGGCCTACTTTACTATGACTGCTGTCCAAACGAATGACTCTGGAAAGTACAGCCTGGTGGTGAAAAACAAATATGGCACAGAGACAAGTGACTTTACTGTCAGTGTGTTCCTTCCAGAGGAGGAGGAGGCAAAAGCTGCCTCTGAGAACTCAAAACAAGCTAAAAAGATAAAGTAAACTTTAGGAGGAGGAGGCAAAAGCTGCCTCTGAGAACTCAAAACAAGCTAAAAAGATAAAGTAAACTTTAGACTAAACTTTTAGAAAGGTATGTGAGCAGGGTGAAATGGCCCATGACAGGTGACTGCAAGTGGTTTGAGCCAAAGATAAGAAACAGTCTTTGTACTGCCCACTGAGTTCTTATGTCAGCACTGCCCCTACAGGTATCAATGTGAAATCTCCCCTGTGTCCATAAAACCCACTGACAAGGGCCATCCTTGTAGTTTTCCTTCACAATTATATAATTTCCTAAGCAAATGACATGGGATATAAATAGCAAGATATAGTTTTAGGAAAACAAAGTAAGATGAGCTTGTTGGGAAGAAAAGCCAGGGTCAAAGAGATGCTGCCATGCTTTCTAGAGCAGTAGAGTAGCTGGAGAGTCTTTAGCACAGAAGGTGTTAGAGGGTGCCATTAGAACATAGTCTAGCATAGCATGGCTCACTGAGACAAGGTGTTAAGCCCACTGGTGTTTTCAATGTGTGACCCTAATAGAAATTTGTAAGTTGTGTCAGTACTGTTTTGATGCTGAAAACTCCTCTCATTGCAAATAAAAGCTCATTTACCTTTCTTTTTAACCATCAATTTGTTCCCTGATTCTTGAAATACTGCTTCTTAGACTTGCTGGCCATGATAGAACTTACCCAACATAATCTCTTTTTAGAAAATTCATTCTTCCAGACTTTAAATGACATGTTAACACTCTTTATAATTGTTCTCATGAGGTTTATACAAGTAAAGGCAGTGCCTTTGAGAAATAACGAATTCCATCATTTGCAGTCAAACGCGTGGAACAGAAGTGGTCAGTTGCCACACAATCGATCCACTTACCACACTGTCAAACTCATTCATTTGTTAAGGCATCTATGATAATTGAACCACAATGTAGACAATGAGGTCATCTTGGTCATTTTAGTGGATAAATGGTATCCACTTAGCAATATCATAGCGTGAACATCAGCTGTTTCTGGAGGAAAAAATATTTTCTGGGAGACAGAAAAACAGAGTGGAGGCCTAGTTTCATTGCTTGTTGGTTAAATGATCTTGGGCAAATTACTTATTCTCTGAACTTGAGGAAACTGATGGTATGAAAAACAGCAATTACATTTATATTTAACAACATATTTAAATAGCACTTTAAGATTTGAATGGTGTTTCACTCACAATGACCCTGTGAAGTAGATAATGCAAGTACTATGTGAATACTGGAAGGATATGTGATTTACCCGGACTAGGGAGCTCCCTGTTGGGAACTTTTGGCCTCAATGACTTAGTATGTAAGTACCAGAAAGTTGCTTGAAGTATTCAGAGATTAAATCACTTGCTTAGGTTTTCAGATCTAGTAAATGTCAGTCTGGATATGAGCTCATGTCTTATTGATTCTAAGCTCAGGTCCCCATGTGCTACCCATAAAGCAGGCAGTTGGGTGGCACAGTGTAAAAAACTGAGCCTGAGGTTCAGTCAGGAAGAGCTGAATTCAAATCCATCCTCAGACACTTACTACCTGTGTGACCCTGAACAAGTCACTTAGCCCTTTTTGCCTCAGTTTCCTCATCTATAAAATGAACTGGAGAAGGAAATGGCAAACTACTCCAGTATCTTGGCCAAGAAAACTCCAGATGGGGTCATGAAGAGTCAAACATGACTGAACAATAAAAACTCTAAATGTCAGTGTTATCATCCCTTGGTTTTCATTATCTGTAAAATGGAGATAATAATAGTGGAAGGGCTGTTATCCTCATTTTAACGCTGGAGAAGCTGGGCTTCATAGAGGTCATACATGTAGGAAGAATCAGGGCTTGAGCTTAACCCCAAGTTAACTAACAAAGTCCAATGTTCTATACTATGCTGTTTTCATTAATAGCATTTTACATGACGCATCTTTCTTCTCAGGGTTTTTTACTCTTTTACTCGGTGCTTTGTAATTATATAACCCTATCTAAAAAACAATTATTTTTAAAATCCCAAGTTGTAGGCATTGCTGTTGTTGATACTGGATAAAATACCAGATAAAGTACTAGAACGGAAGTCTAGAGACTTGGGATCTTAGCATGGCCAGTAATTTGCTCTGTGACCTTTCTTAGTTTCAGTTATATCATCTATGAAATGAAAAGTTTAGTTTAGGTCTCTGCTATGTTCCTTTCCTATTCATTCTAAACATTCTCCAAAGCATGTGGGGTAAGATCCACAAGTTAAAGGACACACTGAGTAGCCTCTGAATTGCAGAGCAGTCCATGAAAATGCTCCACCCAGAGTTCCAAGGGTATCACCTTCTGCTTGAGGATGTGCAATTTAAACTCACAACATAGAAGATCTTATCCTTTTCCGTTCTCATCTCTTCCCATTTCAAAAAGTATTTGTCACTAAGTAGAAATCTGCCAGCAATAGTCATTAAAAATAAAATAATTGGACTTGACCTGAAGTGGCTGTCCATATTGTGTTCCCCAAGATGAAGAAGGAAATTATTCTTGGCCTATAGGTCCTAATCAGATATGTATCCAACACTATTTTTTTGTTCTACCCATGACTCATTCCTGAAGGAGCTTGCCAATCAGGTATTTTAATTACTGATGCTCATACACACTCTCCCACTTCTAAAAGTTAATGATCATTTGTACCTTGCCTTAAATAAAGAAAAGAAAATAACCTAGAAACAGTAGTAAGCTGTGTCATGGCAGAATGCTGGTAAATATTTAACCACCAGCTTTCTGGGGGAAAAAATATATGCAAAACTCACTTTTAAATTTAATCTTCATTTTAAACATTTATTCCATCACTTTCTTAAGTCTAGACACCCATAAAAATGATAAATCAAGCCCTGACTTGGAGCACTGATATTCGAGGTAGAAATACTCACCCTTGAACAGTTTCTAATTGGCTCTCCTAAACCCAGTACAACCTAGATACAACACACTCCTCACTGTGTGTGTCCCTTCAATTAATTATGCTCAGTGTCCAAAATTTTTGCAGATTTTATGAGGGGCAGGTAAAAAGTATTTACTTGCTTTTTGCAGAAACATAACTTATACCCCCTTTGTGATGCAGAAGGATCTGTGGATCACATTCAAGTCAAGACAAAATGCTTGATTTTGTGAATCCATAGAAATGAACCACTTCACATTATTCATATACCTCCCCAATTCAAAGAGTTAGAGTGAGGAAGGGATCTTTAAGGTCATCTAATCCAACCCATTCATTTTACAGATAACCAAAGCTCTACTATGACATCAATTAGTTGTAAGAATGAACATCCCATTTTTATATCTCATTTAATTTCATTCATTAATAGCATAACTGTGGATATAAAATCAGCCTTGGAGCCATAGAAGCTCTGGGTTCAAATCCTGCCTTTAATATCGTGCCTGATATTTATATTTCTCATTCTTGTTACAACTCTTTCTCTACACAAATGTATCCTTGACTATTTCTTTAAAGCCTTCTCTTAAATCTAAGTTGTCATTGGTCCCAGCATGCATCTTTAAGGGGGTCATTTTATTAGAATCATTTTAATTCTTCTGACATTGTGGCTTCCCCTCATTCACCGACAATGCACCAACAAGAAAATACTGGTATAAAGGAGGGAGGGGGAGTTTACAGCAAAGAACAACTCAATTCTACAAACTTTTAACTGCTTGGAATGTGCCAGACCCTGTGCTAAGCCCCAGGGATATGAAGAAACAAAACAGAGTTCCTGCCATCAGACACTTCACCTTCTCCTTGGGATGATAAGAGAAATACACAGATGAATAATATGTAATATAGGGCATGTTGGGGGGAAACAAAGAGAAAAAGGAAGGGAACACGAATTTATTATTTACCATATGGCAGCTCTGTGCTAAGCACTTTATAAATATTAGGAAAAATCCAGACGAATTCTGGAGGAAAACTTCAGGAGGGACAATCATTGAAAACACCATTTTTCCTGAATATAATCCAGACCAACCTAACTCAATTCTGAGAGCAGATAATCCATTTTCAGGGTCTCTCTCTACAAAATATTTATTGATGGGCCAATATTCATTATTCATCCAGCCAAACTTGACAAGTAGATGTTTTTCAACTAGTTTATTTTCTACTGTGTATAGTTGAACTAATCTCTTTTGCATTACTATAGTTTTCTCCAAGGAGGTTTTGAAATTTTCCAGGAAATTATCATTGCAAATAGCAGCATAGAAGCTCACTCTCCTTTGTCTGAGCCTTACACAGCTGACAAACTGGGGTAGCAAGCACATTACATTATCTTCCTGTTTAATTCCTTGCTTGGTATCAATACTTAATGGATCATTGCCTGTCACAGTTATGCAGACAATGAAACAGTTTTCTGAGGAGATGTTCTTAGCCAAATTCTTTCTAGAAATAAATTAACCACAAACATAGCAGGATTTTACATTCCCTAGATTACAGGATAAATTATGCGGCTATAAAGATATGGTCTACTATTAAAAAAAAAACCCATAAAATCTACCTGTTGGCTATAAATAGATCCAACCATTCTGGATGGAATGGAATTGCTAAATTGCTTGTATCCTTTGATTGAGAAATCCCACTGTAGGGTGTATACCTCACCAAAGTCAATGATAGATTTTAGAAAGGTCTCTAATATAATGAAATATTCAGAAGAACACTATTTTTGATAGCAAAAACATGGAGATACATTGTATGCCCAATGATTAAGGGATAACTGGAAAAAAAAACCCTGAGTTATATGAACATAGTGGAATATCAGTTGCCATAAGAAACAACAAATCTGAAGAATTCATGGAAACATAGGAAGACTCTTACAAACCAATATAGAATGAAGAAAGTAGGAACCCAAGAAAAATTTACACAGTGATGAAAATCATGAAATTGGAAAAATATTGAAAGACAGAAAAATTCAAATAAAATATAATAAATAGGTGCGGGGCCAAGATGGCATGGTAGAAAGATATAGATATGGAAGCTCTCCCCACACAGCCCATAAAATACCTGTAGAGAGGGACTCTCAACAAATTCTGGAGCAACAGAAGTGGAGAACAACAGAGTGGAGGAGATTTCCAGCCCAGGGTGATCTGAAAGGCCCACAGGAAACGTGGGTTGCACAAGACATGGAATGGAGCATGGAGCCCAGTCCAGCCTTGGCTGTGCAGGGCACAGCTCCAAACAGCCCTTGGGGGTGGAATCTCCAGCAGAATCCCCAGTCCCAGAAGCAGCAGGTTCACAGATCCCTCAACCCACAGGCGCCTAAGGTCAGTGATGGGGGTTTTTCAGCTGGTCAGGAAGGGAGAAGGGCCTTACATAGCTCTGGCCTTAGGCAGACACCACAGAGACCACATTGGCAGGCACAGCGGGCAGATCCATTGTTGGAGCATAAAAACCCTGGGAGCATTGAGGAGCTGATTCCTGCCTCAGCCCTGTGTGGAGGCCCTGGGGGAGCTGGTCTTTGTCTCACACTGAATGGTGGCCCTGACCATCCAGCTTATCTGAAAATCAGCCCCTAGTGCTGACTTGACAGAACTGGAGGATAGGTGGCTGTGGAGAAGTAACTGTTAAGATTCTGGGCACAAAAATCCTTCTCTGCGCCCAGACCAGTACACACTTGATTGTGCCACCTTGGAGGAACTGAGATCTCCCAGATTCCCAGAGTATACCCTACTCTTGACAAAGGACCCAAAAGTCAAGTAACTGGTTGGGGAATATGCCCAAAAAAGGGAAAAAAAATAAGACTATAGAAAGTTACTTTCTTGATGAACAGATATCTTCTCCCATCCTTTCTGATGAGGAAGAACAATGCTTACCATCAGGGAAAGACATAAAAGGCAAGGCTTCTGAATCCCAAACATCCAAAATAAATATTCAATGGGCTCAGACCATGGTAGAGCTCAAAAAGGATTTTGAAAATCAAGTAAGAGAGGTGGAGGAAAAATAGAGAAGAGAAATGAAAGAGATGCAAGAAAAGCATAAAAAGCAGGTCAACACCTTGCTAAAGCAGACCCAAAAAATGCTGAAGAAAATAACAGCTTTAAAAATAGGCTAACTCAATTGGCAAAAGAGGTTCAAAAAGTCAATGAGGCGAAGAATGCTTTAAAAAACAGAATTAGCCAAATGGAAAAGGAGGTTCAAAAGCTCACTGAAGAAAATAGTTCTTTAAAAATTAGAATGAAACAGATGGAGGCTAATGACTTTATGAGAAACCAAGAAATCACAAAACAAAACCAAAAAAATGAAAAAATGGAAGATGATGTGGGGTATCTCATTGGAGGGGTGGCTGGTCTGGAGGGTGGATCCAGGAGAGACAGTTTGGAGGTTGTGGGACTACCTGAGGGCCTTGATCGGGGGGGAGCCTGGACATCATCTTTCGTGAGGTTGTTGGGGAAGGCTGCCCTGATGTTCTGGAACCAGGGGGCAAGGTGGATGTTGGGGGAATCCATAGATCACCTCCTAGGTGAGATCCAGAGGAGAGACTCCTGGGAGCATTGTGGCTGGATTCCAGAGTTCCTCGGTCAAGGAGGAGGTATTGCAGGCAGCTGGAAGGAAACAGTTCAAGGGTTGTGGAGGTGCAGATGGGATGACGTGGGATCTAGCAGCTTCTACATTAAGGGATCAAGGGGCATGGAGTGTGGTGTTCCAGAGGTCAAGGGAACTGGGATTGGGGCCAGGAATCACCTACCCAGCAAAACTGAGTATAATACTTCAGGGGAAAAAATGATCTTTCAATGAAATAGAGGACTTTCAAGCATTCTTGATGAAAAGACCAGAGCTGAAAAGAAAATTCGACTTTCAAACACAAGAATGAAGAGAAGCATGAAAAGCTAAACAGCAAAGAGAAGTCATAAGGGACTTACTAAAGTTGAATTATTTACATTCCTATGGAGAAAGACAATATTTGTAACTCTTGAAACTTTTTTCAGTATTTGGGTAGTTGGTAGGATCACACACACACACACACACACAACACAAGGTGAATTGAATAGGATGGGATCATATCTTAAAATAATGAAATTAAGCAGTGAGAGAGAAATATATTGTGGGGAGGAGAAAGAGAGAAATGGAATGGGACAAATTATCTCTCATAAAAGAGGCAAATAAAAGACTTTTCAGTGGAGGGAAAAAGGGGGGAGGTGAGAGAAAAAACATGAAGCTTACTCTCATCACATTCAACTAAAGGAAGGAATAAAATGCACACTCATTTTGGTATGATAACCTGTCTTACAATACAGGGTAGTGGGACAGAAGGGGATAGGCAGGGTGGGGGGGGATAATGGAAGGGAAGGCAGTGGGAGGAGGGAGCACTCTTGGGGAATAGAGAGAATAGAAGAAACGGGGGCAGGATAAGATGGAGGGAAATACAGTTAGTCTTACACAACGTGACTATTATGGAAGTCATTTGCAAAACTACACAGATATGGCCTATATTGAATTGTCTGCCTTCCCAAAGGGAATGGGTGGGGAGGGAGGGATGGGGAGAATTTGAAACTCAAAGTTTTAGGAACAACTGTTGAGTATTGTTCTTGCAACTGAGAAATAAGAAATACAGGTAATGGGGTATAGAAATTTATGTTGTCCTACAGGACAAAAAAGAAGATGGGAATAAGGGAAGGGAGGGATGTTAGAAGGGAGGACAGATTGGCTATAGGGGTAATTAGAATGTTCGGCTTTTTGGGGTGAGGGAAGGGGAGAAATGGGGAGAAAATTTGAAACCCAAAATTTTGTGGAAATGAATGTTGAAAACTTAAATTAATAAATTTAAATGTAAAATTAAAAAAAATTATCTCAAATCTGTCAACATATAAAATATATGTATATATAAAATAAATAATTTGGGTTCCAAATTATTAAAGTTAAAGCACATGTTCTTTCCACAGAAGTGAAAACAGCATGCATTGTCTTTTACAATCACTATGTTATGCAGTTATAACCCATTTTTTTATGGAATACCACTGTATACATGTTAGGGGGCCAGTGTTTGTTGATGAGTGACTAACACATAAAATTACAACGTTCTCATTTACAAAAAGGGGAAAAAGTTTATCATTTCTCTTCTCATATTTTCATTGAAGATGTCTACAATGTTCACACTGTTAATAATTTTAAAGCAATGAAAAATTAGACAAGTGGGTTACTAGTTGCTGGTGACTTCTCAGTAGCCTTTTAAATTTTTTTGTTTTGTAAAAGCACTATCTATGATCTTTTTCCAATTTTCTTAAAACATTCCCTCCTTGTTCTGTCTCAAAAATTGATCCCCTCATGTCTTTAGAAATTGAAATACCTCCAAAATGAATTTTCTTCAGTTTGGATTTAGTCAAATTTAGTCAGTCTTTAATATATCTTTATTATATTGTCTTTAATATATCATTATAAATGCTATTACCATTTTTTCCACGTAATGCTTCAGGTAAAGAAGTGGTAGAATCCAACTGATGTGGTTTTTACTACTACTGCTAATAAAAATAGATAACTATAGAAAGGCTGGCCTATCTGAGTGGAATAGGTTTAGTGAAGACTTCTCAGATTGTAATTCTTCTCCCAGGGTGAGGTAAGACTGAGAGGCTCAAGGTTACAATATTTTTAGAGTGGAATAATTCCATATAAGGATATAAACTGTGTAGTACATTAGGGTCTCAATGATTGGATGAAACTTACATAATTCTTCGATGTCTTTATTTCAAAAGGGATTGGCTAGATTTCGCATCTAGAATGTAAGATCATATTCTCAGCTAATGAGGATATTGATCAGTGGGGGAGAGACTTGTGTTAGAGTCTATATATATCATTGCTTCTCCTTTGTCTTTGGCTTTTCCTGCTCCAGGTGAACTGGTACAGGAACTGCCCTGCTTCTCGAGAATCGAAAAAACCAACTTTCTGTCATCACTTTGAGAGGCCTTTGAGTAATTAATTAAGTAGGGATCTGACCCATCCCACACATATCTATTTCATTTTGAATTGTTCAATTGCTCTTAGGTGTTCAATCTATAAATGATCCTGAGATAATCATGTTGTGAGCTGAATCTCCAACAAACTTTCTGAAGGCTCATTTTCTTTCTTTTTTGTGTGTGAAGTGATTTTCCTGTAATCTTCAGTGGTGTTTTATAAAGGATCTACTCTCTAAACTGGTGTTACTTTGGGCTGCCAAGTCTTTCAGACTGACAAGAGAGCATATCCATGATTAAATGTTAAGAAAATTAAGCATCCCTACCTAAAGCAGTGTCTGGGCTCTTTGAATTTCCTATGTTATAGTAACTATTTTGCATTTGTTTGTCCAGATCCTATTTCTTGGAATTTAAATAGATCAAACTAAATTAGCTGTAATTGTAAATTGTGACTTATTTTTTCTCTTAATCTGGTGTTGACCTTTACCTGTGTTTAACCAACTTGATGATTTGACTGTATACAAATTTTTGAAGTGACTGCTTACAGCTGTAACCAGATAGTTTCTGTCTTTTAAGATAAAATCATTTTATTTTTTAGTGTGCCACATCCATTCTAATTATTTTCTTAAAGAAACTATTCATTGTAAGCATGTAACACTTCTTAGTTTGGAAACCTTGTGATCTTTTTATTGACTGATCCAGAATCATTTTGCAACATCATTATTGCTATCTTCCCCTGAACCTACATTTCCACAATGAAATCACTGATAATAAAAATGTTTACAAATACACATTCACATAACACTCTAAGGTTTACAAAGTGTTCTCAGAAAAGGGTCTGTAGGTAATATGAATAGTATCATCTGCATTTGGCCAATGTGAAAACTGAAGGTGGGAAAAATTCATTGACTCCATCTAGTCACACAGTAAAATTCAGAATTATGAATTGAAACCAAGTATCCTGACCAGAAACAAACACTTCTGAAATTAAAGTATTTGCTTGTAACCCAGAGCTCACTTATTTGCATAAATCTCTCCTTCTGGATGAACAACAATGATGCAAATAGACTTTAGTCCCAGCTGCAATATTGATTTGGTTTGAAGGATCTTGTCAAGCTCCTCTACTTTTTCCTTCTTTGAGACAGATGTTGGTATATAACATAATTATCTTCATGATGGTTTGCTTGATTACCCACCTAGTAAGTGGGGAAAGGCAGGAAGGCTAAGTTGTTCCACCATTCTGGCTGTCTCTGGGCACACATTTGAACCAACTTTGTCAACTTTATTTACCTCTTCAGAACAATACATGAAGATGATGGAGTATAGGTAGCAATGTAGTTGTAGTCTCCCAAAATTCCCCTCCAAACTCCCGAAATCAAATTTTGGAGTGGTAGAACCAACAAAAGGTCAGAGTGAGATATTTGACCAGCATAAGACAACATAGTTTGGCAGGAGAGGTCTGTGACACTGAGGTGGGCTCCACCTACAGCACGCATGGCAACAGCAATGGTGAGCCTTGGAGAAGTTGTAACAGCAACAGCAAAGAAAGCAGCTTTGGGAGCTCTTGACCCAGAGACACTAGGGGAACTGAACAAGTGGTCAAAAAGAGATTACAGGGGACCCTTTGCTGGCACTTAGTGCAACTGGTAAATCTATTGCTCATATGTAGTTCTGGGTCACAGTTTCAGGGTGAAAAAGAGCACTTATGGTTGGTCACAAGTGAGAAGGGAGTGTGGTTATACTTCCAAGGTCAAAAGAAGAGCTAATGCTTGGGGACCAGGGGCCCTTCCCAGCTAAAGACCAGATTATAGACCAGGAGAACAGTGACCACACCTCATGCCTGATCACTCTACCTTGGGAGCACTGAAAATGGGCATACCATCAGAACTAGGTCTGAAAAGAGCAGCACATAAAAAGCCTGAAGCTCGGGGAAGTGCCTCCCCACCTCCAGGTAAGCAGAGCCCAACTTTAACATAAAATTCAAAGTCAAGAAATAGGCTAGAAAAATAAGCAAAAAACAAAAAAAAAAATAACTTGACCACTAAAAGCTACTACGGTGTTAGGGAAGACCAAGAAGCAAAATGTGAAAACAGCTAAAGGCAAAGCCTCAAAGAAAAATGTTAATTGGATCCAAGCCCAAGAAGAATTCCTGGAGGCGTTAAAGAAAGAGATAACAGTGGTAAAAGAAAAATTAAGAATTAGGTAAACATAAAAGAATAATCATAAGGGACTGAATAAAGTCAAACTGTTTGTGTTCCTATTTGGAAAAATGATATGTGTAACTCCTAAGAACTTTATCATTATTAGGGCACTTAGGAGTCTACACAGACAGAAGGCATAAATACAAGTTGATTATGTCGGGATGATCTCTGAAAAAAAGGAAAAAAGGAAAAAAAGGATGCACTGGGGAAAAGGGAAAGGGAGAGTTATAGCAGGAGAAATTTTCTCATATAAAAGAGGCACACCAGGAAGAGCTTTTAGAGTGGAGAGGAAAATGGGAGGAGGATGGGGCAATGCTCAAACATTGCTCTCATTAGAATTGGTTCAAAGAGGGATGAATATATATACACACTCAGTAGGATATATAAATCTTTCTTAACCAATAGGGAAATAGGAGGAAAAAGATATAAGAAATACAGCGTTGAGGGGAAAGAGATGATAAAAGGGGACAGGTTAAGGAAGGCAGTGGTCAGAAGCAAAACAGACTTTTGAGGAGGCACAGGATAAAAAGAGAGACAGAAGGATAAACAGAAGAAAATAGAATGAAGAGAAATACACAGGACTCATAACTGTGAATGTGAATGGGATAATCCCACTCATTAAATGAAAGTGGATAGCAGAATGGATTAGAAACTGGAATCCAAGAGACACACTTGAAGGACAAAGATACACACTTGAAGCACAAAGATACACACAGAGTTAAAATAAAGGGCTAAAGTAGAATCTATTGTGCTTCAGATGAAGTAAAAAAGGCAGGGGCAAAAGCAAAACAAGACCTAATTAAAAGAGATAATCAGACCTAAATAAAAGAAATAATGTTGCTTGTCCTTCATTCTTAAAGATGACCAATGACATCAGGAGGGCAACGTCTTAACTTCCAAGTGAATTGCATTTAAGTGAGACAGAGCTATACAAAGTTATCAGCCTCACTCTCTCCTGCATCAGAGTCCCATGGTAAGACAAAATTCAACATGGCTAGCAATGGCCCCAGATGCAGTGGGAGACATTGGCCTTTTTAAGCTAAGGTCTTTGTGTGTGGTAATGCCCATTCAGCAATTAAAGACTAGACAAAAATTGAGTCATAAGATGGCCGAGTTTTCCTTCCAATCAGGAAAGCTATATTTAGCTAAAAGGTACTATAGACAATGAAGGAATATCAAAAAAATTTATAGCAAGTTTCTCTGCTAAAGGCTTCATTTCTCAAAAATATAGGGAACTGAGTCAAAATTATAAAAATAAGAGCCAGTCCCCAATTGATAAATAGTCAAAGGATATGAACAGGCAGTTTTCAGAAGAAATCAAAGCTATCAATAGTTATGTGAAGAAATGCTCTAAATCACTATTGATTAGAGAAATGTAAATGAAAACATTTCTGGGAACTTACATGACATCTATCAGAAATGACAAATGCTGGAGGATATGAGGGAAAATGGATACACTAATCAATTGTTGGTGGAGTTGTAAACCAGTCCAAACATTCTGGAGAACAATTTGCAACAATACCCAAAGGGCTATAAAATTGTGCGTACTCTTTGACTCAGTAATACCACTACTAGGTCTGTGTCCCAAAGAGATCGTTAAAAAAAGGAAAAAGGATTTAAATGTACAAAAATATTTATAGCAGCTCTTTTTGTGGTGGCTAAGAATTGGAAATCGAGGGGATGCCCATCAATTGGGGAATGGCTGAATGAGTTATGGCATATGATTATGAGGTTGTACTATTTTGCTATATGAAATGACAATGGGAGTGGATTCAGAAAAACATGGCAAGACCTCTATGAACTAGGGCAAAGTTAGGGAAAAACCAGAAGATCGCTGTGCCCAGTAACAGTAATGTAGTGATGATCAGCCGTGAAAGATTTGGCTACTCTGAACAATGCAATGATCCAAGACAATCCAAGGGATTTGTGATGAAAAAAATGCTGTCCACCTGGGGAGACAGAACTGATGAACTCTGAGTGCAAATTGAAGTATGATTGTCTCATTTTATTTTTTATTTTTTGCAATATGGCTAATATGAAAATATGTTTTACATGATTTCACATGTGCAATAGATATCATTTCATTGTCTTCACAGTGGGTGGCAGAAGATGTATGAGGGAAGGAAAGAATTTGGAACTCAAAATTTTAAAAAGAAAAGAATTTTAATAAATAAATAATAAATGTTAAGAAAACAAATATGTGAATCTTTGCATTTCCTTATGGTATCATTTATATCTTGTCTAGAAAGCACAGAATTTAAGAATACAGGTTTGCCCACATTTTGAAGATCTTCTTTGATACTTTACCAAGTCAGATCAATAAATATTTATTAAGTGCTTACAGTGCCAGGACAAACACTGAGAAGCAGAGACTAAAAGAAAGATAGTACCTGGCATAAAGGAGCTTCCATTCTAATGGGGGACTGACAATGAAGAATACCATCCACCTCCAGACAGAGAGATGATGAACTGAAGAATGAAACATTCATTTTTCGACATAGCTAAGGTAGGCACTTATTTTGCTTCACTATAAATATTTGTTGAAAATATTCTGGGGTTGTTTTCTAGGGGATGAAAGGAAGAAAAGAAATGCTCATTTAAAATAAAAATTAACAAAAAATTAAACAATTAAAATTTATAAACATGTATAATTTATATTTCTATATTTGCAAATGTTTGTATATGTTCATATATCACATGTAAGTAAATAAAAGTTTAAAAATTTATTGAAAGGCTATGGTTGGAATAATCTCTATTATAATAATCAGCATCACAAGTTTAAATACTACAGTCCTAGATAAAACTTTGAAAAAAATTCCCCTTTTCCTCGATTAACAGTAAGAGAAACCTCTCTACTCTCTCTGTTTTCCCCCCATAGGGTGTTTCCTTAAGAGTTGCCTTTACCTATATGGCAGAGCATTTCTTACTGCGATTTAAAGGAAGCAAACCTGAAAGGTGATAGTTTTTTTTAATGATCTCTTTAGATCTGAATAGTCTGAAATCATTAAGAGGAAAAGATAATAACATGGGACCTTTAAATAGCACTTTATAGTTTGCAAAGCATTGTATACACATTATTTTATTTAAGCCCCACAATAATCTGATGAGGATAATAGCTCTAGGTATTGTAATCCCCATTTTAAGGTTAAAAAAACCCCAGGGCTTGGAGAGAATAGGTAAATTATGGTCATGCAGTGTCAAAGGCAGGATTCCAATAGAGATTTTCCTGATTCCAAGTCTAATACTCTATCCAATATGTCAGTGACCTCTCTAAGCAACTAAGAGTTTGGGTCACAGGAGGAAACAAGGAAGAAAACAAACATTTAGTAAGCTCTTACTGTGAACCAGGAATTCTTGGAAGTTCCAGGATGAGTCAGGAGTAGAGGGGAACACGGTTTTAAAGTCCAGGGGAAGGCAGCCAGGAAGAGAAAGAAATTTGGCCCAATAGTCAAAATACTTACCCAAAAATACAAGAGGTGATTTGGTTTCTCAGCATAATGATGCAACTGTATTCCTTTGAACGCATACCTACCCCATTTTCCCATCTACAAATAAGAAAGGTAAACTCTATTCCATCACCACTTTGCCCTGACACCAATGAGACAGAATCATTTGGAAAAATACATATTGTCATCATTGATAGCTTAGGAAAAAAATTGCTCCACAAAAATTAAGCAACTGTAATGGTTTATACTCTATTGAAAATAATTCTCTTATCTATACCTTTGATTACTTACAGGAAGGAACTGATAATATTCAGATGACAAGTTTGATTACTAGGAAATATCTGTTCCTGAATACTTATAAGTAAGGATCACATGAATATTGCTTCAAAGTTCATGTTCTTGTCTTCCTGGGCAAAAAAGAAAACAATAAGCTATAGCTTAAATTCTTCTGTTCTATCTAGGCCCTTAGATATTTCAGTCAATAAAACATAAGGGACAGGATTGTTTTAAAATCATAAGTGGACTTTCTCCTCCTCATTCTGACATCTGGTTTGACCTACAGCGACCACAGGAGAAGATGGCAACACACAGTACATCTGGGATGCTCCAGCAGGTAAATTACTTCACCACTCCAATGGGCAGACCATTTGCTAAACTAATCAGGTCTCCAATTCAAGTGTATGGTCTAGAAGGTCAATAAGACAGTGTTCTTTATTCTACTGAATCTAAGCAGAATAAACTGAACATTACCCAGAGGAACAAAACTTTTGAAGGATCCCGAAATGATTGACTCTATTATGAACCCCCATATCAAACATTCTGTGAAGATAAAACCCCTAAGTGACATAATAGCAAAAGAGAAGTTTTCTCCCATCTCAATCAAACTCATGAAATTGCTTGCTGAAAATGGTCATTTCAACAATACCCCAGTAGTCATTTCAGCATTTTTTACCATGATGAGTGTGCATGTGAAGAAGTAGAATGCTCACTTACTACTGCATCTACTTTAGATGATGCAATTCTTTTAGAATTAAAAACAGTCCTGAACAGCTTCCTAAGGAAAGACCAAGTCCTGAAAATAGAGGTTAAGTCTGACTCTTCAGTCATGGGAGGAATGATTGTATAGGAGAGAAATATGTTGATAAGTCCTCAAGAACCAAGATCCAGAAGTTAAGCAAGATTATGAAGGAAGCTGTTTGAAAGTGACATTTTTCCACAGCTCATCAATGAAACTTTCAAAAATTGTGGGAACAATGAAGTACTTGGAAAATTAAAAAAAAAACTATAGTGCAAGAAACTGCTCCTGAAAAGACACCAGGTCCCCATATTTCCTTTTCATTCCTGTAAGAAGAGAAGTGGGGTTGATGATGACA
This sequence comes from Bettongia penicillata ogilbyi, assembly GCA_023548195.1. Taxonomy (NCBI): domain Eukaryota; kingdom Metazoa; phylum Chordata; class Mammalia; order Diprotodontia; family Potoroidae; genus Bettongia; species Bettongia penicillata. Next base: position 923,715 of record JAJHZJ010000152.1, on the reverse strand, counting down.
GGGGACAAGAAGCAGGGACAGAGGGTGTCATCTGTATGGACAAAACAAACAAATTGAGTGGAGAAAAGCCTCCTAAGTCAAATGGTTTTCTGTTGTCAGCACCAAAGCTGACCCATTACTATAATACTACTGTAATTATGGACAATTCACCAGAGGCAAAGGAGCTCATTCTTCCTTCAGGGCAATGAGTTTATTCCTCCAAGCAAAATCACTGGATGGGTTTTCCCAGCATTCCTCCCCCTCCTCTCTGGAATAGCGCATTTGGAGCCCTGAGGAGAGACAGACTCTCTATCTGGTAACAGGAATATATACTTGCTACGTATGGACGTTGTAAGACAATTGGGCACACATCGGGGTACATAGTTGGCTTCCAGATATACATCACTACAGGTTGGGTCACAAATTGGTATACTAATTGAACCACTATCACAATTGTGATATGATCTTTCCAAACCCATTCTGTTCCCTAATCTATGATTGAGCTTATAGAGAGGTTAGATTAATGAAAGACAATATTATGCTTTTGTACATCTGAATGTTGAAACAGATGTCAGGGCTTTAGGTATGTTACCCTAAAAAGGGAGGTTTTCCTGCAATATTCAGATGCCTTTGAAGAACCAACAAGGTCATGGGTTTTAAGCTGAAAGCACCCTTAAAATTCATTTATTCTAACTCCTTATTTTGCAGATGAAAAAACTGAGGCCCAACAAGGTTAATGAATTTTTCTGAGGTCACATGGACAATAGGTAACACAGCCAAGATTTGAACCTGGGTACCTTGCCTTCAAATTCAGGGTTCACCTTATTGTGCTACATTCAATCACATCACATAATCAAATAGTCTATGATCTCCTCTATCCAGAATCTCCCTCCAATTATGCAGATCTCAATCCATCCAGATACCACATAAAATTTACAAGTTAAGAAATCAAATGAAAACTTTAAAAATTTTTACAAGTCATTAACAACTCAATTAAAAAAACTTTAAATATTTACCATAATGTATTTTCTTAAAGATGAACTGGATCAGAATTAAATAGGAAAAGGAGAGCAGGCTGGATTGCCTTTAAGAAGTTGCCTGTGCTTTAAATGGCTGCAAACTTCTCCCTGAAACAAGGGCTCATAAGTTTTTTTTAGTTTTAAAATTTATTTTAGAGTCAAATTTACAAGAATACAAGTTATTCCCCAATTGATAAATGGTCAAGGATATGAACAGACAGTTTTCAGAGGAAGAAATTAAAACTTTCTATAGTCATATGAAAAAATGCTATAAATCACTATTGATTAGAGAGATGCAAATCAAAATGGCTCTGAGGCACCATATCATACCTATCATGTTGGCTAACATGACAAAACAGAAAAATAATAAATGTCGGAGAAATGTGGGAGAGTTGGAACACTAATTCATTGTTAGTAGAGATGCGAGATGATCCAACCATTCTGGAGAGCAGTTTGGAACTATGACCAAAAGGCTATAGAAATGTACATACCCTTTGACCCAGCAATACTACTCCTAGGACTGTATCCCAAAGAAATCATAAAAATGGGAAAAGGAGGCACATGTACAAAAATATTTATAACAACTCTTTTTGTGGTGGCCAAGAACTGGAAATTGAGGGGATGCCCATCAGTTAGGGAATGATTGAACAAGGTGTGGTACATGAATGTAATGGTATACTATTGTGCTATAAGAAATGACGAACAGGTGGACTTCAGAAAAATCTGGATTTAAATGGACTGATGCTGAGTGAAGTGAGCAGAACCAGGAGAACATTATACACAATAACAACTGCAGTGTGCGAGGACTCATTTTGACAGGTTTAGCTCTTCTCAGCAATGCAAAGACCTAAAACATTTCCAAAGGAATAATGATGCAAAATGCCATCCACATCCAGAGAAAGAACTCTAGAATCAGGACACAGAATGAAATTTAATTAATTTATTTGTTTTCAGTTTTCAACAATCATTTCCATAAGTTTTAAATTTTCTCTCCCTCCCTGAGATGACATGCAATCTTATGTGGGTTCTAGACTTACATTCTCATTAAACACATTTTCACATTAGTCATGTTGCATAAAAGAATTCAAACCAAAGGGAGAAACCATGAGTAAAACCAAACCAAACCAAAACATAACACAAGAGAAAATAGTCTGCTTCATTCCGCATTATAATTCCATAGTTCTTTCTCTAGATATGGGTAACATTTTGCATCATGAGTCCCTTGGAAATGTTTTATGTCCTTGCATTGCTGAGAAGAGCTAAATCTGTCAAAAACAGCCCTCACACACTGTGGCCGTTACTGTGTATAATGTTCTCCTGACTCTGCTCATTTCACTCAGCATCAGTTCATATAAGTCTTTCAAGGTTTTTCTGAAGTCTGTTTTCATCATTTCTTATAGCATAATAGTATTCCATTATTTTAAACTTAAGTACAAAAATAAGAAAAGAATAAAACTTCATGTGCATAGCAGCAAATAAGAGAGGATTGAATATAAAACCATAAATTTCCATTTCAAGAAAACCTGTATAATGAAAACCACACATTATTTTCAAAGCTGTCCATCTTTTCCTTGCATGTTTTCTTTATCCTCTGCTGTGCATTTTTTACTTTATTTTTTCCCTTTCTCCCTGCCCCCCTAGGAAGGCTACAATTAAGTTCAAATACATGTATGTGTGTATATATGTATGTATGTAAATGTATATACACACATATACATATGCACATACACATATGCATACCTATAGATATCCATAAATGTACGCACATATAGAAACACACATATATGCACATAGATATTCATAAACACACACACATGCTCAAAAGCTTATCCATAAGACTGCATTATGCTTATTTCCACTTGACTTTTGTTTCTCTTAGGTGGATAGTAGCAACTTCCTTATAAGTCCAAGTCTTTCCTTATTTTTCTGAATCCACCAGCTCATCCTTTCCTACACCACAACAATATTCCAACCCAATCATAATCTACCTGGGATATTATCTATGAGATGCCCCCCCCATTTTCTGCATTCCTTCTATTCCTGGTTTTATTTATCCAGAAAATTTTAAAATTTAAAATAATCAAAATTATCCATCTTACATGTCAGCACTGTTTTCACCTTATAATACGGTTTAAGGTCTGATACTGAGTCTAGTTCCTTCACATCTAGATCCTTCACATTTAGTTTCCTTGAAGTTCCTGACCTTCTGCTCTTCCAAATGAACTCTGTTACTATTTTTTATGACTCAGTAAGATAATTTTTTTTAGCAATTTAATTGAGATGGCATTATATAAATAGATTAGGTAGATAAAATTATCCTTCTTTATTATATTAGCTGTGCCTACCCATACACAATAAATATTCCTTCAATTATTTAGATCTAACTTTGTTTGTATAAAAAGTGTTTGGTGTTTATATTCATGTAGCTCCTGTGTGTGTTTTGACAGGTCATACTATTGTGTTTTTTTATACTCTCTAGTTATTTTATATGGCCTGGGGCTCATTACTTTAGCATCAATATTTTTAAGGTGATATAGCTGTAAGTCTTTAAAATACCAGTCTGTGAAAAAAGTTCTTGGTCATCCAAAGGACAATGAAGAGATACGTGGTGGGAGTAAGTCGGCTGCAATATTTTACCAGGGAGGAACCGCACAAGGGGATGGGTGTGGTATAAGAGATCGCAAAGAACAGAAAAGGAGCAGGGACAGTCACGTGGCAACAAGAGGTAACAAAGATGTGGAAAGGCTTTGTGCCCCACTGGGACCAAAGCAGGACAAGAAATTTGGAGGAAGCTCTTTTTTTATATATGTTGCTGGGAGGAGGGGGGAGGGAGGAGAAAGGAAGAAAGAGGGAAGAGAGAAAGAGACAGAGACAGGGAGGGAGGGAAAGAGATAAAGAGAGATAGACATAATTGACCCTTTTGGAGATCTTCTGAGAAGATGTTTTCAAAAGTCACATAGGTGAGAAAGAAGTATAGACTGGAATCTGCATCACTGTCAGGTGAGCATACCCATATTGATAAAGTCATAGATTTGTAGAGGAATTTGAATATTTTAAAGGTAACAAAGCAAAAACAAAATTAACTTAAAAATAAATTTGCAGCCTGAACCCTGTCCAGTGCCTGGGCCACAGAGGCTGGGTTTTTGCCGCAAGGACCAGATTTAGGATCAGTCCTCAGCCCCCAGGCCTGACCAAGAGCCAAATATATACTTCATACGAGTGTGCACAGTAATATGCTGGTGGATATTTAACAACTGGTATTCCAAAAACAAATATACGTATGTCACACTTTTAAATTTACTATTCAGTATTAACTGTTTTAGCTATCATTTTATTAAGTCTAGAGACAATAAATAAAACAATAAATCAAGCCTTGGTTTATAGTGTTTGCTGATTCTGGAGATATAAATGTTCAAAATAAAAATTTAACAATTGACTCTTGGGATCCAGTTTGAGCTGGCTCTAGCACAGCTGTGGGTGGGCATCTTCTGGGTTTCTATTTCCCCTTCATTCCTCTTCCCATTTTAGGCTTAGGCAAAGGAACTGTTACTGAGTGTGAACTCAGACAATCTCCTTGGGAAGACTTTTAGATTGCTTTAATTATTAGGAAATTATTCTCAATATCCAGCTTAAATTAATCTCTTTGCTCTCTCTACCATTATTCTGCTCCATGGTCACATAGAATAAATCTATGCTTCTTCTACATAACGACCTTTCAAATACTTGAAAACAGTTAACACATCTCCTGTGCGAATATTCTCTTCTCTAGGTTATAACACCCTGTTCTTTCATTTAATTACCTGACACAGACTCAAGGCTCTCCCCATATTCCTCCCCTGTCCACTCTCCAGTTTGCTAATGTCCTTCCTAAACTGATTTCCAGAAACAAACACGATCCTCCAGATGAGGTCTAAATATAACGAATCCAGTGGGACTATCCCTTCACTGCCCATTTAGGCTTTAAGTCTCAACTCTGCGTTCCTCCTAACATCTGTTTTTTCTGCTCCTATTCTGGGCTAGCACTAGAAAAAGTCACACCATTGCATTGGATGGGTCCACCACAGATTCGTGTCATCCTATCTCAACTGGACTCTTACTGATCTACAATAATCCTTTCTTCTTCCATAGTTAAATGTCATAATCCAATTCATTCTCCCTTTGTCTTAACCTCTTCCAAGGGCGGTGAACCTGTGGGCTGCGGACATGTGTGTCCCCTCAATTCCCCCCGTCAATCCCTGCTACCACTCTCTCCTAGCCTCCTGCTTTAATGATGCAAAGAGTAACAATTTTGGTTGCTAGTAGGAAGAAAAGGAAAGGTTTCTAGCAACCCAGACCTAGCTGGTCCTTTTCAGGCTTGTGAGTTGACTAGTGTGGCAAGTAGAGCCACCACTGGGTCGAAAGAAATCCCTTCATTCCAGCTTCAGCCAGTCAGCTCACTAGAATAGTCTGTCCCTGACTGTCATGGGAACAGTGAGTTGGTACATCTCAGTTGAAACTGTTATGTGAGGCAAAGAGAGAAAATTCCCTTCAATTCCTCTCATACCACAGGTTGTTTTATTGCTGTTGCTGTGTTGGACTCTTTGTGACCCCACGGATCATTCTGTCCATGGGGTTTTCTTGCAAAGATATTGTAATGGTTTGCCATTTCCTTCTCCAGTGAACTGAGGTTTAGTGACTTGCCCAAGGTCATACAGCTAGCACATCTGAGGCAAGATTTGAACTCAGGTCTTCCTGACTCTGGACCCAGCGGTCTATCCACTGAGCCTCCTAGCTAACCTGAGTCCCCCTCAAATTATCCTGGGGACTCCATTTAACAACTGCAAAGGAACTGAGCATAACTTTGGTGAGGAGATTTGTTTCAGCTTCATCATGTGCCTCTTTGCCAAGCAAATCAACTCAGCAGCAAGTTGGAATAGGGCCAAGTCAGGTTGGTGGAACCGGTAAGCTCTGCCCTACCTCCTACCAGCAAATAAAATCACGCTACTACATAAATCAAGAAAAATGAACTCTATCATTAAAAAAAAAATCTCCAAAGCTCCCCAGTTTGCCCTTCATTTCTTCAAGCCTTTTTTCAGACTCTAATGAAGAATCAGTCCTCCTTGCCAGATTTAATTTCTTTACATGTGCCCTTATACCCATTCTTTGAATACTTATTACAATTCATTTGTAAAGCTATCTAGTCCTGAGCTCTTGTGTTTTTTCCTTTGAGAGATCATTTATGATTTATTTGATTTCTTTTTCTGAGAGTGGGTGATTTAAATTATCATTCTTCTGTTAATCTGGGTATTTCATATTTCTTGTCAATATTTATTTCACCTATCAGTTTTCTTGATAGAATATCAGAAAAATCATATCTAGTAATTTCCTTTTCCCCCTGCATTTGTTATGAATTTTCATTTTTCTTTTTTCCTTTTTTTTTTTTTATATAGACAATTTAGTTCTCCCCTCTTTTTTATGAAATTGAAAGACAATGTTGCATAGTGGATAGAAAATCAGCCTTGAAGCCAGGAGAATCTGTGTTCAGGTCTTCCCTCTGATGTATACTGGTTGTGTGACCCTGGATGAATTCATTATTTAATCTGTCAGTAGGCTAGGCAATACTCCAAGACTATCAGAGGCAGACAATGTACCAACCTACTTATTAGTAGGAATTTCCTCATCTGGCAGTTCACTACGCAAATGAAAATCAGAGGCCCCATTGCTATTCCTATATTATTTGATCAGAATAGCTAATGATTGCCTACTTAATATTTGCCTAATATTGTCTATTAAATTATTTATTTGGTTTGGGTTTTTTTTTTTTTTAACAGCTTCTAGCCCTATTTATCAATTCAGTTGTCTGGAGTTTTTTTTAAGGTTTCCAGTTTTGTGCATCTCTTCTTAGATTTTTAGAATTGGTTGAATTAAGATTGGAGGTTCCAGCCCCCGCTGATGGTGTCTCCCCATTGTAGGGAATATAGGTTCCCCATTTTCCCAGTTCCATTAGATGTTAACGGATTAGCTTTTACACTAAAATATTTACCTTAAAAGGTATAATCAAAATATACAAACATACTATTCTAATACATAGGAGTTTCTCCTTCCTTTGCACCAACAAAGTTTTGAGAGGGCAAGGAGATTAAGCTAGTATCTTAGATGGGTTCCCATAGAGCACAGTCCTAGTTCCAGATCCAAAACTCCCCAGGCAAACTGGCTTCTCCGGGCTTCCACGACCGGTGGGCTGGTTGGCTGATTGCACCACCCCGCCTACAATCCAGGCTCTAAGGTCAGACAAGGGAATCCATGGTTCAGTTTTAAAGATGCAGACAGCCAATCAAAGGAGGTTCCCCCCACCATGTGATAGTGGATCCAGAGGTTCCATTCTAAGCAGTCTGAACGTGTTCCAAATTACACCTATTAGGTAAACTGGGAATGCCTACATTTTTTAAATAAGGCGTTTTTGTTTGGTCATGGTTTTCAGAGAGACTTGTCTTAAGTTATTTCTCCAAGACCTATATTTCACGTTATGTGCCTTTGATAGTAGACACTTCAAACTTCGGATTTTTCAACCTTTTTACTTTGCCCTTTGTTGCTGTTCAGTTGTTTCTTTTGTATCTGATTCTTCATGACCCCATTTGGGTTTTTCTGGCAAAGATGCTGGAGTGGTTTGCCATTTCCTTCTCCAGCTCATTTTGCAGATAAGGAAACTGAGGCAAACAGGTTTAAGTGACTTGCCCAGGGTCACACAGCTATTCAGATTTGACAAGGCTGGATTTGAAGTCAGGGAGATGAGTCTTCCTGACTTTATCCCCAGCATTCTGTTCATGTACTGATGAGGTTGAGGGGTGCTGGGGACCCCAAAATACTGACAGTCGGGGTCATGCTCGAATGAAATCGACTCAAGCCTACTTAAAGCCAAAAAAACCAAAGTTTATTAAAGATTCGCCAAATTGGGTTGCCCCTTAAGGAACCTAAGCATCTGTAACACTTGTTTTTACAAGTGGGCCAGATAGAATCCCAGCTAGACAGGGTCCGAGCTAGATTGCATCTGAGCGCCTTCATGGAGGCAAGATGGAACTTAAATACAGAAAAGAGTATAGGAGGGATCTGGGGGGTGGTCTGGGTGATGGGAGGAGGGATTTAGGAAGGGTCTTGAGGAAAAGTCCAAAGAGGAAATCCAAGAAGAGTCAAAGGCTGGAAATAGGTGGAGGCTATCAGGAGACATCAGGAGATAATATATATCAGGAGATATCAGACAATGGAGGGTTTGGGTGGGAAGCAAGTGGGGCAATCCAGAGATCTTGATAGGGGTAGTATGGGAATGGATACAGATCTTGATGGGATTGGTCTGGGGAAATGGGGTTTTGATGGGATCAAGGGTGGGGGGTACAACAGAGACCTGAGTAGAATGATAATGAAAAGTCCATGGACTTCCAGAGAGTGCCGGAACAAATGGGAAGATTAGATTTGAGTAAGAAAGGCCATATTAAGTGGGAAGATTCAAGGGGAGCTCAAGAAGGCTCCCAGAGTCTGAACCCCATCAGTACCACCTCTTTTTTCCTCTTCCAAACTTTTATTTTACAATCTCATTTCTTCTAGCCACTATTATAGTCCTTGGGGTCATCATTTTTTTTTTTCATTGGGACTCTACTTGTCATTTTTGTGGGGTTACTCTATTCGTTATTTCTTCATTCTGTTCCTGATATTTTTAGCCCCAGATTGGGATCTTGTGCTTGGGCTATCTCTCCAGTACTCTTAGATGGGTTGGGCTTGCCTGGTTTGGTCATATTTCCTCTGAGATACGGATATACCACTGCTCCTGTGGATTAGAATAGTCTAGTGTTAGACTCCACCCTCTGTCAGGCAGTCAATAAACATTTATCTGGTGTCTCTTGTATTTACATGTATATCTCATTGTTGTTGCTCTTTTGTTTTGGAAGACCAATGACATCACATATTATGTCCCACATGTACAATGTCAACCCCTTGAGGGTAAGAGCTGTTGTTGCATTTTTATCTTTGTACCTCTAACACCTATTACCAGGCCTGGTATATATAGTAGTTGCTTCGTAAGTGCTTGTTGATTTGAAATGATTCCGCTCATCATGATTTTTGTTTTATGCTTGGAACATTTCTTTGGAACTATTAACTTGCAGCAGAAAAGGATGAGGCCAATTGGGCATTGTGTATATTAGATATTTATGTAATTTAATTCAAGAGCTACCTGAGAGAAAAAAATAAATATTTCTTAATATCAGAAGTTTGGGGTTGGTTTTTTTTTCTGTCTAGACTTGTGTAGAGTTAGAAAATTCCACTCTACCAAAGAAGATTAGCAATTATAATCTTCTCAGTGCCTGAGGACACTGAGAGGGTAAATAGTTTTGTCCAGTGTCACACTGCCAGTTTGAGTCAGAGTTAGGATTTGAATCCAGGTCTGACTCTGAGGTTGGCTCTTCATGAATGTTACTAACCCAGGCTTAATTTTCTTTTATCAATTCAATTTAGTTCTACTTGGCATAAAAGCTTCCTCTCAGTTATTAAGAATCTTTTCTGCCTATAAACATGTTCAGTGGCAAAATCAGAACAGCCCTCTCTAAACAGTGGATCAATATCTACTGTTAAATCAGCCACCTCTACCTAGCAGCTCTCTCAGTCTTCTGCCATTCAAAGACCTCTTTTAGGTGGTCCATTATCCAGTTTGTTGGATTCCCTTCCTGGTGGAGGGCCCAAGGTCACCATACTTTCCCTCAAACTCCTGTGGGAAAACTCATGAGGCAGCAGGAAAGGAATCAGAGGGAGAAGACAGGCTGCCTTGAAATCCCTACCTACTCTGGGTTCAGTCTTAACCACTATCAACTACAGGTGGGAAGGGACAGGAAGGAAAGAAAGGTCTATGGTATATTGAAAAGAACCCTCATTATAGAATCAGAGGACTTCAGCTCAACTCTGATCAAATCAAATCTCCTTGGCCCTCAGTTTCCCTACTTATATGATGAGAGTTTTGGTCTCTGAGGTCCCTTCTTGATCTATACTGTTGCCCTTATTTAGTCATTTTTCAGTCTTGTCCAACTCTCCAACCCTTTCAGAGTTTTCTTATCAAAGATACTAGACTGGTTTAGTATTTCCATCCCAGTTCATTTTACAGATGAGGAAACTGAGTCAAAGAGGGTTAAGTCACAGCTAGTAAGTGTCTAAAGCCAGATTTGAACTCAAGAAGATGAGTCTTCATGACTCCAGGCTCTTCACTATCCACTGTGGGACCTAAAAGGAGAAAGAATGAGAAGACATGTTATGACCTAGGAAAACCACTTTTTAAAAAATTCTATATGTAAGATGGAAACTTTAACAAAGGAATCAAAAGACAGTAATAACAAATATACAGATTTGCTTCCTCCAATACATGGGTGGCACAGAACACAGTTTCAGTTCTCAGTTCCTCTGACTCAGCATCCTAGGCACCTGGGCTTCTCAGGAATTCCATGCTGGTCTGGCTGGCTGGCCGCATCACCTGCCCTACAAACCTGGCTCCAAGGTCACCATGGCTCAAACTCCTGGGTCCCAGGAGAATCACTTCCAGTACCTGAAACCAGGGAAAACAAACAATACAGAATAGAAAAAAACAAAACAAAATGCCACCATCTCCATTTCTTGGAGCTAGGATAAAATACAGGGAAAAGGGGAAGGCAAGCCCTCTCTTCCCACTGGTTCAGTTCATGACATCCAAGCCAGGCACACCAAATAGGAATTCCTGAAAAAGAAGTTTTAAAAGAGAATGAAAGACTCATTCTTACCAATTTTAAAAGATACACCCACACATACACACACACAAAGTCATTCAAAAGAGGCTCCCCCCAACCAAGTGGTAGGGGACCCATAATCCTCCATTCTTAGCAATCTAGACCTGCTCCAAAGATACCTCAAGGACACCTGCAGTAGTTGAATTAAGCATGCCCAGACCAGCATTACCACATGAATGTAATGCAATGCAGTATATTGGCAACATCCTGAATTTGGGCTCAAAAAGCTCTTTAGTTCCCAGCTCTGCTACTTATTACTTATGTGAACTTGGGCATGTCATCAAATCTTTTGGGCTTTGATATTTTCACTTACTGGCACCAAGGTGGCACAGTAGATAGAGTACCAGGCCAGGAGTCAGGAAGACCTGAGTTCAAATGTGACCTCAGGCATTGCTGGCTGCAGGACTCTGAGTGACTCATTTAACCCTCTTTCCTCAGCTTCCTCATCAGTAAAATGAGCTGGAGAAAGAAATGACAAACTAGTATTTCTACCAAGAGAACCCCAAATGGGATCACAAAGAGTGGAACTCGACTGAAACAACTGAACAACCAAACTTCAGAGTATTGTATTTCAGAATACAAAATCCACTAAAAGACCTTCCGGTTCAAAATGTAATATAAATCCTTTCCATACGTAGGGAAATAAAATGTTTAGTATTTTAAAACAGTGACCCACTAAAAAGTCAGCTTACTTTAACTCAGAAGTGACATCTTATTGTCCCTCAAGTTCACTGGAATCAGAATTAATGGACAGGACATGTTTTCACTGCATGACATTTAAGTAGTTTTCATGCAAATGAAGTAAATGGATATCTTGCACAAGGTAGATCCACACGGATTCTTACCACTCCCAGGGAGCTAGATAACACGGAACTAAAATCAAATGAAGGGTCATGTCACCTCTTTAAGGATCTTTTATCAAGTTATCAGGTCCTTGGTACCACATAAGTTAGGGCACAGTGCAGGAAAACTGGGATGAGTTAAAAACACAAATAAAGGAAACCTTACCCTAGATACTAGTTACTGCTAGACAGTAGTCCCTACAGGCTAAGGGACCACCCCTCTCAAAAAAAAAAAAAAGATGGGGAAATATCATCTCAGGGAATCATTCTCCTTTTCTGTGCTAACAATAGTAACACCAATTCAGTTGCCCTTTACTTGCCCAGGAAGTGATTCATAGCCTGCAGGAGAATTTACAATGACATCATTCAAGAAGAAAGAGAGAGTCAAAGGGTGGGAACGCCTTTTCCAAAGAGATGGAAACATCCACCTTCCATAGTGATTCTGTTTTTTAATTGGCTATTAAAATTCTCTTGTGTAGAGATTACTTGGTTCTTTCACTACAAATATTTCTAAACCACAGAGTTAAGGCTTCCCTACTCTACCCAGTGTCTCCCAGCCCCCACCCCATTTCTCTTACAGATTCAGGGTACTGATCTCCACCAGTGAGGAGAAAGTCTCAAAGTCCATTAGTATGAGTTAATTGCTGTGTATTCATTGTAGAACTGATATTTAGTGGGAAAGGGTCTTGAATATAAAGCTTAGGGTCCTACTCCCCCCAGTTAATGAATAGCAATCAGAAGTTAGTCTGAACTTGGAACAGCACATCCCTTAAATTAAGGGAGCAGATTAGATAGAATTCTACCATGATATCCAACTTCTTAAGAGCAGGAACTGTTGCATGTCTGCCTGTGTTTCGCATGTTCCATTGTGTTTTGTGTGTGCTATTCCCTTTCTCTGGGGAGAACAAAGTCGTCAAAGGCCTGACCCCAGTCTCCTGCTTCTGTACTGGCAGGAATTCAAGTCTCCCTTGGAGAAAGGTGGGGGAAGAAGTGTAGGGGACAAGCCCTCGCCACACCAATACTTGTCCAGGAAGTACTATTTTCTTTAAATAATTTGAAGATTTGAAAACTACAGTTAATCCTCATTACCATCATCAACAAATATTTACTGAGTGCTCACCATGTTCAAAGCACCGTCTGGCCAAGTGCTGTTGTAAAGAAACACAAGGATATAATTACTGCCCCTTGTGTTCACATCATCTTGGTGGGGAAATGAAGCATCCATATGAACAAAAAATTAGTCTATAAACAGTATGGCTAACCATAGGAGTGGCAGCGGTAAGTGCGATCAGAATGACTACTTCACCTGAAGCGATTAGCCCAGATGAAGGGAAAGGCTCTTTACTGAAAGAGTTCCCTTCCACATATTTAAATTCTGGGTCACAGCCGCTGGATTTGTGGGTGATGGTCCCCGCTGGAAATCTAGTAATTTACAATATTATGTGATAATGCTTCCATCGGTGACTTGGAACTCATTGTATCTCAAAATTTCTCCTGGTTTGTTTCTCTTGAGCACAGCCTTTTAATGTCTGTCTTGCCTTTCATTTTTTTCTCCCATTTTATTATCTGTATTTAATATGCTCTCTCCTTTGAGTGTATTCATGCTCTGAATGTGTTCAGTGTAGGCCAGAGCACAACAGAATCAGCTCACTTGCCATTTTAGAATCAGTTCTTAATGCTTGTTTAAATAAGCTCTGATGGACATTTATACTTTTAAAATGTGTGATAGGTTTCCAATCTTTTTTCTATTGGCTCTTCTCTCCCTAAAAGTAGCATCACTGGAAAAGACAAATGGATCTGGAGTCAGAGAACCTGGGTTCAAGTTTTACTGCACCTGCAACCTTGGGTTAAGTTTCTTAATGTCTTTGGGTCTGTTTTACCAACTGAAAATTGGAAGGATTTAACTAGATAATATCTGAGTTCTTCCAGCTCTAAATCTATGATGCTGCAATAGCTGACATATGCAGGGCTGTGCTGGAGCCAGCCTCTACCCCTCTCAACAGCAGAATGTTAGTCATTTACCAGTACAACCAGCACGAAGACTTTCCTTGATCCCCTCAGCTAGTGAGATATATATGTGTGTATATATGTGTGCATGTATATGTATATGTATGTGTATATATGTATGTGTGTATATGTATGTCTATGTATACGTATGTCTGTGTGTATATGTATATATGCATATCTGTGTGTATACGTATGTGTGTATATATGTATATATCTGTGTATAAGTGTGTATGTCTGTGCATGTTTATGTGTATATGTGTGCACATGTGTGCATATATATGCATAATGCATGTTTGTATATGTATGTCTGTGTATATGTGTATGCATGTCTGTGTATGTGTGTATATGTATGTCTGTGTATGCATGTATCTGTATGTGTATGCATACACATATGGCTAACCAAAGGAGAGGAATGGGTGTTATCAGAATGATAGCATATATATGTGTATATGTGTACATACACACACACAAGAATATATATACATACATATATACATACTTATCTGTATTTATATATGTATATACTTATATGTACATATCATATACAAACATTGATATTTATGTATGCATATAAGTGTGCATGTATCTACATGTTATATATTGGAAATATATAACATATTGTGCTGAAAGAAAATATTTTAAGAGCTAAAAGTGACGTGCTGAGAGCTGACATTACTGACTCCATTTTGTCCTTATTTGCCATTTTTCACTTACTCTAGGGATAGATTAAAGTTGACTGTCTCCTTTGATCTCTCCCTTCATCTAAAAACTATATAAGTTCTAGGAAGTTGTCCCCCTCTCTTTATTTTTGGTGATAAAGCATATAGTGGGTGCTTCACAGAGGCTTACTTTCAGTCAGACTCACTGACTGACAGATGAAGATGGTATTTCCTTTGGTCTAGGTTGAATGGATAGCTAGGCCAACAGAACACACCTTCTTTCCCTGGTAATAAGCATCTTCTTTTGTTTAATAAGCACTTCTGTTCCATAATAAGCACATCTTCCCTTTCATTATTCTTTCTGGCTCATGTAGAGGAGGAGATTCTATATAAATGTCATTTGCTGAATGATAACACACGTTTGTCCCTCATCCTCTGGTGGATGGTGTGTTATGCTTTAAACAAATAAACTGCAGTTTGCCTGTGCGCAGGTCCTGTGCTGGCTTATTGGCAGCACGCAATCAGCACCCTGTTGGGGAATTTCTTAATGAAGAGATACTAAGATTCTGCTGAAGAGAAATTACTCCCACCTAAGGCCTTTTGACCATCTCAATAAACCAATAGGCAAGGCTAGATTTTAAAAAAGTTTAATTAGCATCAGCTGATGAGCAGTTTTCCGTTGGCTAGCAACTCCACAGAATGGAGGGAGATTGCTACTCCTCAGTCATTTTCAATCATGTGTGACTCTTTATTTGGGGTTTTCTTGGCACAGATAGTGGAATGGTTTGCCATTTCCTTCTCCAGCTCATTTTAGAAATGAGGAAACTGAGGCAAACAGTTAAGTGACTTGCCCGGGGTCACACAGTTAGTGTTTGAGGCCAGGTTTGAATTCTATCCACTGTGCTACCTAGCAGTGTATATATGTATGTGAGTGTATAAATATATTTCTATTTACCCACAACACACGTACGTATGTGTATGTGTTATATATATGTATATTAAATGTTGTGTGTGTAAAACCCACTGCAGTTCATGTTATTCACACACACAAAGGCAGTCAGGGAAGAAAGAAGTTCACTTATCTCCCAGAGATATTCTTTTGTGAATACTCACTCCCAGTTCAACAGCCAATCAAAAAAACTTTCTTTGACACACTACAAGAAGTTAGAAACAATCACAGAAAACCTACTGATGCTCTTGGGAGGCGGGGAGGACAGGAAGGGGTGTCTATTAACCATCCCCAGAATCAGACTTTGCCCTGCCTCCAGAAGAACAATTGGAATATTCAAAACACTGTTTTTGGGATTCTCCTCAGCTAGGTTCCAGTCTGACTTCCCACCTCCACACAGACTCATTTTAAAATCAATGGTGACTTTTCTAAGATGATCTTGTTTCAAGGACTATTTTGTTCCATATCCAAATTTCCAATAGAACCAGATTTCTGGGGGAAACCCTAACAAAACTGTCCAGCACTTGGATAGCAGAAAAGTTCAGTACAGTCACAGGAAAATTAATGGACTTCAGACTGAATCCTAAGAATTTATTAATTCTTTCAAACAAATCTTTCTCACTACAGTATAGTTAAAGGCATGACCTCCTCCCTGCTTTCCATCTCTCAGAAGGAACTCTGGGTGTTCTGGGTGTAACCACGGAGCACAATCTGACAAGTTACTAACTATTCTACAAAGAAAAAGCAGGTTGCTGGAAGGCAGGAGTAGGATACTGACCAGGTGAGTCCTTATTACATCAGAATGAGACCAGCAAGATGTCTTACATCATAATGTGTATTACATTACGAAGTGTTATTACTGCTGTCTCTGGACTAACTGTGATAAACAAATATGGTGCAGAATCCCGTATTCTCTAGCAAAAGCCTGGCTGGTTTTGGATTAAATAATTGATTATCTGGTCATTTCAAAAAAAGAAATCTTTTGCCTGTAAACGCAAGTTATGCTAATAATTTGGTCTGTGATCTTTAACAAGTGACTTTGCCTTATTATGCTCCATGAATCGGTTTTGAGAAACTCCTTAGCAGGTAAATAAAAGTACTATAAACAAACAAAGTGTGGCGGGGGAAAGGGAAGTCTTTGTGTCTTTTGATGTTTGAATGTAGGTTTTTCTTGCTTGTTTAGATAATCTGAATAATTTGCTTTGATGGTTTTATTTTTTCAAGACCCTTACGTTTGTGTGGACCCTGGTATTTTTCAAAGAACCTGCTTCTCCGTTTTCACTTTGATCTTCACCACACGCCTGCTAGGGAGGAAGGACATTATTCATTATCACAAAAGGAAGAAATGATGGCTTAGAGAAATTAAATAACTCACCCAAAGTAACATAGCTTGTATGTGATGAAATCAGGACTACGAACCTCATTCTTCTATGACTCCTAGAAGAATTCTCTTTTCATTATAGTACACCATCTCCCATGTTGGGGACCAGGGCTTTGAGTTTCAATCTATGATGGAAGGTAAGAGTTGTAATAGATACATATTTCCACACAATTATTTACACAATTTACAATATATTATCCCATAGATTAGTATCCTATTCTTCTAGTATTAAATAATAATAACTCCTATAATATTCACTAGCATTTATGATTTTACATGACATTTTATATCCATTATCTCAGTTGATTCTTACAACAACCCTGGGAAGTAGATTCTACTACTGTCTTCATTTTACAGAGGAGGAAACTGAGGCTCAGAGAGGTAAGCACATGACAAGGGTCATACCACTATTTAAGTGTCTAAGATAAGATTATGAAATAGAACTCACAGCTTCAAACTCAGCTCTAGTATCCTGTCTCTCTCGTGTGTATGTAGTATTTTCTAGTTCACAAAGTCCTTTTCCTCCTATTGACCCTCTATAGTAGATAAAGTAGGTATTATTATCTCTGGGTTGTTTGGTTTTTTTTTTTAACAGGAACTATGAAAGGCTCAGAGATATTAAGTGAATCTCTTGGAGTCCCCATAGACTGCTTCAATTGTTCCAGCTGTCAGAGACATCTGGAAAAGGAATCACTGACAGAAAGAAAGCCTTCTCTTTTCCCTCTTCTCACATGACAAGAAGCTCTAATTTACTACTCTCTGGAAGTTGCTAATTATTAACCTCACATAATATCTTAATACTTCTCCCCGGGTTTCCTGTAGAGGTCAATGGTTGCTCCAGGATTAAAGGAGACCAAGGAGGCGAAAGGGGGAGGAGGTGAGAATCAGGCCAAAAACGTTGTGGCTGAATGTTTTTTACTGTCTTCATAGACACAGATGGTAGCTGCCTATAGACCTCCTTGTTAAAAATCACACTTCCCCTCTAGGCTTCCCTGTGATGTGACAAGGAGCCAAAATAAACAGACAGGATCAGATTTTCCTTCTAGAATTTTAGACTATTAGAGCTGTAAAGGACTTTGGAGAGTTCCTTATTTTCACAGATGAGTAAAGTGACGGATAAAATAACTTGTCCAAGGTCACAGCCACTTAAAGACAGAGTTCAGATTAGAAACTAAGCCTCGTGACTCGTAAGAGGGTGCCTTTCCCACTATACCAGACCGACCTCAGAATGTTGAGATGGCTCACAATAGCCTCTCCTGACCTGAGCTTTAGCCAGAGTGTGGTAATCAGAACGTTGGCCAAGTGCACACAGACGGTAATTGTATATCTTCCACAGGTGAACAAATGAGCTTGATGCCTGATTAACAAGAACAATTGCTTAAAGTAGGAAGCTGTCCCTGTCCCTAAGTCTATTCTCTCATAGATCCTTGTATCCTTCAGTCTGAGGTGCCTCCCTCAGGTTTTTTTCAGGGAGAGGGTGGACGGGACCCCCACCCCACCCCAATGGAATTTTTCTTCACAAGTTTATTGAAAGTAGGTGGCACAATGGATAGAGCACTGGACCTGGAGAAGTAAATGGCAAACAACTCCAGTATGAGCAATCATTGGTAGTGCTTCCCCAGGGTGTTTTCCCAAGAGTCTCTAGTAATGCCTCTGCTGTATTCATATTGTGTGGGATGGCTCGGATCCCTACTTAATTAATTACTCAGAGGCCTCTCAAAGTGATGACAGAAAGTTGATTTATTCGATTCTCCAGAAGCAGGGCAGTTCCTGTACCAGTTCACCTGGAGCAGGAAAAGCCGAAGACAAAGGAGAAGCAATGAGATATGTAGACTCTAACACAAGTCCCTCCCTCCCCACTGACCATTATCCTCATTAGCTGAGAATATGATCTTACATTCTAGATGTGAAATCTAGTCAATCTCTTTTGAAATGAAGACATTGAAGAATTATGTAAGTTTCATCCAATCATTGAGACCCTAATGTACGACACAGTTTTATTTCCTTATATGGAATTATTCCACTCTAAAAATATTGTATCCTTGAGCCTCTCAGTCTTACCTCACCCCTGGGAGAAGTATTACAATCTGAGAAGTCTTCACTAAACCTATTCCACTCAATATTCATATTTCTCCTCTTTCTGTCTGGTATCTAGTGCCTTCATACTTCCTCTTAATAATAATGATAACTAATAGTTATATAGTACCTACTATGTACCAGGCCCTGTGCTAAACACTTTATAGTTTTATCTTATTTCATCCTTACAACAACCCTGAGAGGTAGGTGCTGTTATTATTTCCATTTTACAGTTGAGGAAACTGAGGCAAACAAGAGATTGTGACCTAATAAGGATCTGAAGCTGGATTTGAACTCAGGTCTTTCTGACTCCAGATCCAGGGCTCTATCCCCTGAACCACCCAGCTGCCTAGGTGAACAAGTCAATACAACTCTAGCATTTCCTTTCACACAAGCAACTTGGGAAAACTGACAGACAATGGAAATAATCAACATTAAAGGGATTGGGGAAATACAGGCACACGAAAAGTTTCTTTAGAGAACTGTCAATTATTGTTTATGTGTCAAAGAAATTTGAAATTATGTTAAGTGGCTAAAATAGCTTTACCCTTTGATCCAGAGATGCCATTGTCAGTTTATACCCAAAGGAGGTCAATGATAAAGAAGAAAGGCCTATATACTCTAAAATATTTGTAGTAACACTTTTTGTAGTAGCAAGGAATTGAAAATAAAATAGATGCCTATCAGCTGGGGAATGTCTTAACAACTGTGTAACGTAATGTCACTGAGCTGTAAGGAATAATGAATCTTAAGAAGACATATATGACCTGATACAAAGTGACAGAGAAAGAACCAAGAAAACAATACACACGATTGCAACAATGTAAATGGAAAGAATGACAAAACAATTGAAACTAAATGTTGTGAAATTTAATGACCAAGCTTGCCCCTCCCCCCAAAATATGAAAGGTATCTCCTTTCCTGCAGATGTAGGGAAATATGGGTATGGAACACTATATAACATTAGACTTTTTCAGTGTGTTGGTTAGTTTTGCTAAACTTTTTTTTCTCTCTTTTTATTCTTTATTCTGGAAAGGGGGATATTAAAATGAAAGACAGCAATAAAATTTAATTGAATTTTTAAAATCATTAATGTGCTAAAAAAAAGAAGATAGAAAGGAAGGAGAAAGAGGTAATTTCTGAAAAGGAACCACCAAAGACTGTACGTGCAGACCAGATCTAATTGCTACTCGCAGAAAAATTTATGATTCTAGGAGCACCTTTTCTCAGTGTAATTTTTGAGGATTTGAAAGCTTATGACGTTTTGAAAACGTAACCACTATATGATATTTGTTTTCATTTTTTTCTTTTTCTTTTCTCTTCTTTTTTTTGCAAGGGCATATTTACTGAGAAGATATTACAAGAATAAAAGCACAACACACCTCCTCAGTCTCTGGATTACAATCTATTCTCTACCACCTCAATTCTTGAGGAATGGGCTCAAATATAGAGGAGTTACTAAAGGTTCACTTCTTGTGAGGGCAGGGCAGTTGGAGTTGTGACTTGCCCAGGGTCACACAGCTAGAAAGCATCTGAGACCAGTTTCAAACTCATGTCCTCCTGACTCCCAGTCCAGTGCTCTATCCACTGTGCCACCTCAGTGTCCCCATGTTTGCCTCTAAATGTGATAGAGCCACTGAAGGAATCTCTCCCTTACTGCAGCAGTACATAGCAAGCATCTCAGCATTGATCCCCTGCTGGGCTGGGTCAACTTGTTCACTCCTCAGAGCTACCCTGGTCCTTCACCTGACTTGGCTGGGGCCAAAGTCCACTATGAGTTCCAGTTCCTGGACTGCTGGCAGCTTGCTCTCCTCAACAACTCAGGTCTGCAAGTATTCAGGTTAACAAAATCTTAAACACAGATGAAAAACAAAAAGGACTTGTATCCAAGCCTGTGGTTAGTAAATATGTTGTTGTACAAAAACCTTTCCTACTTGCCGAAGGGACTGAGAAGAATGGAAGGGGAAGGGGAGGGAATAAGCATTTGTATAGCACCTACTATGTGCCAGGCACTGTACTACATGCTTTTACAAATATCTCATTTGATTCTCACAACTCTGTGAGGTAGGTGCTGTCATTATCCCCATTTTACAGATGGGAAAACTGAGGCAAATATCTCACATCTCCAACTACCCATTAGGCACCTTGAACTAGATGTCCCAAAGAAATCTTGAACTCAGTACATCCAAAACTGAACTCATTATCTTTCCTCCATAACTTCTCCTCTTCCCAACTTCCCCCAGAATCACACAACTACTAGTAGGTATCTGAAGCTAGATTTGAACTCAGGCTTTTTTGACTCCAAACCCATTGTTCTGTCCATTGTATCACTTAGATGCATGCTTTCTGACTTACAGTACTATAGAGTGAGTATATCATTAGAAGTTGACTTTCCCATCCCACCCCTTCAAGGACTACACAGTCCACATGTCTCACAGTATCTGTAAAGGCCAGGGCCCAGGTGGATTCCTCTACATTTAGGTTTTGTGTTTTATCTTGCCCATCTGCCAGTCCTTGGTTCCTGAAGTTCCCTGTTATATTGACCTTACTTTCCTTTAAGTGTATTATCATTTACATTCTGCTGCACTATTCTTGACTGACATTGACCACTTTCCTCCAGAAACCACAGAGATGCAGCAGCTATCTCTTTATGCCTATCTACAGATCTACAGGTATCTTAGGGGTCCCGGCCTGGCACAAGATCATCCTATCCAATGATGAACAGATATAGCCCTGGTTTATCTCTTGTAGCTGATGGCCTGCGATCCCATATGGCTTGGTGATGTGGTAAAGAAGAAAGATACATGGACAGGTGGAAGTAGATAAACCAACTCTGTTTATTGATCTGAAGGTCAGGGTATATATAGACAGAAACTTCAAGTCTACGTGACATTCTGCTCGTCTCCTGTCCTATTGATTTGATCAGTCTTATTGTCTTAAAGACTGTTAGCCTAGAGGGCATCTATTTTACACATCCCTTGTTTTCTGTAGTTCTCTCATCTATCTCACGGAGACAGCAACATCTGCGGGGCATGGAGAGCCATTCTGGATGATAATGTGCACAGTCTCAAAGAGTTTCGCAGAAGGTCTATCGTGATCTTGTCAACTGCACTCCATCCTGGCCCTCAACAATCTCTGTCTACCTGCATTTGAATGACTCCATATCCCTCAGCCTGCCATCCTGTGTCTACTTTCTCCAGGCCTCTTGTTTCCTTTTGTAAAGAAACAGTACCTTCTTTCATGTTTTCCCTGCCCATGAGAAGGGAAGAGATCCCACCCAGATCCTATTGGTATACGTGTACTATAATCAAAAATATACCTTTCATTTAAATGCTAAATATAGTGAGAAATAAACTGTAAAGTAAATAATTCTTATATAAATGTAGTAGTGACTGAGGTTGAGGGGTGATCGGGGACCCCAAAATACTGACAGTCCCAGTCATGCTCGAATGAATTCGACTCAAGACTTCTTAAAGCCAAAGAAAACAAAGTTTATTAAAAATTCACCAAATTGGGTCGCTTCTTAAGGAACTGAATGGGAACGGATTTAGCGAAGACTTCTAAGGAACATAGGGTCTTCTCTCTGGAGCGGAAGAGACCTTGGGTCCAGGTTTCCATTCTTCCAGTTGGGTGATTTCCATATAAGGCTATGTATTGCATTAGGATCAATGATTGGATATGACTCACTAACTCCTCAATACCTAATTTGCATATGCACATGCAGTCTGCAGTCCTCACACAAATCTGCCTAATTTGCATAAGTTCTCAATGCCCAATTTGCATGAGTTGTCAATGCTTCATTTGCATATGTTTTCAATGCCTAATTTGCATATAATGACATGTATTTTAGCAGGCTTTGTAAAGTCCCTAAGCAGAAAATTTGAACCGGCTTTCAAAATGGATGGGTTAGATTTCCTGTCTAGAATGTAAGACCTTGCTTCTCAGCCAATAAGAATAATGATCAGTGGTGGGAGGGGAATTTTCGTGTCAGGGTCTATATAAATTGCCATTCTGCTTCTATAAAGGGCCTCCCTACTCCAGCTTTACTGGTGAAGGGATGGCCCTTTTTCTCGTGAGAACCAAATAAAGAAGATTTTACGTTTTTACCTTGAGATGCCTCTGAGCGGTCAGTTTGAGTAAGGGGGGTTCATGCCTTCCCCCACACACAGAACCTAAGCAATCGTCATGCTTGTGTTCACAAGCGGGACAGATAGAATCTCAGCTAGACAGAGTCTGAGCTGGATTGAATCTGAGCGCCTTCATGGAGGCAAAGTGGGACTTAAATACAGAAAAGAGTATAGGAGGGATCTGGGGGGTGGTCTGGTAGTCCAGGGTGATGGAAGGAGGGGTTTAGGAAGGGTCTTGAGGAGAAGTCCAAGGAGGGAATCCAAGGAGGGTCAAAGGCTGGAAACAGCTGGAGGCTATCAGGAGATATCAGACTAGGGGGTGCCTAGGTGGGAAACAGGTGGGGCAACCAAGAGGTAACAGACAAAGGCCACAGATTTGAGTATGAAAAGCCAGATTCTGTGGGGAGATGAGCTCAATTTGAGTATGAAAAGCCAGGTTAAGTGAGGAGATTCCAGGGGAGCTCAAGGAAGTTCCCAGAGTCTGAACCCCATCAGTAGTAGTCATCAGGGAATGCCCTGATTTGCTAAACTGAAACACCTGCCTTGGACCTGCACATGGGTCTTGAGGTATATATTGGAGGCTCATCTGGGATGTGAGGGGTTGACTTTTAATCAATCCCAAATTTTTTATGTCATTGGAACACCCACACACCTCTGACACTCATCTAAATATATTTGACTTATTTTCAAATGAGCCTGCTTGTCCTAGAGTTTGGGCCTTCATTTTGAATGTTACATACGTCCACTGAGAAATTCTGCATTTCTATTTGTGCTGCAGGGATCAAAAGAAAATATTTTTTGTCTAGTCCTTGAGGTGCATTGTCCTGTGTATCACAGGGAACCATTAGGGAAATGTATGGTTTGCCCTGTATGCTGAAGGTACTACTGGAGGAATTCTCAGAGTAGTTTGGTTTCTCATCTATGAGTAAATGGGTGACTTTGATTTGACCTCAATTCCCTAATCCTTAAGTACCTCCAACTGGGTACATTCTCACTCCTTTCTAAGGAATATATGGTTTGCTGCGATGACACAGGAATCTTTTATTAGTCCCCAGTGACTAGGGTTATACTAATGATGATCGCTAATGTAGAGTTGAGAGGATGAAATTTTATCAGGAGATGCTACCTGGAAGCAGTCTCTAAGAGGAGGAAGAAGAAACAACTTCTCCTTTCTTTTGAGCCTCTTTTTTTTCTCCAGAACTTTCTCTTCCATAGACTTCCAGCAAAGGGTGGGAGAAGAAACTTCCTTCCCCTGCCCCAAGTTGCAATGATCCCTTGCAGTTCAAAAACATGGCAGCAGAAGATGTATGCTTGCCTAAGCAAAATCCAAATTCCACACCTCCTCCATCAGTGGTGTCCAGCAAATTAGGGGTTCTTTGATCAACCCTGCTGCACAAGCTTTGAAAGTAAATCAGTCTTTGGTACAACTTAGTACTTATACTCCCTACTATCAAATTTTTTAAACTGTTATAAAGAGGTAGAGCATTTCAGTGGGAAGAGCCCTGAACTGAGAAGGCCAGAGTTCTAGCTGGGGCTTTGCCACTAGCCAGCTTTGTGTGACCTCAGGCAAGTCACTTTGGACCTCAGTGTCCTCATCTTTAAAATTTGGATACTGTGGAAGATGGCGGAGTAGAAAGACACACGCAGGGTCCTCCCCATAACCCATAAAATACTTGTAGAGAGGGACTCTCAACAAATTTTGGAGCAACAGAAGTGGAGAACAACAGAGTGGAGGAGATTTCCAGCCCATGGAGACCTGAAAGGCCCACAGAAACGTTGGTTGTGCCAGATGCAGAGCTGAGCATGGAGCCCAGTCCAGCCTTGGCCGAGCATCAAGGCATGACAAGACTCTGGGAGGAGGACACCTCAGGGATGGAATCTCCAGTCACAGTAACGGGTCCTCAGATCCCTCGGCTGATAGGCGCCTAAGGTCAGTGATGGGGTTTTATCAGCTGGCCAGGAAGGGAGAAGGGCCTTCCTGTACCTCTGGCAGCAGGCAGCAGCCACAGAGCCTGCACAGCAGCCCATACAGACTGCTCCATTGTTGGAGCGTAAAACCCCTGGGGGCTTTGAAGAGCTGAGTCTTACCTCAGCCCTGGGTGGAGGCCCAAGCTGAGCTGGTCTTTGTCTCAAACTGAATGGTAGCCCTGCCCATCCAGCTTATCTGAAAATCAGTCCCCAGTGCTGGCTTGGCAGAACTGGAGGCCAGGTGGCTGTGGAGAGGAAACTGCTAAGATTCTGGGCACAAAAATGTCTCCTGCTCCCAGACTAGTGTACATGCTTGATTGTGCCATCTTGAAGGAACTGAGATCTTGCAGATTCCCAGAGTATACCCTACTCTTGACAAAGGACCCAAAAGTCAAGTAACTGGTTGGGAAAATGCCCAAAAAATGAGAAAAAAATAAGACCATAGAAGGTTACTTTCTTGGTGAACAGATATCTCCTCCCATCCTTTCAGATGAGGAAGAACAATGCTTACCATCAGGGAAAGACATAGAAGGCAAGGCTTCTGTATCCCAAACATCCAAAACAAATATCCAATGGACTCAGACCATGGAAGAGCTCAAAAAGGATTTTGAAAATCAAGTTAGAGAGGGGGAGGAAAAACTGGGAAGAGAAATGAGAGAGATGCAAGAAAAGCATAAAAAGTGGGTCACCATCTTGCTAAAGGAGACCCAAAAAAAATGCTGAAGAAAATAACAGCTTTAAAAATAGGCTAACTCAATTGGCAAAAGAGGTTCAAAAAGTCAATGAGGAGAAAAATGCTTTAAAAAGCAGAATTAGCCAAATGGAAAAAAGGAAGTCCAAAAGCTCACTAAAGAAAATAATTCTTTCAAAATTAGAATGGAACATATGGAGGCTAATGACTTTATGAGAAACCAAGAAATCACAAAACAAAACCAAAAGAATGAAAAAATGGAACATAATGTGAAATATCTCATTGGAAAAACAACTGACCTGGAAAATTGATTCAGGAGAGACAATTTAAAAATTATGGGACTACCTGAAAGCTATGATCCAAAAAAAGAGCCTAGACATCATTCATGAAATTATCAAGGAAAACTGCCCTGATATTCTAGAACCAGAGGGCAAAATAAATATTGAAAGAATCCACTGATCACCATCAGAAAGAGATCCAAAAGGGGAAACTCCTAGGAACATTGTGGCCAAATTCCAGAGTTCCCTGGTCAAGGAGAAAATATTGCAAGCAGCTAGAAAGAAACAATTTGAATATTGTGGAAATACAATCAGGATAACACAAGATCTAGCAGCTACTACATTAAGGGATCAAAGGGCTTGGAATATGATATTCTGGAAGTCAAAGGAAATAGGACTAAAACCAAGAATCATCTATCCAGAAAAACTGAGTATAATACTTCAGGGGAAAATATGGTCTTTCAATGAAATAGAGGACTTTCAAGCATTCTTGATGAAAAGACCAGAGCTGAAAAGAAAATTTGACCTTCAAACACAAGAATGAAGAGAAGCATGGAAAGCTAAACAGCAAAGAAAAGTTATAAGGGACTTACTGAAGTTGAACTATTTACATTCCTACAGAGAAAGACAATATTTATAACTCTTGAAACTTTTTTCAGTATTTGGGTAGTTGGTAGGATCACACACACACACACACACACACACAAAGAGCACAGGGTGAATTGATTAGGATGGGACCATATCTTAAAAAAATGAAATTAAGTAGTGAGAGAGAAATATATTGGAAGGAGAAAGGGAGAAATGGAATGGGGCAAATTATCTCTCATAAAAGAGTCAAGTAAAAGACTTTTCAGTGGAGGGAAAAATAGGGGAGGTGAGAGAAAAGCATGAAGCTTACTCTCATCACATTCAACTAAAGGAAGGAATAAAATGCACACTCATTTTGGTATGAAAATCTATCTTACAATACAGGAAAGTGGGAGAGAAGGGGATAAGCAGGGTGGGGGGGATGATGGAAGGGAAGGCAGTGGGAGGAGGGAGCAATTTGAAGTCAACACTCTTGGGGAGGGACAGGATCCAAAGAGAGAACAGAAGCAATGGGGGGCAGGATAGGATGGAGGGAAATATAGTTAGTCTTACACAACATGACTATTATGGAAGTCATTTGCAAAACTACACAGATATGGCCTATATTGAATTGCTTGCTTTCCAAAGGGAATGGGTGGGGAGAGAGAGATGAATAGAAGTTGGAACTCAAAGTTTTAGGAACAACTGTTGAGTATTGTTCTAACTACTAGGAAATAAGAAATACAGGTAATGGGGTATAGAAGTTATCTGGCCCTACAGGACAAAAGAGAAGATGGGGACAAGGGAAGGGAGGGATGATAGAAGAGAGGGCAGATTGGTGATAGGGGCGATTAGAATGTTCGGCGTTTTGGGGTGGGGGGAGAGGAGAAATGGGGAGAAAATTTGGAACCCAAAATTTTGTGAAGATGAATGTTAAAAGTTAAATAAACAAATTTAAAAAGAAAAAAAATGTAGACACTATGTAGAAGTGCATTGGACTTGGAATCAGGAAAGGTGTGTCTTCAAATCTTGACTCTGGCCCTTGCTACCTATGTGCCTCTATACAAGTCACTAACTCTTTGAGCCTCAGTTTCCTCATCTGTAAAATAAGGATAATAATACCTTCCTTGTAGGGTCGTTGTGAGGAAAGTGTTTTGTAAACCTTAAAGTGTTTTCTAAATGTGAGTCAGTATTATTTCTACAAGCCATTCCATCTCTGAAATTCTATGGTTCCATTCATCTTTGTTCAATCTAACCTTGGTTTTATGCCCACATGTTCCTTTTAAACTTGTATTTGAAGTCAGTCCTGGACTGTAAGGGTCAGAGGACTTATAAGGCAGGCACACCTTCAAGACTAGGACAGGCCTCAAAGATGTAGTAAATGTTGCATCTGTCCCTGACCTCATAACACAGATTGATCCTCACCCACGAGGCCCTTAGGTGTTTTCTGTGTCCAAGGCTTTCAGGCAGTATCTAACCCAGCTCAGGATACAAGACCTTCCTAGGAGGAGGACATATAAGGGAACAAGAGGAAAAAGAAAGCATCTTGGAACAACTGACCTCCACAGCTACAAAGAGGCAGCAACCCTTGGCTTTCACCCATGCAATCAGGTCTATTACAGTGAAGGGTCAAGTAAGAAACAGCAGCCCAGAGGTGCTGAATCTCCCTGATCTTATCTCCAATCTGCAGGAAGCCTCAGAGTGGGAGAAAGGCTGTTGTATTCATTGGGGACTATTGTCAGCAACCCTCCTCCCATAGCTCAAGCATACCACCTAACAGAAGGTTAGGTTGTGCTAACAAAATCTTTCATGGATTAGCATAGGGTTCGTGGATTTTTGGTCAGTTTGGTGTCAACAGATTCCGCCAAGTGGATTTGTCAGGTACCAACAGCTTTCTTTTCTTTATTAAATATGGTTCCTTTTATCTTGGATTTCTTTCTATTAATTACAAGAAAGCCCTTAGTTTGCTTTCTCTAGCACTTAGCTCTCTGAGTTCCAGTTTCTTTCTTTATAACTGTAGAAGAGTCACCAATCAACAGGCAATTATTAGGCACCTACTGTGTGCCAGTCATTGTGCTAAGTGCTGGGAATACAAATATGAAAAGGAGCTCATTCTAATTAAATAGGTTTTCATGGTGGGAGGCAACATGTTCATATACAAATATATACAAAATAAAGGTAATGTTTTTTGAGAAACTGTACAAAAAGAGAGAAAAAAGTATATCCTTTATGATGATAACATAAGACTCTCATTACTAGATTCTTTGCATTCAGAAGACAATGTTCTTTAAGTAGAGTGAAACAAGTTTCTTTCTATTGACTATTTACTTCTCTATCTAGAAATGTGTAGAATTTCATCGAAATCTAGATGTCATACCAATGGCCTACCAGACACCTAGCAAATGGTAACTTTTATAGAACGTTTCAGCAAGTTTTTCTGAAATTTTTTTCTGTAATTAATCTTACAAAGGGTAGAATATTAAAAAAAAGAAAACCACCACACATTTAAATGGAAATTATACAAGAGCTTTAAACCCTGCTCCTTCGCTTCTCCTCCCCACCCCCCTGCCCCAAAATTACAAGTGTTTTTTATAACATGGAAGAAACAAATGGTTAGAACATAAGACTGAGACAAAAAAGTTTGGTGTATTTTCCTACTTCTACCCTGGTTTATGTATCTTTAGAGCAGTAACATAACCTGTCTGACTATAGGTTTCCTCATCAATATATATTAATATAATATGTAAATACATATACATATACACATATGTCCTTTACACTATAGAATACATAGTAACATAGGCTCATAGATTTAGAAGTGGAAGGGACCCTAACAGCCATCAAGTTAACTCTCTCATTTTGCAAATTAGGAAACAGACATTAATAGAATTATTTTTATTTTCATATTCCTAGAGACATAGATACAGAACTATATCAAACAAAAGTAGTGATAGTGGACACGGTTGCTTTACCTATGATCTTTTGGGAAAGAATTCTAACAATTCTTATTTCTAGATGATGCTAGCTGGTACTTTTGAATAGATGCAATGTAAGTCAAGGAAAGATATTATTATAAACATTTTTGTCCACTGATATGCCAATAAAAGTAATACTTTAAATGAAAAAGAGAGAGGGAGAGAATTTCCAAGGGTCACTAAGCTAAGGCAGGATTTCAATGAAGATCATCATCCTGACTCCCACTCCAATGCCCTATCCTCCACAATGCACAGCTTTTCTTTATTAACAGGAATAAAACCCACTATTCTCATTGTGTTGTTGTAAGAATTAAAATTTGAAAATAACTGGAAATGTTCATAAAATATATGTTAACAGGTAAATATATCATAGTTCATAAATACGCTTACCATGCGGTTTTAGTTTCATTTCATTCTGCACTGCAAAACTTGCTTTCTGATTTAATAGTATACATAGGATGTCCCAAAAGCCTTCATTCAATTTTAGGAGGCCATCTCCAGTTGTCCTGATCTATATCTAGTCGCTGGACCCAGATAGCTCAGAAGGAGAAAGTAAGGCTGCTCTTTGCAATCCTCCCTCACTTAAATCCAATTCATGTGTAAGTCATGGTGTCACCTTCCTGATGTTGTGGCCCTCTTCAAGAACAAAGGACAAACAATAAGAAGTTCAGTTTTAAATTTTAATAGCCTGAAACTGCACCAAGACTTTTGAGATACATACTAGTACGTACTATGACATCCCCTAAATTCTTTTCAATTACTCCTTCCCAAATTTATTAAAGTAACAATATTTTAATTTATTAAACTTTAATATTAATTAATTAACTCATTAATATTCATTAAAATATTAATTTATTAAAGTAGCAATGCTTTAATAAAATTGGGAAGGAGTAGTTTAGTGGATTCTATATTAAAAACCCAAATTTCAGTTGTCATTTTTCCTGAAACCTAGCAAACCTCGATTTCTATTCAATAAACATTTATTAAGCACCTACCATATGCCAGGCACTATGTTAGCTGCTGGAGATACAAAAACAAAAATGAAAGTCTCTGCCCTCAAAAAATTCACATTCACTGAGGAGCTATAGCACATACATATAGAGAAGAATGATCCAGGACAGCACCAACATGCCAGTGTCTCTGACACAGAGATATAACACAAAATAAGGTAATTTGAGAACAGGAGAACATGACCCTGAGCAGATCCTGGAAGAAGAAAATGATCCTAACAGGTAGAGCTGAGAAGGCATAGCAGGCAGCCTGAATAAATATGTGGAGGCAAGAAGGGGCAAGTCAGACTTGGAGAAAAGCTAGTAGCCAGGGTTGAATAGAATACAGAGGAGACAGGAAAGGAAATATGACCTGAAAGACATGGTGGAGTCCGCTTGTGGAGTCCCTTAAATGCCAGGCTGAGGAATTTGGGGGTTTTTTATTCATAAAGACAATGGGAAGACACTGAAGATTCTTGAACAGAGTAGTGACATGGTCAGATTTGTACCTCGGAAAGATTACTTTTGCAATCTTTTAAAAGTAGATTGGAATAAGGAGAGATTGGAAACAAGGATACTATTATAGTAGCCCTGTAGGTGATAACAGCCTCCCTCACAGCAGCTGTAAGTGGAGGAAAGGAATTATATGGTAAATTCCATGAGTGCATGGACTATATTTTGCCTCTTTTGTATCCCCAACACAGAACCTGGAACATAGGGGCAGCTAGGTGGTACTGTGGATAGAGCACCTGTACAGAAGTCAAGAGGATCTGAGTTCAAATGTCACCTCAGACACTTGACACTCACTAGCTATGTGACCTAGGGCAAGTCACTTAACCCCAATTGCCTCATCCTGGGTCATCTCCAATCATCCTGATGAATATCTGGTCACGGGATTCAGATGACTAGAGTAGAAGTGAGGCAGGTGACCAACACAGCCCTCCCTCACTCAAAACAAAGACAAGTACAAGTCATGTCATCATTTCTCTAATGGCATGGTCTTGTTTGGCAACAAAGGATGAACACACCTGGAACATAGTTGTGTTGATAAATATATTGAATTAAATGGGTGCAAGAGATGTTATTGAAATAGAACTAACAAACTTGGAGACTGATTGGATATGAGAATTGAGGGAGAATGAAAGTCAAAGATGAATCTGAAAAACTGAACTTAGGTGATTGAGAGGATGGTAATGCCCTCAGAAATTTACTAGTTGTTGGGGATACAAATGAAATGAAATCAAAAGTTCAAAAACTGACCTTCTTTGTTGTGGTCATTTCAGTTGTATTCAACTCTTTGTGACCCTATTTGGGGTTGTCTTGGCAGAGACACTAGAGTGGTTGACCATTTCCTTCTCCAGTACGTTTTACAAATGAGGAACAAAGACCGATAGGGTTAAGTGATCTGCCCAGGGTCATGCAGCTAGTGTCTGAGGTCAGGTTTAAATTCAAGATGAGTCTTTCTGACTCCGGCCCCCTACACTCTATTTATTGAACCACCTAGCTGTCCCTACTTACATTCAACTAAGGAATAAAACAAGCACAGAAGTCAATAAAAGCAAAGTACATAAAAATAATAAGTTTAGGGCATAAGAAAATCAATTCCACTTTGGGCAAATTTAGTAAAAAAAAGACATCCAATCTTATATTTAACGAGTTCTTTTCCTTCTGGTAAAGATAATTCATATTACATTTAATTTCTTTTACATACATTTTCTATAGGTATTTTCTAGTCATTTTATTCTTAATTGTATAAAGATTTATTAAAAATCTAGTTTCAATTTTCCAACACTGCTAGATTAACTTTTTCTCCCATGAAAAATATAGGTCATGATTTTCCACTGACTTCCACAAGTACAGTTTCAATCTCAATAAAATGATTTCCACTCAGTGCTTAGAACATAGGAACCAAAGCTTATGCCAACTGGCCCTTGTGTTTTAACAAAGACATTCTCCTCTTTGCTCTGCACTTTGCCTTTCCCACCACCTCTATTTGATGTAATCAGGATTATTGCAAAGACAGACTAGAGTCATAGAAATCATGAATAATTAACAAAATCCTACTTTGAACACTTAGGTATCTGACCTCAAGGTATGATCATTTTAAAGCACTACTCTCTATTGCCCTCCCATACCCTCTTATATGATTGTCCAAGGAAGCGAAGCTAAAAAGTGTTGAAATGGAACCATGAGGCTCTTCAGCTATACGTTCCAGTCTCAATACTTCATATGTGGGAAGTAGATGTACAGCTGCTTCTCATGGTACATATGTTCCTGAAGACATCTGCACATATAAATAAAAGAAACAAACAAATGAACAAAATGGAAGCTTGAATCCCATTTTAGATGCACTCAAAGAAATCAGTGTTTGATGACACGGCTATGAATCCCTTTATAAAACAAAGGATTCTGTTGTAACATCAATATAGTCATTCATTAACTTAATCTGTTTTGTGAGTTCATTCTTGTAAATGCAGGGTTGCAAATGAAAGCCACATTTTATTTTTAGGAGTCACAGTTGACTACATTGTACAATACATTGACTATGATTTGGGTCAAGATTTTGTAGCATCCCTCCTCTTCATTTTTTTTGTTGACATTTATACAATAATTCATAGGCTGAGGAAAATGCAAACTTATGGATAATTAGTAAAATTATTTCCACTTCAAACTTCATACTGGAGGAGGTAGAAGAGGAAACAATCAGGGTAGATTCTGATGTGAGCAGAAAGAAACCCAACCAGGGGTGTGTTAATAAACATTTAATAACCAGCTCTAATAAAAAGTTAAAAGGACACACTACACTTTAAAATCTTCAGTATTATTTTCTCTATCATTTTCTTAAGTCTAGACAATCAAAAAACGATAAATCAAGTCCTGATTTGTAATGTGTTGATTTGGGAGGCTTCAGTACTCAATTTGAAAATTTTAAGAATTAACTCTCCAGAAGCTGGACAAGCTGGTTCCAGCACACCACCGTGTCCAAACTGCCCCTTTCCTATGTTTCTGTCTGTGAGTGACAATAGTGCCGTCAAACATCATCAGAATGAAGGATGCTAACAGAAGCAACCACAGCAGCTAGGTGGTGCAGTGAATAGAGCGCTGACCCTAGAATCCGGAAGATTCATCTTCCTTGAGTTCAAATCTGGCCTCAGACACTTCCCAGCTGTGTGACCCTGGGAAAGTCATTTAAACCTGCTTGCCTCAGTTTCCTCATCTGGAGAATGAGCTGGAGAAGGAAATGGCAAACCACTCCAGTATCTTTACCAAGAAAACCCCAAATGGGGCCACAAAGAGTCAGATGTGACTGAAACAACGATGACAAAAGGAACAATCTTTTGGCATCAGCAGAGGCATAAATATTTGCTAAATGCCTTTTATATGTGTGGCACTTTGACATACATATTATTATATATGTATACTATATATTATGTATATTATATTATATATACATAGGTATTGTTCATATAATTCCATTCAACAAAGGTTCATTATTTACTATGTACCAGTTGCTGAAGTAGCTTCTGAGGTTACAAAGACAAAACTTGAAATAGTCCTGTCCTCAGGGAGCTTATATTCTACTATAGAATATGAACACAAGTAAGTAAATACAAATTAAATAAAAAAAAATACCAAATAATTTCAAGGGGGACCACTGGGAGGGTGATACCTGGGTTTCATTTAGGAGGTGGTACTGAGATGTTTTTTGAAGGAAGCTGGGGACTCTTCAAAACAGAGGTGAGGAGAGAAGGCATTCCTGACATCAGGTGCCACTTTTTCAAAGGCACAGAAGTGGAAAATTAATCAGTTGACCCACAATGTAAAGGTAACCGAGGGGTTTCAAAGATGAATGAGGGGGTGTCCACCCCAAGTATGGGAAGACTTCCCTTGGTGGATTGTGTGGATGAGAACAATTTGTTCCAGTGTCCATGAAGGCAGCTAAAGTAGGTGCTACTGAGCACTCAGAGCTTGGTTACACATCAAAGACACCAAAGTCATCCACTGTATCTAGAGTTGTCTTGACTCTGTTCTGTCACCAAATTGTGATGACTAAAAGAAAAAGTGAGGCTGATGATTGTGTGCAACTCAGCCTTACTTAAACCTAATTTATGTATAAATCAAAAGACATCACCCATACCATTTTACCACTTTTACCTATCTCAAAGTCCTGTGGCCACAGGCAAGTGATGAAGCAGCAAGTGTGGAAACACTGGGAGCTGTAGTCACAACCCTGCACTCAAGCAGCCCAGGCCACAGGGTCATCTTCTCACTGAAAGCAGCAGTAGGATTCAGCAGCCCTCTGGGTGCCTGAGCAGCTTTTTAAGGCCCATACTGCTCACCTCCTGGTGTAAAGAAGGGCCTAGAAAAAGTGCCTGACAAAAAATTGGAAATTGTGGGGATGCCCGTCAATCGCAGAAAAGCTAAACAAGTTGTAGTATATGAATACTATTGTTCTATAAGAAATGATGAGCAGGCAGATTTCAGAAAAACCTGGAAAGACTTACATGAACTGGTGCTGAGTGAAGTGAGCAGAACCAGAAGAACACTGTACACAGCAACAGCAACATCGTGAAATAATCTACTATGATAGACTTAGTTTTTCTCAGCAATGCAATGATCCAAGACAATTTCAAAGGACTCATGATGGAAAATGCTATCTATACCCATAGAAGGAGCTAAGGGGACTGAATGCAGATCAAAGCATAGTCTTTTTACTCTTTTTTTGTTCTTTATTGTGTTTTTTTCCCTTTTGTTCTTGACAACATAACTAATGTAGAAATATGTTTAACATGATTGTACATGTATAACCTAAAAAAAGAAAAAGAAAAGAAAAGATGCCCTAAAAATTGCCTGCTGGTCCAACCCAGCCTAATTACTGTGGCAGTCAGATTACCCTGTAATCGAAATACTAAAAATATATATATATATATATATATATATATATATATATATATATATATATATATATATATATATATATATATATATATATATATATAAAAACATCTGCAAAGATGATTCTTCTCGCCATCCATACATGGAAAATGTGCTCACTTACAGACAACACAAAATTCTGCACACTTTAAAGGTGAACAACTCCTGTTGCAAGAGTACTCAGTATGTACTGTGTCCAAACAGCAGCCTGAGTAAAACAAGACTGGTAAATGAAGACCAGCTTACTGAAGTTGGAGCTGGATACACATTTTCCTGGAGTGGCCACAGTGAAGGAGGGTGCTGAGAAGTTGATCAACAAGCTTGCATGCCTACCAAGAGGAGTGAATGACAGGCCCATGACAATGCAATTGTCACTTGCAGGAAAATACCGTGCCACCATCAACAATGCCTATGCTCTCAACATTATGAACCCTGATGAGGTCAAAGAAGAATTTTATGAACACCTGGAGACCCTTATCATCAATGTATCAAAAGAGGACATGCTTTTAATTCTGGGTGTCTAATACTAGAAGAGTAGGCTTAGATTACCAGACATGCCAGGGAGTCCTCAGTGGAATAGAGTTGGAAATAACAACAGTAACGGTCACTCACTACTGAAGACTTGTTCATCTCATAACTTCTCATTATCAACACTGTTTTCTATATACCTAAATCCAATAAAACTTCATGGATTATATCCTGGCAGCAAAAACTGGCACTTAATACACTATGTGACTATAAGGAGAAGAGACAGGATGTGAGAGTAACAAAAGTGATGTGTAGTGCAGAGTGTTGGTCTGATCATAGACATCTTCTCCAAGCTAAATATTCACATTCAACAAAAGTGGTGTCCCCAAGGCAAAATGACTACCACAAGACCACAGATTAGAGAGCTTCTCTGAGCAGGAACACTTTGTTGCTAGCTTGGGGGGAAAGTTGAGCCAACAAACCTTTCGCCAATAGTGGGGCAGAAAAAGAGTGGATAGCTTTCAGAAATCTGGTGTACAGCACTGTATTTGCTCATCTGGGTCAGAACGCTTGCAAACATCAGGACTGGTTTAATGAAAATGATAGGGAAATTCAGAAGCTGCTAAATGAAAAACAAGAACTCTACAGGGTTTCCTAGCACGATAATTCATCCATCTCTAAGAAGGAAACATTTAACTCCATCAAAAGTAAAGCACAGACAAAGCTTAGAGAGATGCAGGATTCTTGGTTCAGTCAGAAAGCAGATGAAATTCAGTTTTATACTGATAGCAACAATCCAAAGTGCATTTATGATGCCCTGAAGGCTACTTATGGACCAAGGATATATGGTACCTCTCAGTTACTCAGTGCTGATGAAACCACATTGATTAGTGATGAGGATATGATCCTGAGAGATAGATTGAACACTTCCATAGTGTTATCAACAGACCATCATCAATCAATGCTGAAGCTGTTGACCATTTATCTCAGGTTGAATGAAGTCAATCCTTCTCTAGACAAATTTCCAACTGAAGAAATTTTGAATGTCATTAGGCTCCTTTCCTGCGGCAAAGCACCTGATGCTTATTCTATTCCAGCTGAAATTTGCAAGGTGGAAGGTCCATTGCTCAGACAAAAGCTGACTGAAATTGTCTGGGCTATATGGCAAGAGGAGGTTATTCCCCCAGGACTTCAAGGATGTCCTAGAAAAGTAAAGGAAATAGATCATCCTGTGACAATCACAGGGGGGTCTCTCTCTCACACAGTCATTTCTGGCAAGATTCTTGCCAGAGTCCTCCTTAATAAACTGATCCTTTACCTGGAAGATGGTCATCTACCTAAGAGCCAGAGTGACTTTAGAAAGGGTCAAGGAATGGTCAATATGGTATTTGCTGCCCAAAAACTCCAGGAGAAATGCTAGCAGAACGGAAGTCTGTACACAACATTTATTCATGGGACCAAGGCCTTTGATACTGTCAGTTGAAAGGACTTATGAAAAATTATGCTGAAATTTGGTTGCCTGGAAAAGCTTATCAGTATTTTACATTAATTTCTTTTTTAAAAAAATACAAATTTATTTATTTAACTTTTTACATTCATTTTCACAAAATTTTGGGTTCCAAATTTTCTCCCCATTTATCCACTCCCCCCACCACAATACACCGAGCATTCTAATTTTCCCTATCACCAATCTGCCCTCTCTTCTATCCTCCCTCCCTTCTCTTGTCCCCATCTTCTCTTTTGTCCTGTAGGGCCAGATGACTTTCTATTCCCCATTGACTGTATTTCTTATTTCCTAGTAGCAACAACAATACTTGATAGTTGTTCCTAAAACTTTGAGTTCCAAATTCTCCCCATCCCTCCCTCCCTACCCATTCCCTTCGGGAAAGCAGGCAATTCAATATAAGCCATATCTGTGTAGTTTTGCAAATGACTTCCATAATAGTCATGTTGTGTAAGACTAACTATATTTCCCTCCATCCTATCCTGCCCCCATTCCTTCTATTTTCTCTTTTGATCCTGTCCCTCCCTGAGTTTGACTTCAAATTGCTCCTCCCATTGCCCTTCCTTCCATCATCCCCCCCACCCTGCTTATCTCCTTCTCCCCCACTTTCCTGTATTGTAAGATAGGTTTTCTTTTTTTTTTTTTAATATTTATTTATTTATTTAACTTTTTACATTCATTTTCACAAAATTTTGGGTTCCAAATTTTCTCCCCATTTATCCACTCCCCCCATCCCAATACACCAAGCAATCTAATTTTCCCTATCTCC
This sequence comes from Bettongia penicillata ogilbyi, assembly GCA_023548195.1. Classification (NCBI taxonomy): domain Eukaryota; kingdom Metazoa; phylum Chordata; class Mammalia; order Diprotodontia; family Potoroidae; genus Bettongia; species Bettongia penicillata. Next base: position 885,756 of record JAJHZJ010000152.1, on the reverse strand, counting down.
AATCTGCCCTCTCTTCTGTCATCCCTCCCTTCTCTTGTCTCCATCTTCTCTTTTCTCCTGTAGGGCCAGATGACTTTCTATTCCCCATTAACTGTATTTCTTATTTGCTAGTAGCAAGAACAATACTCAACAGTTGTTCCTAAAACTTTGAGTTCCAAATTCTCCCCATCCATCCCTTCCCACCCGTTCCCTTTGGGAAGGCAGGCAATTCAGTATAGGCCATATCTGTGTAGTTTTGCAAATGACTTCCCTGATAGTCATGTTGTGTAAGACTAACTGAATTACCCTCCATCCTATCCTGCCCCTCATTGTTTCTCTTCTGTCTTTTGATCCTGTCCCTCCCCAAGAGTGTTGACTTCAAATTGCTCCCTCCTCCCTTTGCCCTCCCTTCCATCATCCCCCCCCTTGCTTATATCCTTCTCCCCCACTTTCCTATACCGTAAGATAGGTTTTCATACCAAAATGAGTGTGCATTTTATTCTTCCTTTAGTCAAATGTGATGAGGGTAAACTTCATGTTTTTTTCTCAGCTCTCCTCTTTTTCCCTCCACTAAAAAGTCTCCTGCTTGCCTCTTGAATGAGAGATAATTTACCCCATTCCATTTCACCCTCTCTCCTCCCACTACATTCCTCTCTCACCATTTACCTTAATTTCTTTTAAGATATGGTCCCATCCTACTCAATTAACTCTGTGCTCACTGTCTCTGCATGTGCATGCACATGTGTACATATCTGTGTGCATGTGTGCATGCATGTGTGTGTGTATATGTGTGTGTGGTCCCACCAACTACCCAGATACTGAAAAGTTTTAAGAGTTACAAATATTGTCTTTCCATGTAGGAATGTAAAGAGTTCACTTCTGGTAAGTCCCTTAAGACTTCTCTTTGCTGTTTACTTTTTCATGCTTCTTCTCATTCTTGTGTTTGAAAGTCAAATTTTCTTTTCAGCTCTGGTCTTTTCATCAAGAATGCTTGAAAGTCCTCTGTTTCATTGAAAGACCATATTTTCCCCTGAAGTATTATACTCAGTTTTGCTGGGTAGGTGATTCTTGGTTTGAGTCCTAGTTCCTTTGACTTCTGGAATATCCTATTCCACACCCTTTGATCCCTTAATGTAGAAGCTGCTAGATCTTGTGTTATCCTGATTGTATTTCCCCAATACTGGAATTGTTTCTTTCTAGCTGCCTGCAAGATTTTTTCCTTGACCTAGGAATTCTGGAATTTGGCCACAACGTTCCTAGGAATTTCTCTTTTTGGATCTCTTTCAGGAGGTGATGGATGGATCCCTTCAATATTTATTTTGCCCTCTGGTTCTAGAATATCAGGGCGGTTTTCCTTGATAATTTCATGAAAGATGATGTCTAGGCTCTTTTTTTGATCATGGCTTTCAGGTAGTCCCATAATTTTTAAATGGTCTCTCCTGGATCTATTTTCCAGGTCAGTTGTTTTTCCAATGAGATATTTCACATTCTCTTCCATTTTTTCATTCTTTTGGTTTTGTTTTATGATTTCTTGGTTTCTCATAAAGTCATTGGACTCCATCTTTTCCATTCTAATTTTGAGAGAACTATTTTCTTCAGTGAGCTTTTGAACCTCGTTTTCCATTTGGCTCATTCTGCTTTTGAAAGCAGTCTTCTCCTCATTGGCTTTTTGAACCTCTTTTGCCAATTGAGTGAGTCTATTTTTCAAGGTGTTATTTTCTTCAGCATTTTTTTGGGTCTCCTTTACCAAGGTATTGACCCGTTTTTCATGCTTTTCTTGCATCTCTCTCATTTCTCTTCCCAGTTTTTCCTCCACCTGTCTAACTTGATTTTCAAAATCCTTTTTGAGCTCTTCCATGGCCTGAGCCCACCAGACATCCCCCTGGGATGTCTGGGATACAGAGGCCCTGACCTCCACGTCTTTCCCTGATGGTCAGAATTGTTCCTCGTCATCAGAATTGAAAGGCGGGAACATCTGTCCCCCAAGAAAATAGCTTTCTATGGTCTTATTTTTCTTCCCTTTTCTGGGCATTTTCCCAGCCAGTTACTTGACTTCTGAGATTCCTCTGCACCCCTGCCTAGATCTGCCTAGCTAGTGCTTGGGGTCTGAGATTCAAATGCTGCTTCCCAGCCTCAGGGCTTTCCTCGGCAGGGGCGGCTGCTATTCAATATGAGCTTAAGTTGTGGTGCTCAGGTGGGGGCAGGGCCGCCTCCCAGGCTCCGTTCCCTCAGGGGGTTTATGCAGAGACCTTCGGTAATGGCCCTGAGCTCCTACCTGCTGTTCCAGGAGTGCCGGGCCACCGCTGCCTCTGCCGCCACCTCCGCCTCCCAAGGTGGCTTGAGTCACAGACACACCCTGCTCCCCTCGCGGCCAGCCCAGAAGTCTCTCTCACTGACCTGTAGTGCTTGTGGGCAGAGGGACCTTCGCGGCCGCCAGAGGTTCTGTCCCTGAAGCCTGCTCGGATCTGTTCCTCTGGGGCCGTGGGGCTAGGGCAGCACAGGGGTGGGCTCCACTGTCCGGTGCATGACGGTCCCCTGGGGATGGCTTTCCCGGGCTCTCTGGAACGGAAATCTCTTCCACTGTGTTTCTGCGTGGCTTGCTCTGCTCCGGGGAGTTCTTTTTACAGAAAATTTCTGGGCTGTGGATTCGGAGCTAGCATACGTGAGTCTTTCTACTCTGCCATCTTCTATTTTACATTAATTTCATGACAGCATGCTACTCAGGTTCTGGAAAATGGATGGATGCTTTTGCACTTTTCCAGTCACCAATGGAGTGAAACAAGGATGTGTGCTTACTCCCATAGTGTTTAGCATGATGTTTTCAGCAATGTTATCAAATGCCTTCAATAAGCATGAACACGGCATCAACATCAGCCACTTCACTGATTTATTATTTAACTTGAAAAGGTTACCAGCTAAGACTAAAAAGGAGGGAGAATTGGTGCATAATTTTTATGTGTGCTCTCAATACAGCTCCTAAAGCTGAGATACAGCAAAGTATGTATTGATTTTCTGTTATTTGTGCTAATTTTGGACTAACAACACCAAAAAAGCACAGGTGCTCCATCAGCCAGCACCACACCATCTGTATGTGAAATCATTGGTTACAGCAAATGGAGAAGTTTTGAATGCTATGGATAAGTTCACTTACCGTGGCAGTATACTTTCCAGAGACATATACATGGATAATGAAGTTGAGATAAGCATTGTCAGCTCAGTGTTTGGGAGGCTCCAAAGGAAAGTGTGGGAGAAAAGTATTAGATTGACTACCAAACTGAAGGTCTGTGGAACCATTGTCCTGACCTACTTCATTGTTACATGGCTACACCAGGTAACTGAATTGCTTCCATTTGAACTGCCTTAGGAAGATTCTGAAGATCATCTAGTAGGATAAGGTATCAGACACAGAAGTCATTTCTCGAACTAAACTGCCAAGCACTCAAACTCTCCTGCGGAGAGCATACTGCATAATGATCCAACAAAGGAGAATGAGAACAAACAATTAGCTCAGCAGCAAGAAAACAAAAAGAGATCAATGTCACTTTCCAGGTCAGAAAACTGAGATCTAGATCAGAGGTGTCAAATGCTCCTATGCTGCCCAAACCATGCTAAAATGCATTGGGAAATATCTAACAAATATCTAACAAATATCTAACAAAAAATTAAAATACAATCAAAATAGATAGCATTACATTTTAATATTGAATCAATATGCAGCCCATGGATATCTTTACGTACAGATGAGTGGACAACTTTTTTATTTGAGCTTGACACTACTAGTCTAGGTGTGAAGGATGGGAGAGGGTGCGGAGATGTGACGTGATTCTTTTCAAGGCCACACAAATGGTAACTTAGTTGTTAGGGACAAAACAGAAATAACTCTAAAAGCATAGCAGAAACTAAGTGCAAAATTAGTAGTGGGGTAAAATAACACAGGAGTTCAGAAAAAATAATAACCACCAAAGACTGGAGTAGTCAGAAAAGGATTTAAGGAAGAAAGGGAACTAGAACTGAGCCTTAATAAAAGAGTAAGGACTTAGACAACTGGAGGATGAGGGGAGGCCATTCCAGGGAAAGGGGAGGACATAATTAAAGGTGCAAAGATGGGAATGAGCAAGGCATGTTTATGAAGCAATAAGTTGATCAGTTTGACTAACAAGAGGGCTCATGTGGGAGAGAAGGGGAGTAATGGTAGATAGGTCTGGAAAGCTAGGTACTCCTTGTACCTTGGCAGTGTCAGAAGTATGTTCTGGAACAATTAACCTTCTTCCCTACTTCCTGCTTCTTAGTTTGATCTGCTTGCTATGTCAATGGTTTGTAAACTTACCTTTGTACAGGATAAAAAAAGCTACGAGGTCAACTGTATAGATTATAGTGATTTTTAGCTATGTGTATGTAGCATCTTTATCAAGTGTTTCTCCTAAAATCAATCTTGCCATAGTTGGCATTTGCCCACCATATTGCCGCATGTCAGATCTTTGGGTCATTGATAATTTGTTTAGCATTCAATATCATGATAATAGTTCAATTTTAATAGGAACTTAATGCTTAGCAGAACCTTTGAGATCACTTAGGTCACCTGAGCTAACTCCAGTAGAATGGAAACAGGAAATGAAATATTTTTATCTTTGTATCCTTTGGCAAGACCTATGTCCAGATCATGGTCTACCAGGTTATTCCCCTTCCCTCCCCTCAGCATGGGTTAATTAGTATTTGTTTGTTTGCTTTTTTGGGTTCTTTTTCCCCTAAGACTGTCCCAAGTATTTTATTGATTCAGAGGTGGGGCAAGGTTCAAGTAACACCCACCTTGATACAGCCTTGGCTATATTGATGTGGCTTCCCAGTCACTTATGGTTATAAAATGCCCTTCCACATGGGGTTGGGGTCCTTTCGTCTTGATGGATCTCTCAGACGCATGTAAGTCACTGGAAATTGTCCTGCTGATCGTGTGTATTTCTATAGTGCTAGAGAATCCTTGATGACTATCCTTTCCATGCTATGACTAACTAAGTTAACATCCTTTTGTTAACTGTTGAATGACTGACTAGTGCTTCATTTAGTACCCACAATGAACCTTGAACCAACAGGGCACCACTTAGGCTCAAGCCTGCACTCCAACATATCCCTAGCCCCTAACACAATACCTTTCCCATAGCAAGACAAATGGTGGTTGAATTGAATTCTTTCATTTTACAGATGAGTAAACTGGATCACAGACAATGGAATGAATTGCCTAAGTTCAAACAGGTAGTAAGTAGAAAAGATGGGATTCAAACCCAGATACCTGGATGTTAAATCCCATACAATCCAAACCAACAATGCAGAACTGGAGAATACTTAATGAAATATGAATGGTTAAAGGGTAAGGAATTACTATGGCAAAGTTATATGCATTTTCAGATACAGTCTCTGCAATAGATGTTTCCCGCAATTATTTTTGCACAAAGGAAGCTTTAATCTAGGGTCTGGGATGGAAAATTGCTGAGGTGACAGGACAAAAGTCATCAATAAAATGTATTTTTAAAAAGCATCCCCAAATAAATTCAATATCCTTTCCACTATACCATAATGCTATATATTTTAGAAATAAGATAGATAATGCCAATATTTATACCTCTTGCTTTTATAGGAGAGGAAACTAAAGAAGTGAAGGTGGTGTCACATCCCATTTACTTGTCTTGACCCTGGATATCCCCATGTCTAGAGTGCCCTCCCTCCCCAGAATCCTTGCTGTTCAGTCATTCCAATCACCTTCAACTCTTTGTGTACCTGATAAGAGTGTACCTAATAAGTGATTTTAATTGTGCGCTACTCTTTGTGACCCCATTTGGGGTTTTCTTAGCAAAGATACTGGAGTGGTTTGCCATTTCCTTCTCCAGCTCATTTTACAAATGAGGAAAGTAAGGCAAAAAGAATTAAGTGATTTGCTCAGGGTCACGCAGCCAGTAAGTGTCTAAGGATGGATCTGAACTCAGGAAGATGAGTGTTCCTGACTCCAGGAGGGCCACTCCATCCACTAAGTCACCTAGCTGCCTTAGTTTCCCTCCAAGTTCACCTAATGTACCACCTCCTACATATGAAGCCCTTCTGATCTCCCCAGCTGCTAGGTTTTTCTCACAAAAATTACCTTGTACTTCTCTTGTGCATATTTTGCATATGCTAACTTAATATGTGTAGGCATTGTCTCCTCTGAGAGAATGTAAACTCCTCAAGAGACTTTTTCCTTTGTATCCCAAGCCATAAAGACTTGTTGATCGACTGACATAATTCTGGAGAAGTAAATACACAACATTATGTCTAGACTAAGTGCTTGACTTTTCAGAAGACTGGTATCTCAAAACATAATCTTATTCCTTCAGGCAAAAATAGAATAGCTAAAGAGTTTCCACTTAAAATGTCAGAAAAGGCTTTTCAGTCCCCTTTATAGCTAGAATATAGAATGATCTAACTTTAGACTCACTTCTGAAAATAGGATGGCAGACTAAGCTATCATTTCCCTTCTGAAGTCCTCATTAAACCTACAGGCAATCCATGTGTTCTTGAGCTTCCTGAGTTACTAGAAAGACTTTCACAGTCTAGCATGCAAGTGTATTTTCCTGTTGCCATGTAGTGAACAGTCATGAAAGAGTATTTACCAAAAAGAGGGTAACTAGGAAGTTCTATGGTGTGTGGGGAGACTGAATAGAACAGCTAGTGCAGGACAGAACAACTGTTTGATGGTAATTCAACCTCTTAGGAACAACTTCTGTTCCACAGACTACTCTTTTGCCTCCACCTTTTCCAGAGTTCAGAATTCAGGAAACAAACAAAAAATCCTGATTAATTGCTCACTATGTGACAGAGGTGTGTTATTCATTTATTCTGTTATCCACTGCTAGCTTCTTTGTCTGTCTTTTCTTCCAGTAGCCCCTTTTCCCCTATGTTAAAATACTCTTTTTTTCTTAATGAAAACCCAACCTCATTTTCTCTTGTGTATATGTGCACATGTGTTTTCCTATGTTCATATGCTATGTGTGTTCATTCATGTATTGGAAAAAAGATCAAGGGAGTAAAAGTTATAGAACTTATATTCTAATATTTTATTCCTGAACTCTTTTGACCTACAACCTATAGTAATGACAGCTCACATTCATTTAACACTAAGGTTTACAAGATGCTTCCTCCACATCTAACTATAGTGTTAGGTAGTCCAAATAGGGGTACCCCATCTCCTATATTCCAATTCTGGAACCAAGGAGACCTGGATTCAGTCCCAAGGAAGTCTAACTCCAAAGGGAGGAGATAGGTTTTCTTTCTCACACAATCTGACTCACTGTCCCCACAACCCAGAATCTCAGAGGAAATCTCTTAAATAAAGTTTAGGTATGATTCATATCAGGGTCTTCCTCAAAAAGGATGGACAGGATCCCTTCTAGAATAGTACTTACATAAGTAGTAGAAATCGATATCAGGCTTTTATTTCTGCTACCACAAAAAAGTTTAAAATGTGTATTGGAAAAATAAATGTTATGAAATAGTAATCCATCTCTTGTAGTACTCTCTCCTGGAAGGTAGGCAAAACTCCCAGTCCATTTGTAGCTTGACTGAATAGAGTTCCCTTCCACTTCAACTGTACTCTCTGAACAGCAATCTCCATATCTTCTGGTCAGTCAAGGTTCATCATTCTAGTGATGGCTATCTTCTCATGATGATGATGAAGGAGCCCCTTCCCCGGGGCAACTAGCACCCCACTCAGCGATTCCTGATCTCTCAAATTCACAAAGTAGTTGCTGTTGATACTAGCAACGTCCATTTTTCAGGATCACTTTCCAGTAACCTTCAAGCAAGCAAAGAAACAAAAAGAAAAAGAGGTAGCAAGCGCATGTTCTCATTATCGTGCAAGTATCATCACCATAACTACTGCTAAAGAGGAAGAAGAGAGAAAATATCCTTTTTCCTCTCTCCCTGTCTTTGGAAATCTAAGAGAGCTATTGGAGTACCTAGTGGCACGTTCTAAAAGAACAAAGAGAAAGACACTCCATCTCTTGTCTGTGGGCATTTTCTCTGACTGTCTTCCATTCCTGGAAGTCTCTCCCTTCTCCTCCTTGGCTCCCTTTAAGTTTCAACAAAAGTCCCATCTTCTAAAGGAAGTCTTTCCCAATTGCTTTTAATTGTAGTGCCTTCTCTCTTCTAATTTTTTTTCCTATTTATCCTATGTAGAGCTTGTTTGTGCATACTTATTTGCTTGTTTTTCCCTCATTAGATTATGAGCTCCTTGAGGACAAGGATTTTATTTTGTCTCTTTTTGTATCAAAACTGCTTAGTATAGTGCCCGGCACATAATAGGCTCTTAATAGATGTTTATTGACTGACAGAATGGGAAATGGAGATTTTACCTTCTCCTTCAAGTTGAGTAGAAAACTGTTTCTGGCTCAGTCAAAAATCCTCTTTGGCACAGGCCCTACTCCCATTGCAGGAACAAAGGACCAACCTAGAGATTCTGGTTTACAGCATGCCTTATAGCAAGAGATCAGAGGACAACATGTCTCCCCATGGAGCCAAAGTATTCTAGCTCCATATTGTTCCAATAGCATCTTCCCTATACTCTCATAAGTAAAGAAACTGAAGCTTAAAAAGGCTGAGTGGCTGACCCACCATCACATATCTAGCAAATGTCAGGGCCAGCCTGACACTTAAAACCTTGGTCATGCCCCTCCAAGTCCATTATGATTACACAATGTTGTAATCTACACAGAAATTCAATTCCTACTAGGGTCATTCCTAAGTTGGCAAACCGTCTCTCTTCCTGTGGAGTAGTAAGATAATGCTAATATAATTATATCATATATAAATGAAGTAATTAATTACCATAAGGCATGCTGAAACTTTCAAACAATTCATATATCTTGGGAAATATTATTTAGGGAAAGAAAAATCACTATACTATGAACATATCAATTCTAGTGGCAAAAGTGGCACTTAATAAATTTGTCTGACAATGGGAACCTAAAATTAGAAAAGTACAAGGTGGGACAAAGAAGAGGAAAATTCTTTGTGATGTCAAGAAAATCTGTTTTGTTAAGAAAGATCTCACTAGGACAAAGGTAGGGATGAGGGGGAAGGGAAGGAGAAATGATCAGAGGGAATATTTTGGGCTCTGTTGAAAAAGAATTACTTCCCTAAAATGATTTAGCTAATCCTGACACTAAGCAAAGAAAGCCATACCAAAGTATATAAAAGACTTATACAAAAAAGCAAAGAAAGAAAAAAAAGTGTGATTTTAGAGTCTATCAGTCCTTGATGACAGATGAGACATACCCTGTTCAGTAGTAGAGACGTTCTTTTCAAATAATATACAAAAAAGCAAAGAAAGAAAAAAAAGTGTGATTTTAGAGTCTATCAGTCCTTGATGACAGATGAGACATACCCTGTTCAGTAGTAGAGACGTTCTTTTCAAATAAGCGGCTGTTCTGAAAGCAAAAAGCTAAAACAACACTAGGTGCTAAAACAACTCATTCTGGAAAACTAGGGAAGTTAAAATTCACATATGGGAAATTTTCCAGCCACATATCAGAATCTGATACAATGTAAAAGACACAAATTACTGACTACTTTCTAAATAGAAAGACGGGCAAAAAGCCACTTTTTGGTGAGAGTTTTCCCTACTACAGATTCTGAAAATCATTTTATTAATAATTATATAAGTACTATTAGGTGACTTATATAAAGATATAGAAGAATCCCAAAAAAGTCAATAATCAAGTACTTATATAACATATTCAGTATTTCATTAAGGATAAAGTAGAATTTAGTGGGGAAAGAATAGTACCCTAAATTACTAAGTATGTCTAGGACAGAAGGAAGCAAAATGAAGCAAAATGATTTTCCCTGGGGATCATTTCTGCAGGATGGGATGGGATTGATTGGCTTTAGAAAAGCTTCTCATAAGATTACACTGACAAAAATATGGCTTCTTATCTTATGGGCACTTATGGGTGCAAAACATGACCAAATGGTAACATTACATCAAAGAGCTTATTCATTCATAACTCATATTTCTGTAGGATTTTAAGACTTATGATACAATTTTTTCCAAAACAACCCTGTGAGTATTATTCCTGCTTTATAAATGAAGAAACAGCAATCAGAAAGGTAAAGTGAGTTATCCAAAGCTAATAAACATCAGTGCCAGATGTAAGCCTAGGTCTCCTGACTCTGAGATTATTGTTTATCCTGCACAACACTGTACGTATTTATTCATTCATTCAACAAATACTTATAAAGTGCCTACTCTATGTAGGGCACTTTAATTGGTGTGGAGTTAGGCATAGGGAGAGATATACAGCTTAGATATGACATGTTCTCTCTCCTTACAAAGCTTGCAGACTCGCAAGACCGTAGGACACAAACCCATACCATGATAATCCCCAATATTAATTGAGAAGACAGTTGGAGACATAGAAAAAAGTGTTTCATGTGAGGCCCAAGGTAGGAGATGATTGCCCACAGTACTGTGGGTATCTAGCAAGATTTTCTAGAGGAGAAGACCCTTGTATTAGGCTCTAAAAGATGAGTAGGGAGGAATATACATACTAAAATGTGAGCAAGGTCATGGAGAGTGGAGATTATACAACATATTTGGTGAACAAAGTTGTCCAGTTTGACTGAAGCATATAGTATATGGAGAGTACACAACATATTTGGTGAACAAAGTTGTCCAGTTTGACTGAAGCATATAGTATATGGAGAGTACTAGTGTCAGATAAAGCTCAAAAGAATACAGAGGGCCTTGAAAGTCTAATATGAGTTTTAAATTTACTCAATCAACAATAGACAATCATTGGAAGCCATTTTTGGCTTTCATGGGAGAAGAAACAAGGAGAATTTTGCTGAAAAGAACAAGGGATTGGGAAGATTACTTGGATGGTTTTGAAATGGAAGAAAAGTTTAGAGATTAAATTTGGGAAAGGGAAAATTTGAAAGGACTTGGGGAGTGGGAAATGGAGAAGACTAATGCAGAGGAATTAAACCAGAGGATTCAATGAAAAGGAAAAGGAGAAGTAGAAAGCAGCTCAAAAAGGAAATTTAAAAGCAGAAGATAGTTGGTAAAAGAGATAAAGAACTTACTTAGAGAGAAGCAAAAATTTGGGTGGCTGTCCGTGTTAATGGGGTAAGAAAAAGATGTCAATGTGGAAGACATACCAGCAGTCCAACACAGAAGTTCATCAGAGTAGCTATTAGCAAGAACAAGAATTGAGGATCTCACTTGCAGCAAGTTTGGAGAGCAGTGACCATGTAATGGTATGCAGAAAATGGAAATTGATGGTATTTCTGCCACAGCCTAGAAGCTGTGAAGTATGCCCCAAATGAAGTCTGGTCACTTTCCTAGAACAAAGGTTTAAAGGATCCTCTGTAACATCTCTCTCCATTCCCAAGATTATGAAGGAAAATGAAGTGTTCCTTTAAAAAACTAATGAGTTTTGATTCGAAAACAGAAACAAGAGTATCTAAAGTGGTACAGGGGGAAACACAACTTGTGTTGGGATATTGGAGAGTGAAAGGATGCTATAAAGAAAAGAAAGCGAGATGGACCACTGAACATTTGAAGCTAAGAAATACATTCAAAGCTGTCCCAGAAGGGGAGATAGATGTGCATTCTGAATGGGAAATGGCTTCTTGTTTCTCTAAGGGATAATGTGGATACACAAGTTCTGTCAGGTCAGACACTATCTGTAAGGGAGAAAGAACAACAGAATAGAATGCTTGGGGACTCCTTCCCACCTCACTGAAAAATATCCTTGAAATTCTTTCTCTGGAGCCTCTCCTGCATCCCATGCTGCAAACCACTGATTTATCCCTATCACTATCATAGCCTGGACCATTGCCAGTTGTGTTGATTTATGTCTTGCCACTGGACTTCAATGACTCGGGGGAAGAAAGTAAGACCAAAGACTTTGCACAGTTCTGCCTTTGCTAAATACAATTCGCTGGCAAGTCAAGATATCACCCTCATGATGTTATCAGTCCTCTTTGAGAACAAAGGACAAGCAACAACTGAGACAGTTATTTGTTGATCTGATAATAACCCAGAAGCCTACTATCTTCCTATTGCATGTATGAGAGAGAGAGACAGAGACCGAGAGACAGAGATGGAAACAGAGACAAAGAAGCAGCTTTCTAAGAATTACCAAATCTGATAAGTACTACTCATTTATGGTTATTGTATGGGTACCATTGATTTTATCATTAAGAACATTAAAAAATCACTAAAGATTTTGAAGTCTTGGCCAAAAAACTCAAAGAATACATGGGCACAGATTGTGTTTTCATCACTGCTACCTATTGAAAAGATTCAGTAAAGAAAGGCAGATTTAGGAAGTAAATAGTGGGTTTAGAAAATGTTATCTGAATTTGGGATTTAGATTTCTGGATCACAGCTTAAATACAGGGATGACAGCCTCCTGGCCTGGTTTGTACCTAACAAGGAGTGATAAATATGTATTTATCTGAAATCTTGCAATTTTAAGCAAAAGGGCTTTATACTGAAAGAGAAAGGAGAAAATTGCCTAAGTTAACCTACCAAAATAGATAAAATAGAGTAGTTAAAATATATTATTAAATATTATTAGATATAGTAAATACATTTATTATATATTATTATATAATTATTAACACATAATTAATATATAAGATATAACATTAATATATAATTAATATACTTGTATAATATAGTAATATTATGTATTAAATATTATTATATTAAATATTATAAAATGAATTATTACAACAGAGATGCCCAGAGATTCAAAGGAGACCAAGTCCAAGAAAGGAGTAAATAAAATCTATGCTCTATCTACAAATGTACAAAGTATGGGTAGCAAACATGATATACTAATGATCCTAATGAAATGAGACAAATGTGATCTCATAGCTAATACTGAACTTGGTGGAATGATGTGATTGAAAATATCTCAAAATACCTCAGAAACAGGATAGGTAAAAAGCGGGCAAGGGAGCAGCAATGTATTTTAAGAAGCTATGCAAAGAACTTGAAACAGTTTGCATCAATTGGAGAATGGTTAAAGAAGTTGTAGTACATGAATGTAATGAACTATTATTCCCTTCTAAAAAATTATGAATACAGAAAAGCACTGGAAGATGGATGGATGCAACATGAAGTAAAATTAGTAGTTCTGTAGAACCAAAAAATTTTAAGTAGAAAATAGTATACAGAATGATCACAATAATGGAAATTATAAAAACAAAACAAAAAAGAAAATAACACCAATTGAATGCTATGAAATTATGATAATCCCATTCAATTCCAAAAAGATATTAAAATATAGCACTTCCTTTTTGCACACATAAGGGTACTATGAGTATGGAATTCTGTGTATGATGGCAGATCTCACTGATCTAATGAAACCTTCAGTCTGGAAAGACCCTGAGGGAGTCAGAGAGAAAAGGTTTCTGCCAGTCCTCGGCTGATTCCTTTGCTGAAAGAGCACTGTAACAGTTCAGCTGAGAAGAGAATGATACCACACGGACAATCCGAAAGCTGTGGGTGGTAAAAGAATGTAGCTAGCTATGGAAGAGCAAGCTCAAGGAATTCAGTACATCAAGTGACTGGATCAAGACATATCCTGTGAATAGCCCTGTAGTCAAGTTAACCCAGACTGACAGCATCCCAGCAACATAGCTCATTCCGGCAGTGGACTGACCTGACCCATTGAGATACTACTCCCTATGAGGAGCAAGTTGCCTGAGCAGCAGGATGACTCATCTGTCACTGAAACTATATCTCACAGAAAACTTTATGAGGATCCTACAAAAAAAGAAAAAAAAAAACCAGAGACTTATAGTTCCAGTTCTATGAGACGCCTTGGCTATGTGTGCTCCCCTACATGTGTACCTCACTTGTTCATTATTCAGTTGTGTCCAACTCTTCATGACCTTATTGGGGGATTTCTTGGCAAAGATACTGAAGTACTTTGCTATTTCCTTCTCCAGTTTATTTTACAAATGAAGAAATAGAGGCAAACAGAGTTAAGTGACTTGCCCAGGGTCACATAGCTAGTAAAATCTGAGGTCAGATTTTAACTTAGTCTTCTTGATTCCGGGCTTGGTGGTCTATCTACTGAACCACGGAGCTGCCCTAGGTACTACTGTACTATAAGCTTATGGTATATGTAATGTTGAAGAATCTACTCAGGTTGCTTTTAGGGATATACATTTGAACTATCCTTCTTGTTTTATAATTGTACTTTTAAAATTCTTAATAAACACCAAATAAAATTATTGTTTCCATACACAAAGTAGAGCAGAAATAAAAGAATCTTAAGTGCAATCATTAATCTTCTATGTACAACTTACTTTTCCTCTCAAGCATGTAATAAATTCAACATGGGTTTTTCAAAGGTGTCCTGCTAATTTGTGATTCTTTCTGACCTTTTTTTCTGTTTTCTTCTTTATATGTTAAAAAATTATATGTCAAAAAATATGTTAAATGGTTTTCTTTTCTCTCTTGGGAGGTCACCCTATTACATGACTCACTCTACTTACTACCCTACTCCCCAAAAATTAAAAGAAAAAAGAGAAACCATACCTTTTAAACAAAAAATGTATAGTCAAGTGAAGCAAATTACCACATTGGCTATTTGTTTTTACCATATGCATTATACCATTTGCAAATTACCATATTGGTTATACATGTATAACCAATGTATGTCTCATTTTCTACCTTGAATCTATCACACCTCTGGAAGAAGTTGGATAGTATGCTCCATCAGTCCTCTTAGATCATTGCATTGATCAGTGGCCTTAAGTCTTTAAAATTGTTTTTAATAACAATTTTGCTATTATTGTATAAATTACTCTCCTACTTCTCAGCTCAGATTAGTTAATACAAGTCTTCTCAAATTATCTGAAACCAGAAACCATTTTTTATTATTTTTATAGTATATAATATTTTTTATATTCATATGTCATAATTTGTTCAGCAGTTCCACAATTTATGGACATTTCCTTAGTTTCCAGTGATTTGTTACAGTGCTTTAATGCCATTAATGATACTGCTATAAATATATTTGTACATATGGCTCTTTTCCTTTCTCTTTGATCTCTTTGAATCCTTGAGTCCTATACTCCATATATGACAGTGTCAAAGGATATACACCATTTAGAAATTTTGATATCATAGTAATTGCTGTGCTTTCAATTTCATTTGAGTAAATGCCTTTGCTAAATTTAGAAATAATTGGTCCTACTGGCAGATTGTTAAAGGAAGTATACTGGTAGGGACTCATGAGTTGTAGTTTAGGAGAACAGCCACTCATAATTACTCTTAAATGCCTGGTAGTCACAGCAGCTATTGTTTTGGGAATTCAATCTGCTAGTGCCAGTGCAGGTTGGAATAGTTAGGCCAGAGGGATTGTAATAATAGAATCCAAAAAGATATAGCAACATACCACAAAAAAAATTTTCACTGTTGCCAAGTTGGATTTATGCCAGGGAATCAATGATTGCTTAACATCAGGAAAGCAATTAAAACAATTAATCATATTAAAAACAAATACCCAAAAGGATATTATTGTATCTATGAATGTAGAAAAAGCCTTTAACAAGATACAACATTCATTTATGTGCAAAATCCTTAGAAAACTTGGGCATAGAAGGGCTATTCGTTTTTTAGGTTTTTTTTTATTACTATGAACTTGAGAAATATCAATAAATATGATCTTTTCCCTATACAAAATAATAAGAAAAGAGGATTGTATAGGAAACACTGAATCTTTATTGAATACAGTCTAGTTTTGTTGTTTTGGTTTTTTTTTAGTATATAACACATTTAACATGGAAGTTCCAAAATCAGCCTACTTGTCAGCATCACTTTCTGAACTTCCTTCTCTCTCCTGTGTATTTTAAAATGTTTCATTGATTCTCTTTTTTTTGTTTTTCAGCAAGGAATTATTATTATTTATTATCCTCTTTACCTCAATAATTCTATCTAGGACTTCTTTTTAAGAATTCTCTGTTTATATCCTTTGACTTTATCTATTGGGGAATGAGTTATGCTTATGAATTTGAATAAAATCCGTATATATTTAGAATAGTCCTTTATCAGAGAATTTCATGCAAAGGCTTCTTCCCCCCTTCCTGCCTCCCATATACACACTCACACCCTTCATCCCACTAAATTATTTCCCTTCCTATTCTGACTACTGATTTTGCTTGGGTAATAAGTTTTCTATTTTTAATCATTATAATATCCATTTTATATCCTGTGATCTCTTCGATCACTTGTTTGAGAACTCTTGCCCTGTCCATAGCTAAGAAAGGTATCTTCTTTCATGTTACTCTCATTCATTTAGGATATGACCTTTTATATCTGAGGCATGTACCATATCTAACTGGAGCTTATTACGACATATGATGTGAGATGTTACTATCAATGTAATTTCTTCTAGACTACTTTGCACCTTTCTCAATAGTTTTTAATTAACAGTAAGTCCTTGTTTCAAAAGTGGAGGTCCTTGGGTTTAGCGAAAATTATGGAACTATGTTTATTTGTTATATACCTAATCTGTTTCATTAAATAACTTTCCTATTTTTTTCTGATGAATACCAAATAGTTGTTATGGTTATTATTTTGTATTATATTTTCAGATCTGTTGCTACTATTCTCCTTTTCTTCCTATTTCTGCCCCTTCCCCCATTATTTCCCTTAAGATTCTTGACCTTTTATTCCTCTGACCCCAACCTCCTACTTTCCTCTTGGCAGAAATCAGTCTCTCTTGGAGAAGGGTAGGAGGAAGAGATGCTAGAGATGTCTCTTCTTGTCTCCCTGTAAATGAAGTTTATACAGATCTACATGGGCTAACAAAATAGCACTTACAACACATTTGCTACATTACATTCAATATTTTTATTTCAATATTCCTCAGTGGTTTTATTTCTCTACTTTATCTCTTCCTAGTTTAGGCATCAAAATCGTATTTATCTTAGAACAAGTATTGAAGGATACTTTCTTTTTCTATGTTTGCAGAATATATGTATGTGTACATACATATTTATATCGATCTGTCTACCTGTCTATTTATCTATCTATATTAGTGGAATTAATTGTTCTCTAAATATTTAATAGAAGTAAATTGTAATTCCATCTGGTCCTGAACTTTGTTGTCCTTTGAAATTCATTTATGGCCACTTCAAATTGTCTCTTTCAGGGCAACAAGTCCTATTTAAGTATTGATTATGTACTATTCACAGAATTCATTTTCCTCTTTTTTCCTTATTTCTTCCTCAGTGTATCCCTCCCCTCATTGTGTCTTTTCTCTTTCCTCTCTGGAACTTATTGAAATTGAACAAAGTCACCCCTAGTCTCTGTACTGGTCATACTTCCTTCCTTTGGTGTTCATTAAAGATAGTATTGAAAAAGAATCATTATTTCTTCTTACCCTGTTAGAATGTAAGCAATTCATTGTCATTCACCCCTTTCCAATTGCTCAAATATATTTATTTTTGTAGATTTCACTTAATTTTGGTCTTACCTTTTACAATTTCTACTTATCTCTGATTCTCTTTTAAAAAAAAGTTTTAAATTAAATTTTCAGTTCTGAATTCTCTTCTTCCTTCCACCCCCTCTTCCACCTTTTGAAAAAGCAAGAAATGTAATACCATTATACATAGAAAGGCATGCAAAACGTAGTTCCTCATTAGCCATGCAGGGAAATAAAAAAGCAAGAAAAAGAAGTGAAAAAAAATATGCTTCAATATGCATTCAGAGTACATCAGTTGTCATTGTGGAGGTAGAAAGTATTTTTTATCCAGAGTCCTTTGAAATTGTCATGGATCATTGTACCGATCACTTGCTAAGCCTTTTACAGTTGATTATCTTTACACTATTACTATTACTGTATGCAATGCTCTCCTAGTTCTGCATCTATTGATATATGATCTTTGTTGTTTTTGTTATTGATATGGTCAGTTATGCTTATACTTTTCCTAATATTGAGCCAGCCTTGCATTTTTGGTATAAATCCAACCTGATCATAGCATGTCATCTTTGTAATAAACTGCTGTAATCTCCTTGCTAGTATTTTATTTTAAATTTTTGTATAAACATTCAATAGGGAGATTGGTCTGTAGCTTTGTTTTCTGTTTTTGCTCTCCCTACTTTAGGTTTCAAAATCATATTTGTGTTACAGAGGAATTTGGTAGCACTCTGTCTCTACCCATTTCAAAAATGTTTATATAGTACTTGAATTAACTGTTCTTTAAATATTTGGTAGAATTTGCTTGTAAATCCATTTGGTAAGGGGATTTTTTTTTCCTTAGGGAGAAGGGAGAGAATTTGGAATTGAAATTTTTTAGAAAAAGGAGAAAAACAGTCTTCTAAAGGAGTCATAACCTGAGTTGGACCTTGAAGGACACTAAGGATTCTGAAGTAGATGTGTAGAGATAGTGTTGGAGGCCTGAGGCACAATCTGGTTGAGGAGTAGAGGTAGGATACAAAAGGCCAAGCTTGGGGAAACAATCACTAGGGTAGTTTTGTTGAAACATGAAGTTTGTGAAGTGAAGCAATATGCAGTGGAGCATCATGATATAGTCAAAAGAAGAACAGATCTTGAATCAAAGGATCTGAGTTCAAATTCCATTCTTGTTCTTATTTCCTGTTTGCCATCGGCTAGGTCATTGATCTTTTCTGGACCTCAGACTCTTATCTGTAAAATGAGTTTGGTCTAGACAGCTTCTAAGGTCTCTCTCTTGCTATTTTATTTCTATTAATCCTAAAAAAAACCCACTAAGTAATAAATCTAAATAAATATAAGAATTATCTGGATACAGATAGTAAAATGTTGTAAATGCCAAGTTGGTGAATTTATAGTTTATCTCAGAGAAAAGGGTCACTGAAGACTCTTGAGGCAGGAAGTGACATGATCAAACCTGTTCTTCAATAAGACTCGTTGGGCAGCTATGTAGGGATTATAGATTATATTAATGGATTATACATATGAATACTGTAGGATATTGGTATGGCTTATAGCTTAGGGATAATTTATTAAAGATTTTTCATTCATAATCTTAAAAATTATAGAGCTGGTTGTAAAAAGAAACACCACTGCTGGATCAATCACTTATAGGATCTATACATCAATTCATTCATTCAGTCAGCAAAAGTATATATTTCTTCTATGTGTCAGACACATTCCTAAATACTGGGAATACTAAGGAAACGACAGAAACAGTCTGTGTCAAGGACTTACATTCTACCGGAAGGAAATTGTATAGAGACATGTAAGAAATGTGAAGCAATATGGTTGGGAGAGCTCCAACAAGTAGCAGAAGGGGGAGAGGAAAAGGCTTCCTGTAGATGGTAGCTTCTGAGGAGAGCTTTGAAGGTAAGTAGGAATTTTTGTTTGTTGAAGCAGAGGGAATCCTTTCTAGGCATGTAGAAGGGACATGGCACTTTTTAAAAGGGGAAAGCTAAAGTAGCCCAGTTTCAATACTTTCATTTTACTTGATTTTTTCTGAGTACTCCTTCAATCTAGATACCTTACAATTCTACTATTGCCTAGTAGATGTCTTTGAGAGTTGCTGCAGTTGAAAAAAAGTCATTAGTCACCCTGGCGATAAGCCTATACGACTCATTCATTTAAAAAGAAACACACACACTCAGGGTTTTAATAGTTATGGGGGGTGGAAGTTACCCAGAAGGAGGCACTGTCCTTCTAGTCATTCAAATTACTTGCCATTTAGTAGCTGTGGTGTGACTATAAGCAAGCAAAATTTCCTTCCTTTTTTTCATCTATAAAATTGGTGCAGTAATACTTGTACCACCAACCCTTCAGGGTTGTGTGGGAAATATCCCATGAATGTGAGGTACAGAACACAGGTAAAATGGGTGACTTGAGGAAGTCAAAACTTTGAACTTTTAATTTTTCCATTTTAAGTATTACTCACGGTCGGGTTGTCATGGGTACCAAGGCACTAAAACCACACACACTTTTTTTTAAGTAACGTACAGGTTGCCATGTACCCACCCAGGGGCAGACACCGCCCCCGCCGCTGCCGCTGACCGCCAGGAGCGTACTGAGCCTGGAGGCCGGGCACCAACCGGATTGGCACCACTAGAGATAAGCAGCAGCGAGAAAGGAAAAACAAAAACAAAAACGTGCTCCGCAGCCGCCCCACAGGGTCCCACGCAGTCAGGGCCCTAGGCTGCTTCTGCTGATTAGCCCCAGGGTGCTGGAGGCACGTCACAGGAGAGGCTGGAGGAGCCTAGCAAAGCTACAGCTACCGACTGAGCTCTGGGTGGCAGAAGGCGGAGGGAAGCTGGGGAGGAGGAAGAGGAGGAGGAGGCAAAGGGATCACGTGGCTGCGGCGGCCCGACTGAGCTGGAGGAGGAGGAGGCCGAGAAGGAGGGGACAGCGGGAAGCTCGGGGCTCCCTGATCGCCAGCGAGCCCTAGCCCGGGGCTGGTTCCATTCATGAAAGCCGCCCGGGTGAGCTGCAGCCCCGGCGGCTCCAGAGGCAGTAGCAGCCGCCCCGCCGGCGGCCCGTCCTCCTCGCGAGCTGGGCGCGCCCCCTCCTCCGTTCACCTTCATCTCTCGCCCGAGGATAGAAGGTAGACCAAGGTGAGCGGGCGAGAGCGCGCCGGCGCTTGTGGCTTGGAATTTGCGTGCGCCCCGCTCCCCTCTCGGCTTGGCTCGTAAGTTTCGCTCTCCCCCGCCCCCATCCCAGCTCCCAGCTCGCGGCCCCCGCCCCCTGCGCTGTTCCCCCCAGGTCTGCCCCTCCGACGGCCCGCCGCGGTGCCTCACTTTTCGGGTTGGGTGCATCTCGCGCCTGTCCCTTCTCCAAGGTGGGAGGCCTGTCTCTTCTCCGAGGAGAGAGAGGAGAGAGCCCGGGTCCGACCTCTGGCTCTCCCGTGCCCTGCGGAAGGCCGCCTGGCCTGGGGGCCCCCGTGGTGACTCCGGGCGGGAGAAGGGAGGGAAGCCCGTGCTTAAAAGCCTGAGCTGGTGCGTGTGTCATGTACGTGTATGTGAGTGGCTGCGCGCGCGGGAGAGAGCGCGAGCGGGCGAGTGGGCTTTGGTGCCCGCCGGTCAGCTGCATCTCGGGCTGAGGGCTCCATCGCCGCGGTGGGGGGAGCGCCCTGCCGGCTGCTGGGGCTCCCGAAGAAGCCCGGGGCTCTGGCGGAGAGCTCCTTCCCGCGGAGCCTGCCGCCTCAGCAGCACAAGCCGCCGGTTGGCCCCGGCCCCGGCCTCGGCCCGGCAGGAGCGCGGAGGCAGCAGCCACGGCGGCAGCAGCAGCAGCAGCGGAGGCGGTGGCGGTGGGTGGGTTACTCTGCCTGGCGCGCCGGTGTTGACGGGAAAGGGCTTTTCAAAACTGTCCTGGGGGTGGGGGAGTGAAGGTTTTCCGTTCCAAAGCCGCCTCGCTGGGATTTCCGGGGACCAGAGGCTCGAATGGTGGCTGACTCTTTGCCAAGCAGGTCACGAAAGAGGAAAGAGCTGCTGGCAGACAGTGGAAGCGCTCTCCCGCCTCCCCTCCTTTTATTCTCTGCCCAGCGAGGACGCGGGCATGTGATGCCAGTGGAAGCGCTAGGACGAGAAGTTCTGTCTTCCTGGGGCCACTCTCAGTGCCGCGGGGGTCAGCTCGCGGTGCTTTCTGCTCTTACTAGCACCCCCTCCCTATTTTAACCTTGGGGAGGTGGGGGGAAGGTGGGAGGCGGTGGCAGCTCAAGGAGTAAAAAGTAAGCAGTTAACCGACAGGTCTCACGAACAAATCACTCCCAGAGCCTCCTGTGGAAAAACTTAAGTTATTTTGGATATCTGGTTTCCAAGGGAAAAAAGAAAAGTGGAGAGGCAGGTCACCCCGGAACATTCATCAGACTGCCCCAAATTTTTCATTTTGTTACCCTCTCTCAATGCCACCAATTGAAGACGTATTCATTTATTTGTTAAACCCCGCCTTCCTTTTCCCGGAAGGGAGCTATTGAGGAACTATTGGCCTCTGAATGGGTTCAGCATCCTTGTGGATTATAAACTTCCCTGCTTAAAGGTCTGTGATTTCATTCTTGTGTGTACTTTTCCCCTCCACCAATCACAACCCTTCCAGCCTTCGTAGATGGCTGAATGATTTATTGTGGATTTAAAAAAACAAAACCGTTGGTGCCTAACCCTCTCAATTGTGAACCCCCAGTTAGACAAGGACAACAGAAACCATGGGGAAGAAACGCAAAGTTTTTCCAGCTTGGTAGGACCTTGGTAGGTCAAGGAGGATCCAGGATGAGGCATCTGAGTAAGATTTCAATGAAATTTAGCTCCATATTATTGCAAACAAATTACAGTGTAGCCTACTATATGGAGAATCATCTGGGGCTAGGTGTGAATGTATCTACACTTTAAATATCACTTCTGTATTCCATTTCTCTCTGAGTCTGTAGAACCCTTTCCCACTCTCATCTTAACCTAATATCCACAGTCTGCTGTTAACCGAAGATATTAGAAAGTAAAATCAGTTTTGCTTCAGGGAGGGTCCCTGGGTTAGACTATCACCTGTATGTGGAGATGTAAAGGGTATTGAAAAAGAGCTCCTTCCCACAAATATCTTTTTCCCTCAATTCCTTACATCACCAATTAGAGTTTCATTTGGGTAATAATCAACTTTGAATCTTAAAATGCAAAAGATCCCTAAGTCTCTCTGTCATTGTATAGAGTATATGGACACCTGAGTTTTGATTCTGAGCTAATTGTGTGATCTTGCTCAAATTTGTGTGTATGTGTGTGTTTTTAAACCACGGTTTCCTTCCTGTATTGAGCTAAAAGAATCTCTAAGGATTTGTCCAGCACTACACTTTGATGATCAATGTTTAGACAACATGAGGGTCCTGGGAGATGAGAGGGTGCCAAAAACATAACATTTTGAAATTTTACAGGGAGCCAGGCTCTGTACCAGGACTTCTATAATATATGACCCTCCACTCTCAGAATTTAGGCCACTATAATTAGTACTATAGCTCAGCAACACTATTCACAAGATCATGGGATCATGGATTTACAGCTGAAAAGAACCTTAGAGACCATCTAGTTCAATCCTTTCTTTTTAAAGATGAGGATACTGAGGCCCATAGAAATTTAATCGCTTACCCAAGATCACACAGCTAACCACCACATCTTCTAATTCCAAATACATATTTTTTCTATCACACAATGCTGCATTTAATAGAATTTAACAAATTAAATACTACCATATGCAAGACTGTACACTTGGTACTAGGCATACAAAATACGTTCCCTTCTCTTGACAAACCAGATCCTTGCTGGGAAGTAGTCATTTCACTGGGGTTATTGGAAAAGTAACATTGTAACTATTTATAAACAGTTAATTCCAAATCTAGTCAAACCTAAATTTTAAAGTAGGCAATTTTCACATTATTTAGTGCTTATGATTTCTCTAGCACCTATATGGCACTGATTTTTCCCTTAATTGATAAGAAAACAAGACATAGTCTAAGAATTGATACTTTTAATGTATGACATTAGATCAGGGAAGAGTTCTTAACCAGAAACAGAATTGTGAATATGGATAACTCAGATTTTCAGTCAGGTCTTTCAACAAATATCTGTGAGTTTATTATGTTCCTGGCATTTTATAGGAGATAACAAAGAAAGTTGATTTGGTCCATGCCCTCAAGGAATTTAAGTAGCTTCATTATTTTGTTTGAAATGTGATTTTCCAGAGCATATTGAAATGAAGTAGAAAAAGCTTATTCTAAAGATAAGTTGATTGATTTATGAAATATCTAGCATTGCTTGTCCCTTCTTCTGGCACCGATGATTATTGGACTTCAGACTGGAAAACTGAAAGAGAATTATCTGACATAAAGTTACCAGAAAGAATAAAGAACAGTAAAATTTAAATGGTAGATTTTGTTTTAATATTAGGACTGCACAAACTTAATTTAAATCTTATAGTGTTGGAAATCTTACAGTCATTTGAAAATGGTGCATTTTCAGTTGAGCCACTTGTTAAAAGGAAAATGGAAGATCATCTTGTTTCCTACTTCCTCCGAAGTCCAGGAGGTAAAGTAACTTAAGTGTTACTCAAGAAAGGCAAATTGTTCTGTGGCTTTTCCTGGATGAATGCACTCCAGTCTCCTGAAGTTCTGAACTTTGGAATGCTCAGGGCAGTGTCAAGCCGCAATAATTTGGGTTCTTCTAATTAAACAGGCAAAATTGAGATTGTAGCAAAATTCACTGGAAATTATACATGTTGTAAAAACAATAATCTTCATTAAAATTTTTCTCAAGTGTTTTAGGTTACTTAAACATCTATCTTTTCTGATATAGTTCTTTAAATGAACATTTCTCCAAGGATCAACATAATAAACAGCAAAATGGAAGAGATTTCTAGGGTCCATGCAATTCCACTGCTTCCAGGGAAACTTTGCCTGAAATATTCAAGATAGGTGGGTGTGTGTTCAAGATTCCTCGACCTTGGTTGATAAATTATCTCAGTGCTTAAAAATTCCTGAGCATTAGGAAGGTTTTCTTGCTGTTGTTTTGTTAATCAACAAGCATTTAATAAGTTCCTACTAGATGTTTAGGATAATACAAAAACATTAATAAAACATTCTGTAGTTAAGGCAGACCTAAACTCCTCCTTATGTATTTAAATTTATGTGTTTGGTACTTTGTTGAAAAAAAAGAGTACTTTTTTGCCTTCCTCTGTGTGTGTGTGTACAAACTCATGTTTGTGTAGTTGCCCTGGTTATAGCTATTTAGTGGCTTTGTACCCTTATTTTGGTTTTACAATATGCGTATTCTTCACTTAGTAAATTCTTTTACTGCATAGCTAAGCTTTAAAGTCTGCCTGTTTATGGAATCATCAACTCATTAAGAGTAAAGATGGTTTCTCATGGACAGAAAATTATATAATCATGACTATTTTTGATTAAAACATTGAGAATCAGGCTGCCCAGATTTGGTGGTTTTGATGCAGTGTTGGCTTTGTGGCTTTTTCTTTGCACCCTATCAAAAAGAGAAGGCTTCAGGATGAACATCTGCTTGTATTTCACTCATTTTTCCGCTGCTGACTAGCTGTGACATCTTGGCAATCCATTTAATGACTTGAAACTTGAGTTTTTTCACCTGTAAAATGAGGGAATTTAAATGAACTAGATGATTTTCCAAGGTCTTTTTCAGATACGAGATTCTGTGATTTTTGTTTCATTTTCCCCACTTTATAAAGGGAGATGGAAAGGACTTAAAGATAGTTAAGAAATAATATTTCTCAAATACAAGATGCTACCTTTTCAGTCTTATTTTTAATAGATTTTTTATTGATAGCTTTTGCTTTTACATTGCTTACCCTGAATCTCCTCTTCGTCTTTCTTTGAAGGAGTTATCTCCTTCAAAGCGTAAAGAATTTAAAACAGAAAAAGAAAAAAAGTCAACAAAACTTATCAATATATATTTTGAAAAAAAAACACCCCTGATGTTATATATAATGTTGCACATCTGTGGTGCTTCATCTCTGCAAAGGATGAGGCGAAGAAGAAGGATTTTTCTCATAGCTCTGATTTGGGGCCAAGCTTGTCCTTTATGGTTTTACAGTACATATTTTTATTATTTTCTGGTTATTGTTTACATTTGCTTCATTGTAGTCATTATGTATATTATTCTCCAGGCTCTGCTTACTTCACTTTTCATTAGATTTTTCCAGGCTTTTCTCTGTCTTCACGTTTATTGACTCTTACAGCACAATAATATTCCATTATATTCATATACCCTGTCCTGTCTTATTTCCCTATTCCTCCCCTTCACATACCCTTTTCCATTCTCACTGGCCTGCTAGTTGTTTCTAGTACACAGCATTGCAGAGTTGGCCTCCAGTGTCCATAATGCACTCCTGTCTTATATGGACTTCTTAGATAGCCCTAACTTTGTTCAGAGTACATCTTGATACAACTTCATACATGAAATTTTTTTTGATTTCCCACCCTGAAATTGATAGTGCCTCCTTTCTTTTGACATTACTTTGTACTTACTTATATATGTACAGATTGTATCTGCCCTCCCCCTCTTCCCCAGAAAACAGTCCCTATCTTTTAGGATTGGGATGCTTCAAGGTTGGGTTGTGTTGGGGTTTTTTTTGTTGTTCTTTTGTTTTTTCATTCTGGTACCTAACACAGTATCTTGCTTAATACATGTTTGTTGAAGTGAAATTCTTAATGGGATTTCAGATATGAGGAAAGTGAAATAGGCATTTTTTCTAAGTGGAGTCACTGACCACACTTTTGAAGCTTAAAGAAAAAAAAGAATAGAGGTGTTGCCTTTGTTTTATATTCAAACTGTTATGAAAAGGGAAAAAACCAGAAAGCTACTGAATACAATTAACTATGCAGCTGCCTGACAGACTGGTTACATCATCAGTGTCTTTTCTGCCTTTTATTTTTAGATTCAGTACAGTGAGAAAAAGGGCAGGAGAACTGACAGTGTGCATGGTTATTGGGTATACCTTTGAAAATACTTTAGAGTCTATAGGTCTAATATAATTTCAGAAACTGCAGCATGTGGGATACATTGGAAAAAAGAGTAGCTCAAAAGTGGGAGAAAAGGGCCACTTTTAAAGGTTTTGATTTGTAATCCTTGCTTTTGTGAAGTCTAGAAATATTATCTAATATTTATAATTGTAGCATTTTATAGTTTCCAGATTTTTTTCTATTCATTTCATTTTCAGTATCTCTGTAAAATTTGACTGCAGTATCCTCTCTCCTTTAAAGGAAAATAATTACGTTCTTTAAAAAAATCATATACTATGTGTGTGTATATTCAGGTAGTCTGTGCATTTGTTTCTTAGCATATCCTATACTTGACAGCCAGATTGAAGGTATTTAAAAAGTCATTTATTGCTATAGTTAGTATTATGAAGTTATTGAGAACTGTAATGTACTGTTAGAGTACATAAGTAAAGTATACTTAGTACATTTGGATTGTGTTGCATAAGCTTTCCAAAAAATTTTTAATGTCACGTCCCTGATGAAAACTTGAAGTTCACAATCATTGCCTGTCATCAAGTCTAAATTCCTTTTCCTCATAGCCAAAACTCAGCTGGTCCTACTGCCTGTACCTATCTAACCATACCTGCAGTTACTGTACTCCAACTAGACCAGTTTCTTTGCTTTCTCCATTTTTGTTTGCCTTTTCAAATTTCTTCTCCTTTTTTACTCTTCATTTCTCCCAAAGGGTTCTTCTTCCTCTTCCCATCTCCAAATAATCAACATTAATTATTTCCTTTGGGACTGACTTTCTTTGACTAACTTTATTTCCACTATTTTTATTCCTTTGTCCGTAGACTTTCAGCCATTGTATATTCAGTTTGTCATATAATTTTGCTCTTGGTTTGATGCTCTAGATTTGTTTTGAAATTATGAATGAGTGACTTACACTTGATAAACACTTATTGTATGAATGAGTATTTTGTCTTCCCAATTAGGTGAACTCTGTGAGTCAGGAACCATATTTTCCTGTTTCTTTTATTTCACTGTCCAGTTTCCCCAACTCTTCAGTGCCCATCACACACATGCCCTCCAGGCACTTGATAACTGTTGACTTTGAAAAGAGGAATAGATGAATTATAAGACACACTGGGAATGGGTTAAATGGTCCAACAGAAAAGGCAGACCCTACCAATCACGGGTTCACTTTGAGGGTTCTTTTGTACTTTGGATCGAAGTGAACTTTGACGATGTACCCATCAAGCCTGCCCCCTCTCCAAATTTTTCTAGGTTGGTTAGTTGACAATCGGAGGTGATAAAGGGTATGAAGAGGGAAGACAGGGAAATGTCTCGGTCTGAATGTTGTATTAGAAAGAAATAGAGCCAAAATATTCTTTGTATGGCATCATAAACACTTTAAAGATATTCTGGAAAATGAACAAAAAGTTGAAACTGGGAAAAAGATATTTTTTCAAGAACCATATAAATTTTGTGAAAAAAGAGAAAATTAAAAGTTTTGAGGAAAGGAAAGATAATAACTCTAAAATAACTGCAGAGATTTTGAGAGAAGACAGGCATTCAGTTCCAAATAATTAGACTCTGTGAACTCTATATAGCCTTTTTACCTTTTTCTTTCTTTGATGGGATACAACAATTAGGCCTCCTGAAGGCCTCTCTTCATTTACTCTGAATGGGACAACTTTAGTTATATTTTTTATATGTTTTTTTGAAGTATCTTTTAGTTCAGGAATACAGATACGTCTCAGATGTATGTATTTGGCCCTGTTTTCCTTCCTAAACTCTCTTCTTGCAGTACCAACTACCTGTTAGCTGTTTCTAACTGGATTTCTCATAGGTATCAAAGCTGACATACTGAAGCTAGAACTCATTATCTTCTCACCAAACTGTTGATCTCTAAATTTCCCTTTTCCTGTTGAAGATTCCATTAGCCTTCCAGCCATGGAGGTCTTCATCCTCAGAATCATTCTTGACTGTTCTTCCTTCCTCAATCCTCATATCCAATTAGTTGCCAAGTCTTTTTGAGTTTGCAGTTCATCTCCTCTCCATTCGCATGGTTCCCACCCCAGTTCAGGTCATGACTTCTTGTCTGTACTATTGCAGCAGTCACCTAATTGGATTCCCAGTTTCTAGTCCTGCCTCATGTCATCCTTCATGAAAAGTAACCTTCCTGAAGCACAAGTTTGACCATATGACTTTCCTACTCAAGAACCTTCCAATGACTCCCTGTTGCTTCTTAAGATACAATACAGATTCTTCATCTTGCTATTTAAAGACCTTCACGTTCTGTCTCCAGCCTCTTTCTAGGGTGTTGCACATTATTCCCTCTCATAAATTCTGTGTTCTAGCCAAACTGACTTAATTGTTCCACAAACTTGGCATTTTGTTTCCTGCTTTCATGTGCTTCCTACTCTTCTTGCCTGAAATGTCCTCACTTTAGTGGCTGAGTGGAGGATGGATTGGAAAGGGGAGACACTTGAGGCAGGCATACCCACTAGCAGGCCATTGCAGTAATCAAGCAGTCAGTTATTGAGGGCCTGTACTAGAGTGGCACTCAAGTTAATAGGCATTGGTAACAACTTAGATATGATTGGGGGAGGGGGAGAGATAGTGAAGAATCCAGGATGACTCCTAGGTTGCCATTCTGAGGGTGGCAGATCCTGAGGGGGGTGATGTTGCCCTCTATGGTAACAGGGAAGGTGAAGGGGGGAAAGGTTTAGAAAGGAAAATAATGAGTTCTGTTTTGGACATATTGAGTTAAAGATATGTACTGCACATCTGGTTCAAGATGTCTGAAAAGTAATTGGAAATGTGAAATTGATGATCAGGAGAGAGATTGGGCTAGGAAAGGTAAAAATATCAGTACTTTAGTGTGTATTAGGAGAATAAATATTATGCAGCTATTGAAGGGAGAAGTGGCAATGCTTACTGCCACTACTACCTGTCTATCTTTGCTTTGCTTACTTCATTCTTCAACTAAATGCCCTCACAAAGAGGGCAGAGAAGGTTCTTCTGGCTCCTCTAAATATTGTATGGTCATTAGATGGAGTGTTGTTTTTCAGTTGTTTTTTTTGTTTTGTTTTGTTTTTTTACTGGTATCTGACTTTGTGACCCCATTTGGGATTTTTCTTGGCAAAGATACTGGGGTGGTTTGCATTTCCTTCTTCAGATTAGACCAAGTACCTGTAACTTTGTTCCAGAGAGGTGATAGATTTATCTTTTCTCCATTCACATATTCACTCCTCCTTAGAGGAAGCTACACCCATTTGCAAGAGGAGTGATTGGAATTAAAAAATATGGTCAGCTGACATGAAACTGCCCTTTGTGGGAATTTGAACCCATGACCTTGGCCTCATTACTGAATGACTCTATTTAGTTGAGATAACCAGCCAGTGACAGCAACTCCAGTGAAGAGGGAAGTCAGTTGAGAATTTACAGGCCCCTTGCTTCAGCATGCTTCTTTATTGAGTTGGGGTGCTTGGATGTGGGCGCCATCTTCCTGAGGACAGAAATATGCTGACATTGGTGTGTAAGGTGAGCTGTTCTTATCAGGTTGAATGTATACAAGAAAACTGATAGACTTCCTGCTAAGGTCTTTATGGAAATCTTGCTTAACATTCTTTAAAATAGGATTGTTTTAAATTGGACTATATCTGCTTATTCCTTTCCTGCCTTCAAGCTTCTGGATGAAGTTTTTGAGAGGGTTGTCAGACAAGGCTGCAGAGGTCAGGATTTCATCAGACTTTGGGGATAATTTTGATAACCTGAAAGAGGGCTGACAGGTTATGGGCACACTCGTCTGCATTTGGATGATGCCCTATAGTTTGCCCACTATTGCTTTGGTTTTTGTTCCTCTTTCTTGTTTTTTAGTTACATTTAGTGGAGGGCAAAATCTGCTAAGTAATGCTTATGACCAGCGAGATGAATGTAACAGATCACTTTTGTACAGAAGTTTAAGATTATCTACCATGTTCCCAGGAGAATTTAGAAAGCTGTTTCACTGACAAGGTCTTGTAAAGAGACTTTTGCTGTAGATCATGTATCCTGAGATATGACAGAGTAGGTAAGTATGTCTTCTCTCCTGCTTTATTCCACAGTTATTTGAAATTTCTGATGATTAAAAAATTACTAAGAAGATGATAAATGCAACTCTTTCTTAAGTAGGCTGCTGACCCAGAAAACTTACTTATTTTTAAGTCCTTCATTTTTCCCTATATTCATGAATAGAAAAAAATAGGAATATTGTACTGGTGTAATTTTCCCTTTGGAAAGGAATAGAGTGATAGATATCAAAATGTGTATAATGTATAAGGTGTGACTATGAAGTAATGTGTCTTTAAAAAAATAATCAAACAACACATCAAAATTAAGTCTTACATCCTTCAAATTCATCACCTTAAGATGCTCTGTTCTTAGTTGTTCAGATGATGCTGATGTTACTCAAAACACATTCAGAATTTCTCTTTGGTAAAATTGCCTTTAGAGCCTGTGGGATATAATTTTCAGCATGATCAGTGGCAGCAAATTGTCCTTTGGGATGGTTTGATTTTTGGAAATTACCAAAAAGCATTCGTAAAGTGAGCTGTTCTTATGAGGTTGAATATATACAAGAAAACTGAGAAGCTTTCCAAAAAGGCCTTTATGAATATCAGACAAGTCAATCATATTGAGCAATACCATTTAGTTGTGATTATAAAATAATGAAACTGATTTTTCTTGCATTAGTAATAAACTTGCTATAAAAGTGCTTCTAAAAGAGGTGTTTCTCTCCCCCCCCATAAAACAATTAAGCAACAATAGCAGTATTATATTGAATATCATGAGGTAGCTAGTGACTCAGTAGATAAAAAACTGAACCTAGAGTCAGGAAGACCTGAGTTCAAATTTGACCTCAGTCACCATAGTAGCTGTGTGGCTTTGGGCAAATAACTTGACCTCCCTGTGCTTCAGTTTCCTCAACTGTAAAATGGTAACCATAATAATTGCACCTACCTTACAGGGTGAGGCTCAAATGAGGTGATAATGGTAAAATACTGAGCACAGTGCCTAGAAAGGTGCTATAAAAAATGCTTATTTCCTCCCTCCCCCATTAGAATAAGTAGGTATAAGTCTATAGATAGGTCGCAGGGGAAAAACATTTCCTCTTTATAGATTGAATATGACATATATACATACATATATGTGTACATGTGTGTGTATGTTTGTATATGTGTGTGTGTATATATATATATATATATATATGGAAAAAAGAAAAATAATTGTATTTTAGAGCTGGAAAGGACTTGAAAAATAATTTTATCCAATACTTTCATTGTATAGATTAGAAGACTATGGCTGTGAAGTCACATATTTTGTTCCAAGTCACATAATCAGTTGTTGACCAAGATAGAACTCTTGGTACTGCGTTCTTCCCACTGTACCACACTGTCAGAAAGTCGTTTTTGACAAGGATGTATAATTTCTAATTTCTTCAATTTTGTGTTTTGCCATAATTTTATATGAGGGCCCAGTAAACTGACTGAATCCCAAATTTGATTTGTAATTTTAAGTTGCAAAATAAAGCTTCTTGTGAATATTTAATTTTAGTTTTGCTAAAAAGAAATCTGTAGTTTGTAACTGTAGATTAAATTTAAAATTTATATAATTAGTTTGACATTCCATAGGAGGGTGTTTTTCCATTCACACTAAATATAAAGTCATTAAACCTGGGGAAGGGGGACAAAGAAATTGCAACAACATGACCACAAGAGAACCATTTGTCTCTCACAAATATTATTATCTCTTCCGAGATGGAAACAATTCTTCAGATATCTCCAAGTTGCTCTCATTCTTGGGAGACTAAATACATCTTAGCGAGTTGAAATTCAGGTACTGGAAACATTTAACCATGAAGAGTAACATAGATAACTTTTCTTTACTGGCACATCTGTTGGTGGTTTTTCCTTTGTCTTCTTCCCAGGAGAGAGGTTAGAGACAGCTAGTTGTCACCGTGTGGATAGAGTGCTGGTGTTTGTGGTAGCAAGACTTTGAGTATGAACCCTACCTTGGGTACTTACTTTGTGACCCTGGGGACTCTGTCTGCTTTAGTTTCCTCATCTGTGACATGGGGATAATAATAGCACCTGCCTCCCAGGGTGGTCATGAGGGCAACATGATATAATGTTAATGCTTTGTAAACCAGTGCTCTATAAATGCTAACTCTTATTAGTGGTGTTTACTGTTATTGTTGTAATTATATACTCTTATCATTATCAAAATGTGTGTTTATTAAGACTTGTCAGATGTAGGTCTCTGTCGCATTATGGGGTGAGAGATTGAAAGCTGGAAGGGACCATACAGACTGACTAGTCCTATACCCCTTCCCATGTTTCAGATGAAGAATTGAGGCCCAGAAATGTGAAGGAATTAGTTCAAGGTTACATAGATAATGCAGGGCTAGAACTCCAGATCTGGTGTTCTTGCTACTAAGCTACCCTGCTTTTCATACTTTGTTTCTTCCTCATATTTTTTTCTTCTTAAAATGTCCAAAAGGAATCTAGCTGGTACATTTAAGGACCCAAGGAGAGGTGACTAGCTTATTAAAATGTGAAATTTCCCAAATAAAATGACTAAAGAAATTCTTTGGTTGGCATTTTAATTAGGAAGGGATGGATAGATGAGAGGTTGTATTGATAGTTGTAGAGTGTTACCTATTAACTCCCAATGGATGGAAAACTTCAATTTTCCTGAGCTTTCAAAGTAAGTGTAAGTTCCTAAAATGCTTGTTCACCAATTTTGTATTTATAGCGACTATTCATGAGAGGCTCTCTAGCATTGCTTGATGGATAGAGTATTAGACTTGGATTCAGGAAGAGGGGATTTGAGACCTGTCTTACACACTGGCTGTGTTATCATAAACAGTCATTTCACCATATCTCTCTCTCTCTCTCTCTCTCTCTCTCTCTCTCTCTCTCTCTCTCTCTCTCTCTCTCTCTCTCTCTCTCACACACACACACACACACACACACACACACACACACACACGTGCGCGCGCACACGCACACGCCTCAGGCAGTTCTCAGAGACAAAGAAGTTGTACTCATGAAGGAGTCAGTCCGGCAGTAAGCATATATTAAGCATCTGCTATGTATCAGGCCATATGCTATGTGCTGGGTTCACAAAAAGAAGGAAAAGTTAGTCCCTAGTCCCTGCCCTCAGGGGCTCACAATCAAATGGAATTCCCATGTTGAGAAATACCACAGGTCCTGACATTGATTATGGATTGATTACTCATGTAACAAATATTATATGCTTTGTTACTTCAAGAGACCCATATTCTCATTGGTTAGCACTCTCTCCACTAACAGGTATAAAAGTTACTCTACACCTTAGTAAATGGTTTCATGAGTTGCTTGACTGAATACATATTTACCTGTGGGCTGAACTTTTAGACCCTTGTACTTACTTAATCTTGATTGGTCAGTCTGTTACCGAGTTTGTACTCTACCAGCAGAAGCAGCTACGTAGCACAGTTTATATAGAGTGCTGGGCCTGAAGTCAGAAAGAGCTGAGTTCAGATGTGGCCTTGGACATTTAATAGCTGGGTGACCCTGGACAAATCACTTATCCTTTGTCTGCCTCGTTTTCCTCAACTGTAAAATGGGAATCATAATAGCATCTACCTCCTGGAGTTGTGATAGTGAAATGAGATAATATTTGTAAAGCACTTAACATAATGCCTGACACATGGAAGGCACTTAATAAATTTCCTTTCTTCCTTCCTTTGACTTTATATAGTGCTTGGGTTCTGCTGGCTCAGGGTGAACCTAATATCACATAAAGAGGCCTTAGATCATATTTTTAGTCTTGGATACAGGAATGCCAGATATTTAGAATTCCAAAAGAGATAATGTGATTTTTAGGAGACTATGCATAATTCCTGACTCTGCATAATTAATGAAATTAGGGTTTCAAGTGTCAGAATGCTTTTATTTTAACCTCTATAAAGTAAAGGAGAAGATTACCAGATTTTTAAATCCAAATAGTTCTAATCTTTCTGAGGTTCTCCTTACTACCTATGATCATCAGGTAGCTGGCTAGGGGACCTGCCCCTGCCATCTGATTTGAATTTTCCTCCACTTCTTTTCTCCCTTTCGTTCCCCTAGCTCCATGCCTTTAATTGCTTCCGTATAACAAAGTAGTCACTCACGACTCCCTGCTCCTTATCTTGATCCAGAGCTGGTTTATGGTGGGAAGATTTACAATGCCTGGTTTTTACCTCATTATAACTTTCATGACTTTTGGGGCCAAAAAGTACAGTCCTAACCCTCCTCTTCCATATGGTAAACCCAACCAGAGTCCCTTCCAAAATATAATGCACTGGGCCAAAGGTCCTTAAGGTGGGGTCTAGAAATTTGCTTTTTAAAATATATTTTGATAAATGTCTTTTAACGTAATTGGTTTCCTTGGTAGTGATCCTATGTATTTTATGCATTTAAAAACTTTATTCTGAGAAAGGATCTGTAGGTTTCACCAGACTGCCCGAGTCTGTTTTTTGTTTTGTTTTGTTTTTTTTAAAGTTTAGAATCCCTGCTTTAGGCTAAGGTGCCCCATGAGTGGCTTGAAGCTGGAATTGTCTCTCTTCTCACCAGGGGAGGTAGACTATTCCATTTCCAGAGATAGGTTCCCAGCCTCTGAAGTTGAAACTCTGAATTCATTTCAAATACAAACATTGTTACGCAGTAGTTAGGTGTGTAAGATTATTAATACACTATTTTATTTCGGGTTTTGTGGTCAGACCTGAGAATCATCTGCTTAATATAATTTCCATCTGAAAATACATTCTAAGTTTTATAACTGATTGACAAATAAGCTTCAATATGTTGGGAACTCCCTGTATTCTTCAAACTATGCTTTTGTACTTGCTTCCCAGTGGGAAGTAATTATCAGAAGAGAAGAGAACGCTAACAAAAAGTTTATGCTCCAGTCTTATGAGCCAACTACCTATTGGACGTTTAGAATTGATGCCATAGGCATCTCAAGTTCAGCACATCCAAAACAGAACTCCTTGCCTTTCCCTCAATCCCTCTGCTTCTGAATTTCCTCATTTCTGACAAGGGTACCACCATCTTTTCAAGTCACTTGTGTTTGCAGGCTTGGTTTCTTCCCTCACTGATCATTTACATTGTTTCACTTATCTCCACATCTTTCCCTCTTCTCTACTTAGTCATCATCATCATTCAGTCCCTCATCACCTCTGAGTAGCTTCCTAATTGATCTTTTTGCTTCAGCAGTCCCCTCACTCTAATCTATTCTCCACACAGCTGGCAAAGTGATTTTCCAAACATTCAGGTCCAACCATATCACTCCTTCCCCTAACTCAGGAACTCTATTATTTTCCTATTACCTCCGGAATCAAATATAACCTCCAACATGTAAAGTACTTTGAAATCTGGCCTCTTCCGAGCTCTCTAGTTTTCTTATACATTACTCTCTACCAGGTACACTAACCTTATATCTAGTGCTCTCTCTTGGTGTCCTTGCACTGGCTGTTTTCCATGTCTGGAGTGCTCTTCTCAGGGCGGTGCCCCTAAGATTCCTTAACTTCCTTCAAGTCTCAGCTCAAAGGTCTCTGGTGCCAAGTTGATAGTGCCTTCCCCTCTAAGGTTACCTTGTATCAATTCTGCCTGTATTTTGTATACAGTCATTCCTTTTACATTGTGTCTTTCCCCATCACAGTTGCCATATATAGCTGATTGGCAAAAGAATTTCAATGAGAATTTTGGGGAAGTTTTGTGAAAGATAAAGGTGACACAGAAACAGTTTAGAAACTCACAAATGCATAAAATATTTGTGTAGTATTGTATATCAGCATATTTTATCTTTTGATACCATAATAATTCAGGCTTCTCTGGTACAAAGGGTGGGCCAAAAATTTTTACTCGGATTTTTCCAGATTCTGGAGGTGGGGGATGGAGTGCCACACCTCTAATCACCATGATGTGGAAGAGATGTATAACCATTTATGTATATGATCGTTTCCTCCATTAGAATATTAGCTTCTTGAAGGCAGGGACTGTTTTTACGTTATACAAAATGCCTACCATATAGGTGTAGAGATAGGGAGGGGACCTTTGATTTCACTGATATAGAGATCTCCATGGATATTGGCACCTTCTTTGTGACTTAGTTTTATAGAATGCCTAGAGCGTTGAATGGTTAAGCATGCCCAGGGTCACACAGCCAGTATTTGTGAGAGGTGAAACCTGAACCCAGATCTTCCTGACTTAGAGGTTGGCTCACTATCCACTATATTGCTCTGTATCTAGGATCCTAGCAATATCAGTGTTTATTCAGTGCTAGTGGATTATTTGTTTTTTGAATGGGCCAGAAAAAAAGTTGATTTCACTCTGAATGGAACAGAAATATAAATGTCTTACCATGAAGAAATGAAAAATAATTTTGCATTGTCTTTCATTAGATAGTTATGAAGGAAGAGACTTTTAATTGTCCTTATAGTTTGTGAGTATCTTTTGATGATTCTTTGCCCAGGTAATAAAATTTTTCCTGATTGTATTTTTGCATTTTTGTGCACTTGGGGATATTTTGGGTTAGTTTTTCAGCCCTCATGTTGACTTTGCAAGTTGCTATAGAAAGGCTGAAATACTTGGACATTTTGTTCTCAAAAAGTACTCTAACCTTTTCCTTATCACAGACTCTGGAAGAGTTTTAAACAGAAACAGTCATGTGTATATTCCCTTCCTTCAGAGAAAGGATGAGCTCAAGATCTACAGCAAGTTGTCCATCAGGTTGTAGGATAGCTTGGCTCAGGATACTGGGTATGGATCTGATGGGTATTTTCTTTCGTCTTCTAATTTAGGGCTTCTTAACTTCTTGTGTCATAAAGTCCCTTGACAGTCTGTGGAAATCTATTGACCCCTTCTCAATAATATTATCAAATAATCGAAGGAAATGTTAGATTTCAGTTAGAGGTTAGTGAAAATAAAGATTTATTTTTTTCTTTCCATATTCATGAACCACTTGAAATCTCTCCCTAGATCCTTTGGGGGTTCATGGGCCCCAGCTTAAGGACTTCTACCATAATGGTTTGAGATAGAACAGTTCTGAGGTAAGAGACAGGATGGAGGAAGCTAGATAACGTTTCAGTGTGACTTTTCTTTTGGTTGATGTTTTGGAAATTCCTAGGATAACTAGGTAAAAGTTAGTTAGAACAAGTTCTGATGATACCAAGATGGTAGTTTAAATTTTCTTGCTTATCATTTCATTTCAAGTTGACAAACATTTCTTAAATGTTAAGATACTGCATGAAGCACTAGAAATACAAAGAATAAAAAATTGAAAACTATTCCTATCTTTGTGGACTTTGTTTTACTACAAGATACATCTGGCACTTGAATAAGTAAAGACAATCTAAACTGAGAAGTTAGTATTAACCATGGGGGACAGGGAGAGTGGCATGTGCAGATCAAGAAAGACTTAATTTTACAGGTGGTCTCTGATTGAGCCATGAAGGAAGCTAAGAATTCTGAGAGGTAAAAGTGAAGAGGTACTGTGGGCACAGGGGGCAGCCTACACAGAAGTTCCTCTGTGGGTTTTGGGTGAAAGAACAAAAGGGGTTTGTTTTAGGCAACATAGGAAATTGGGATGAGAGTTCCAGGTGGAGATGTCCAAAAAGTGGCTGGTGATACAGGACTGGAAGATAAAAGAAATTGAGGTCTGGATTTATAGATTTGGGAATGTCTACGTAGAGATGGTAATAGTGAACTCACTGAAAGAAATGGTGTAGAATAAGGAGAAAAGAAGACCCAGAAAAAAGCATTGAGGGAAACTATGGTTGGGGAGCATGATATGGATGATGATCCTGCATAAATGAATGTGAAAAAGCAATCAGGCAAGTTAGAGGGGAACCTGGAGAAAACAGTGTCAGGGAAGCCTCCTGGACAGAATGTCAGAAGCTCCTGTGAGGTCAACTATGATGTGGACTGAGAAAAAAAAAGCTAATTTCACAGTTGAAACATCACTGATAAGCTTAGAGTGAGTAATTCACATGCAAAGGGTTGAGAAGTGGGAGCTGAGTAAATAAAGGGGATACACTTTTGATGATGCGTTTGATGATGGGAGGTAGAAATACAGGAGCTTGAGTGATTGTCAGGGTCAAATGAATTCATTTAACTTTGCTTCCCTGCCTTTACTGTATTTCCCCTTCTCTGTGTGGCCATCTTTGTCCCATTTGGAACTTTGAACTCTGATCCTGGGACCAACCTAGGTTCTTCTAGGCCAGCCTTGATCTTACTTTGGGTGACCTTTTAAAAGTTTGAGAGTTTCTGGGTAATAATTTCTGGGTAATTAATCATTTTGTTGATAATCCATCTTATTAATAAAAGGATCAGTGACACTCTTGAATGCCAAAGACCCTCTCATGGTGGTACATTCACAGTTTGATGGTGGCAGTCAACTCTGATTGGTTAACAGTTAATGACAGAGAGTGAATATTACAATGAGAGGTGAACCTATTGTAATGATCTTGTTACACTGAGCATCCAAATCTCTGTCGAAGGACCTTATCAATGTCCATATCACCTGTCTGACCAAACAGATAATCCACTTTTCCCCCACCACCACCTAAGTAAACACAATGAGCAGAAATCCACCCATTTGCCTAAACTTAACTTGTTTACTGTCTTTGATCAGATCTTAACCTGGGTAAGTCTTTGCCCAAGATTTCCCACACTGATTGGTTTCTGAATGAGGAAGTAGAAAAGGGAAAACCTTGGCCCTAAATAAATAATTAGTTATTAAATACAATAGAGAAATTATCATTTCTCTCACTTGCTGAGATACAGGCCTCCACTTCATTTCCTGGCCCCTTCCGTGCCATACTGCTGGGTGGTTCTAATGCTCTTCTCCTTTCCAGTACCCTTTAGGTTTTGCCTTTCCCCATTAAAAAGTGAGGTTCTTAAAGGAAAAAAACTATCTTGCTTGCTCATATTTGTATCCTCAGAAGTTAGTGTGGTCCTGGTATGTAGAAAGTCCTTAATAAATGATCTGATTATCTGTTTATCTGTCTGTCCATTGATGGACAAAAACTATTCTCAACCTTACCTTGCTGACTGTCAGTTAAATACAATGAAAAAAATGGCTGAAAAAGTTTGGATGGATTGTGGAATATTCAAAATGAAAGAATCACAGGGAATGGAGCTCAGTCTTTTTATTTTACATGTAAGGAAACTGAGGCCCAAAGAGGTTAAGTGATTTGCCTAAATCACTTAGCTAATTACTGATATAGTGTGAACTGAGACCTAGATCTCTGTTATACTCTAATGAAACAACATAATATGACCTACTGATAGTTTAACCTTTCCACCATCTTTTACATAGAACCAAATACTATTACAAAAACACATCCAAAGACAATTTAGTAGTGTAATAGGATTCTAAGAAATGTTCTGTGTAACCAGAGATCAGATGAAATAACCTAGCTGCCCGTTGTTCTGACAGAGGACAGTGGGTGTTCTGTATGCTGTGGCATCTTAAACTAGGATAAAAGCAGGGAAAACTGGTGAGGAGCCTTCCATCAACAGCTGGACGTGAGTGCTTTAAGAACACACAAAAATAATAGTATGAAGCCTTTTCTCATAGCTTTGGGGAAATTTTTTCATGTTTGCAGAGAAAAAAATCAGATTATTTATATAATTTTTGAGTCTTTTGGGATAACTTTCCATCTGCTCTCTTTTTTTTGATCATACCTGCAATTTAATCAGTGTAGGTCCTTCTGCCTGGTAAAGAACTCTCACTACCTGTACAAATCAGCATTTTCTCTGAAATTGATATTCTTAGAGCAATGCCTGGGGCATTGGGAGGTGAAATGATTTGTCCTGGGGCATGTAGCCAGGATGTGCCAGAAATGGGATTTGAACGCTAGCCCTTCCGGGGCCAGCTCTTTATGCTGCCTTTCACTCAGTCATTATGAAGGATAAATGACTGACCACTCTTTGCAAAGTTTTTGGAGATGTGATTTGCCTCTTTGAAGCATGGCCAGAAGCATACCTCATGGGCTGACCGGAGAACCATTTGGGATAAAATTTTAAAATAATAGTAATAAAAGAAACCTAATTGTACTTGAACTGTGACCTTGTTATCAAGAATGTGGGATAGAAGAAGTATGTGTAGCTTAATTCCTTCATTGCTGTGTGAGTCTGGATATCACAAAATCACCAAGAATGTTTTGGTTATGGTTGGGGGTGGGGAAGGAAAGCCTCAGGGAGCAGTCTTTGAATTCAGTACACCTGAATCCTGGGGAGAGAAAAAAAAATTATGTCATCTTGGAAGTAGGGACTGGGGAGGGAGAGTGGGGCAGAGCTTACTGAGGGTTAGAATGGGGAAATTCCTATTTTTTCTTCCCTTCTTCCTCTTCCTCTTCCTCCTCACCCCTCCCCTACTAAATTTTGGCACTGTGGATGAAGTTCTGATCACTCCATTCCATTCTCCTTGTGACTTTGCCTGTATTTCATTTCAGAACTGTTCTCATTAAATGATTTTTTTAAAATATGTAACTGAATTAAAAAAAAAATCATAGTAACCTAGCAATATCTCTACCCAAACACTTATTCTGATATAATTCAATTTGAAATTTTTTTTGGAAGTCCAGTATATGGTGTTTTCCTTCAAAATAATGATGTTGGTGACAACCTTGAACTTCAGTGAACCCAAGTGGAATATCCCTTAGTTACATCAAATGAGATAATATTTGTAGAACACTTAGCACAGTACCTGGAACATAGTAAGCGTTATATAAATGTTAGCTATTACTACATTTCGGAATAAAAAAGATAGAAGGATTGGGTAAAGAGTTAAGCACAAGTGACCTTTCATCCAGTGAAGCCTCCCATTTCTCTTCTAACCTCTTTCTCGTTCCCAACTGTCCAATTGTGGTGGGTGTGTTCATAAGAATATGAACTGAGAAGACCCTTTACCACTAGATTTGTGACTTGGGCTCATCATTTCACCTGTCTGGGCTATCATTTCTTTATCTGTAAACTAAGGAAGTTAGACTAGGTGGCCTGTAAAGTACCGTCTAGAGCTAAGTCTTATGATACAGTTATGCCCCTTTCAAAACCTCTAAAATTCCAATAATTGTGCTATTTTCTTGCCTTTGTTTCACTTTCCCCCTTTTGCACTTTTTTTCTCTTTATTTGGCATTCTCTTTTTTCATTGTCCCTTTGAGTTTTCTTTCTATTCTATTTGCATATAATCTTAGATTTGGAGTTGTAAATGACCTTTGAAATGATCTAGTCCAACCCTCTCATCTAGTTTAACATTCTCATTTGACAGATGAAGAAACTGAGGCCCATGGAGTTTTAATGACTCACTGAAGATCATACAGGCATAAAGCAACAGAATCAGAATTTGAACATAAATATTCTAATTCCAAATTCACTGTATTTGTGGTATTCCCTAATATATCTTTGGCTACATTTCTCTTCCTCATTATCAATTTCTCTTCTTCCTTTTCCTCCTTTCCTTTTATGTTTTTTTCCTTTTTATTTCCATGAACTATTTACCGTCTTATTCCCTGCGTCTTTTTTCCAACCTTTTCCTTTCTTTGGTCTTTGTCCTCAGTGTCCCAAGTTAGGTTTTCTGTTGCTGCCACCTAATGTTAGGGTTAAAAAACTACAGCATGGAACAAATAAGGAATCTACACAGTTTAATATTTATCATATAATGATTTATTTTTAATGATCTTTTTTTCATTGTGTAAGACATTTGTATGCTGTCTATATTCCCTATGCTGTATATTCAACTAGACTGCAAGTTTTTAGAAGGAACTTTTTGATCCACTGTTAGCACCTCTGTACTGTAACTCTTCAAATATGCTTTATAAAATGAGTCCTCAATTGATATTTTTGAGTGACTTTATGATAATAGTCCTCTTACTGACTTTTTTAAATAATTAATTTTGTTGAAGTTAGAATTACATGCTTTATTCAATAACCCTCATCTCTTGGTGTTTTGTGATATTGGGGCTAATTTCCCTTACAAATACTTAATAATTAACAACAGTAGTAATAGCTATGTACCAGTCACTGTGCTAAGCTTTGTTTACAGTTATGATGTCAATTGAATCTCACAACAACCCTGAGAGGTAGGTTCTGTTACTATCCTCATTTTACAGATGAAGAAACTGAGGAAGACAGGTTAAATGATGTGTCCAGGATGATACAACGAGGAAGTAGTTTTGAACTTGGATCTTCTTGGCTTCAGGTCTAGCACTCTATAGCCACTGTGCTACCTGACTTCCTTAATTTTGTCTGTTCATGAAACGTATAGGGATATATGGATAGAATTCTTATGATGCATGGAGTGATAATGAGAATCAGCTCCTTCACAACAGAATGATGTTTTTTTCTGGAAAGAAGATGACTTTATGATCTTGGCAGCTCCATAGCTACTTACCACCTGTGACCTTAGTTTCCTCATCTGCAAAATGAGGACTAGATAACCTCAAAAACCCTTTCTAGCTCTTATATTATCATTGATTCTGTGCTAGAAGGAACTTTCCCATAACATTAACTTTTTTTTTTGTAGTATAGAATCTGCATCTTACCTCATTAAGCTGACCTCAGTAAATACTGAATTGCCTGCACTGACTTCATTGAAATTTCTGAGTTTGCTTGAACCATGTTATTTTAGGATTTCCCCTCTTTGGGTTTAAAAGAACAAAACAAAGCAAACATTGAACCATTTTTTTTTTAAAATCAGAATTGAAAAAAATCTATTTAAAGAGTTTAAAGAAGAAAATTAAAAGGTTTCTTTCCCCTTCTAAAAGTTTAGCCTATTTACCTACCTGAATAATCCTTGGCAAGTAACTTAGCCTCAGTTTCCTCATTTGAAAACAGAAAGTTTCAGGCCTGACGATCTCCAAGTTCCATTCCAAGATCTAAATCTATGATCCTATGATTCGCTTATCAGACTCTTAGACTCAAGCAACAAAGGTCTCATTCATAATTTAAATGAGATTTTGGACCCTAATGATGTGACACAAATAAAAAGTTCTGTTTGTTGTTCAAATACATCTTTATTGGGCATATGAAAACGTTGCCCAGCTCT
Organism: Bettongia penicillata ogilbyi; assembly: GCA_023548195.1. Taxonomy (NCBI): domain Eukaryota; kingdom Metazoa; phylum Chordata; class Mammalia; order Diprotodontia; family Potoroidae; genus Bettongia; species Bettongia penicillata. The sequence goes on along the minus strand of JAJHZJ010000152.1, from coordinate 842,178 downwards.
TTGGAAACACCGGACCTGCTCAGAAAGTGACTGCTGATCATTTTTTTTCTTAGATAATTCGTTTGTTTGTTTATTTCTTCACTTGTGTATGGTCTTTTTTAAGAGTACATGATAAGTTTAAAGAATTATTAACTAAATCCCTGTTAGTTTAATGGAAGTACCAGTGACTGTCATGTGATTGGGCAGGACTGAGCACCTATCAGTATAAACATGTGGCAAAGTCTGTCCCATGCCACTGCTTATCTTCTACCCAGGGAGAAGGGCTGAAGCAATTTAAGCAAATCTTATTGGTGAAGAAGTCTCATGTATTGACTTTTTTTTAAAGAGCCATTTCCTTTCAGTTTTAAGCATATCACTGTGTCTGCAAGGCAACAACCCTCTTTCAATCTGGATAATAGTTGCAAGTTTTTATATTTCTAATTTAGAGGTATGTTTTCATCAATACAAAAGACATGGTTGAAGAGCTAGTTTAATTTTAAAATGTTCTACTTAGAAGATGAGAAAGAGGAGAAGGAGATTACTGATGAAGGCAAATTAAATAAACCTGATAATGTTTTTCTTGGAAAAACCTCTTCTGGTATCCTGGTGAGTTATCTTTGCAGATACCTATTTTTTCCCTCCTTTGTCTAATGATTCAAGTTGAATGTTGGGAGAAAAATAATGTTTTTTTCCTTGGAAAGTTTTACATTGCAGGGGGGAGTTGTTTGGTTGGTTTTACTTGTACAAATGTCAATGAAAATTCAAACAAATTCTTTATGAATGTGTTATTTAGGTGGTACTTTGCCTATGTAATCTTAAAAACATTCCCTTTTTCTTAGTTAATACTTTGATCTCTAACCTTTTGACTTACATGTTAGAGCAATATTTGATCATTGGACTTTCCTTCTCTTTCTCTACAGTATGACCTTTCTTTCCATCATCTATATATTTTGTTGCTTCTTTGATTGTGTTACCAATTCTCATTTCCTTACATATTCTACATTTTCCCCTAAATAGCAAAAAAAAAAATAGTACATACTGTAGTTTTGTTAAAGTTTGTGATTCTTAAAGGGTTTTTTGAGGTTTGAAACTATGTTAGTTTCACATTCAGTTTTCACTGAAGCTTTGGTAAAAAGACACATAAACTTGTATGGGAACAGTTAGAATGAGGAAGGAGAACACAAAGACAATTACCTGGATCTCAAGCTCAAAGAGGGCCTAAAATTTACCACACTGAAAGTGTTAGATTTGTGTGGTCAGGTTTACAATTAATTTTGACATTAACTGGAAACTAGAGTTTTCTTCAGTAAGACCATTTTGCAAGAAAAGACTGAGGAAAATATTTGTTAAATTATGACTGCCCTTTTTGGGGTGTCATTTCTTGTTTGTTTTTACTGTATTTTACTGTTTTTACTGGGCTTTTGTGTACCTCAGAGAAAGACTGTGTGCTGTTGACTTAAATAATCTTTATGTGTTTGTGAGGCAAATCAGTGTTTTGAAATTGGCTTTCACTGCATTATATATTGTATATATATATTGTAGTGAAGTGTGTAGGAGTAAGTCTTTTTTTTCTTTTTCTGTTCTGTGATTCAGAACAGGAAGTGTTATTAGTTTAAAACATGCAAATGAAGTGTTTAAATTTATCTGTCCAGAGTTTTCTCTTTTAGTTGATAGTATGGTGGTACCTAATATGAATTACAGCATAAGGCTAGTTAGTGTTCCAGAGCTCTGTATTAACTAAATGCAGGACAGCTTAATACTCAGAAGAACCTGACAGCTATCAATCAATGCAAAAATTTTAATAGTTTCACTTTGAAATAAAAATTTTCATCCTATCTCTGTTTTCTTTGCCTTGTGGATTTTATATATATATATATATATATATATATATATATATATATATATGTGTATGTGTGTGTGTGTGTTACACATATGCACATATACACACACACACACTTGTGCATGTGCATGCCCTCAACATCAATTAACTCAGCCTCATCATTTGAGGCATTATTAAATTTGGGATAAAGCAGTGTTAACTTGTGTACATGTATTTCTCTCTTAAGTAAAATTAAGTGATATTCATTTTAAACTGAAAGAGAGATATAAATTGACATTTGACTGTCTTCCTATAAAAACAACAAGCAAAGAGAAATGAAAGTGACCATCTCTGAGTCCTTTAGTTAATATCCAAGCTGACCTTAGTTTTAATGTTAGTTTCAGTTCAGCTGGTGTTAGTTTTCCCAAAAGCTTTATTGCTATTATAAACCTGCTATCACAGTGACATCATGACTTGGCTGCTTCTTCATTTCAAATGCTTTAGTACAAAGATAGACTTGTTTAGGGTTTTCTTACTAAATGTGATGCTTGTTATCTATGTGTGAGCCCAACTGGGGAACACTAGAGAGAAATGTTTTCCTCCTAGAATGTGCTGTAGCAAAGTTAAAAACAAATATAAAGATTGCAAGGAAGTATAACACTGTACTAATTGGGTTTTTTATATGTAATTTTTGCTTATGCAGTAAAAGGTACATATATATGCAGATATATGTAAACGAGCAACAACAAAAACCAACCACAAGAATTTCTTCCTCTTCTTGCTATAGATACTTTCCGGGTTGTCAGGTGATAGTTGGTTAGACTTCTCTATCGAACTTCCCTCACATACACTGTGTAATACGTTATATGAATGGTTGTGAGGACATCTGAGTTTTGAATGGTTTGAAGGGTAGTACAGGTGTTAGTATAAAAGATTTTGCTTATAAACTGTAAAAATTTTATAGTTGTTTAGAAATTTTGTAGTCTACAGACTATCTCCTTGTGTATCTCATACATTGTTCAGATCAACTCACATGCCTTCAGAATCTAGATAACTAACAAACCCCTCATTCTTCTGCCTAGTGTTTCATATGTAGGGGGCAGCTGGGTGGTGCAGTGAATAGAGCACCAGTGCAGGAGTCAGGACGACCTGAGTTCAAATCTCACCTCCGACACTTGATACTCAATAGCTGTGTGACCTTGGGCAAGTCACTTAACCCCAATTGCCTCATCCTGGGTCATCTCCAATCATCCTGATGAATATCTGGTCACGGGATTCAGAAGACTGGAGGAGAAGTGAGACTGGTGACCTGCACAGTCCTCCCTCACTCAAAACAAAGTCAAGTGCAAGTCATGTCATCATTTCTCTGATGGCATGGTCTTGTTTGGCAACGAAGGACGAACACACATGCATCATACATAGGTGGAAATGTAATCACAGTTTCACATAACCATCAAACAAATTCAGTAATCAAAAGAGGGCCTAGATTTTTTTTTTTATTTTAGAGGCAAATAGAGTTAGTGATTTGCCCAGAGTCACAGAGCTAGTATCTGAGGTTGGATTTTAACTCAGGCTGGTGCTTTCTACTGTGCCACCTAGCTGCCCCAAGAGCCTAGATTTTTAAAGACTTTTTTCCCCTTAGGTATAATTTCAAGATAATATGATTCAAAATATTGAAGATCACATGGTAAAATGAAATGTGAATAATTCTAGGCACTTTTTTGAAATTGGGGAATTTTAAGAAGAATTTTAAGAATCCATACACCTTGGGCAATAATGAAGCTCCTTTATTCCAATGGCCAAGTAATTTAATAATTAAATAAAAGTGTTATTTTTGTAAATTCCCCTTCAGTACCTACCACTATGCCTTGCACATAGTAGATGCTCAGTCAATATTTCTGGAAGAATCATAGGAAATGATTAATGGAATCATACAATGTTCGAGCTGGATATCATATCCAGGATCATAGAATTTCAGTTGAAAATAACTTTAAAGGCTATCTAGTTCAACACTTTCATTTCACAGATAACAAAACTGAAGCCAAAACACAATTTGGGGCATGGCCAAAGTCATACAGGTAATAAGTTCCAAAGCCAGGATTTGAACCTAGCTGCTCTGATTTCAAAGCTCTCTTTCCACCAGCATCTTACCAGGTGGAAGGTGGAAGGATTCAATTGTTCAAAATAAAAATTAGGGGGGGAAAGTCTCCTGTAGTCCATGTCTTTCTCCCAATCAGATTATAGCAGTCCTGTCAGTTTGCTGTGGATAATGATGCTGGCCCCCTCAGGGGAAGTCCGGTCACCCTGTATCAGCCACTGCCTCGCTTCCTATAGTCTCCTTAATTCCTGCCTGCAGCCCAAGTCCCTTTTTTGCTCAGTCTCTGTATGTTGCCAGATCTTATGTCCGTAATCCAGATTGGATATTATGTTTCTTCCATCCTCTCCCAGGCTAAAGGGGAAGGGAACCCCAGTTCCCAAAATGCCTGGCTATCGTTCAAAACATTTTCTCCTAGGAGGACCACAGCTGCCCTTACTGTCCCTGTGGGGCATTTACAATTTTAAAACCTCACATTTTTTTTCTCCACAACACTTTGTGTTAGGAAGGGGATGCTGACACTAACCTGGCTGTTTGTATCTCTGGACTGTTTCTTAGGGGATTCTCTGTATTGCCAAACATTTGGGAACAGTTACTTAAGGACTTGCTCTTGTATTTATTGATGTAAAGCTTGCTTATATACTGTTGCCATTAGAGATTATAGTTTAGAATCATGTCTTTTAATAACAATAGAAATTTTGGCCTAGGGGAAAAGTTACTGTTAGTATCTGAACTTTATTTTCATTGATTTAAACTTTGCCGCTGTCCTAATTCCCGGTCATTCCTTTGCCTTGTTTATTTGGTTAGGATGTGCAATGAAGGAAGCCAAGCTTGTGCTGTTCTTTCTGGCATAAGTCAGTTAGCTTTGGAAATGGGGGTTGGTGAGGATAGGACATTAGTCTGCTATCACAAACTTTGCCCCGAACTCCAGTTAGCATACTTGTACAAGTGTATGCTGTGGAGGAGGAAAGACCTGAGCAGCAGCATGCAGGTAGAGCTGGACCAGTTATTGGAAATGTCTCTTCCTACTTATTGTTAGAGTCAGTTCTATCCTCTTCATCAGTAGTAGTAATCATCATTTATATTGTGCCGTACACTTGGACATCTATTAACTATCCTTTAATTTTTCATTTATGTACAAACACTGTTCAGAGGAAATCACTCACTGACAGAGAAAATTGGAAACAAAATCTTATGGTCTTTGATCAGAGACTTAAAAATAAGACATTTTTCTTTTTACTTCATGGGAAATGATATATCTTGTATCTACATCTTACATTCTTTACCTCTGACCAACAGCTTTCTTTTTCCTTGACTTCTCCTTAAAGCCTATGCTGTACCATAAAATAGAAATGCTATCCAAGTACTCTTGACTTTTGAAAACCATTTGTGAAATCTCAGCTTTGCTGAAGGGTGAAAAAGAAACCAATGGACCAGTCTTATTTTGATAAGAGAAAATTTTTACTTTACGCAAAGGTCAGGGACACAATCTTGTAGAGCTTATTTTTATGACTTTAACCCTAGCCCATATCTAAGAGAAAGAAAATTGCAGAAAACGGAAGCGTCTGCTACAGTGATCCAAGGAGCAAGTGCAGCAAGAGCCCTAGAATCTCTAGGGGGTTATGCTTTTCTTTTTTATCGGAACTCTTTGGATCACAGATAGCTCTCATAGTTCATGGGTTATGAGACTATGAAAAAATTGGTCACTTTTACTTGTCTGTTAATCTTGTATGCCTGGCCCATAATGGGCATGCAATAAAAGTTTATTGGTTGATTACAGACTAAATAGGCAGTCATGAGACAAAAAAAAAAACTTATTAGAGCAAATAATCTTTGCGAGGAAGCTGGGCAGGAGAGAGACAGTGTAGTGACAGGAAATATATTCTCCAACTGAATTCTGCCCTTAGACTTGCTGCTGAAAAGAATCTTCCACGGCTCATCATAAGTGATATCAGTCTGAATAGAATCAGATTAATACCAAGTTGTGTGACAAAAGTTTCAAATTTTTCTCCTCTTCAGAGGGGAATTTGCAAAGAGAAGCAGTGTTCCTCTATGTCAGCAAGAGCTCCACAGTCTAGACGCAGACAACAGAGCTTTGGAAAGGACTGAGTTTGGAGTCAGAAAGCAGGTTTGAATCCTGGCTTTGAGATTTTTCTGGCTATGTGACCACAAGCAAGTCACTTAATGTCTTGGAGCCTTAGTTACCTCTGTAAAAATGAGGATCCTAATACCTGTGAAACCTCCCTCACAAGGTCCTGGTGATTCTTTGAAAAAGAGTAACGTGTGCAAAGTGTATGTGTAATATGATTAATATGTGTAAGCCGTAGAGCTCTATAGAAGTGCCAGTTATTATTTTCAAAAAGCACTAATATAGGAATTAGAGGCACAGGGCCAGTCATACAGACACATGTTTACTGATCTATAGGCACAAGTAGGATGGTAAATACTTCATTTCTCTAAAAATATAAAAATAATAGATATAATAATATAATTAATAATAAAAATTTAAAAATCAAATATAAAAATACAGAATTTCATCTTCAAATTCCATTTATTCCTTGACCTTTATCTTCTGAAGATAAAGGCCTCTTTTTGTTTTTCTCGAGTGTAGTTCTTTATATAAAGCACATAAAAGCTTAGACTTCAGAATCTTTCCTTTGCCTCGGTTGCTCTGCCCTTCCCCTACTTTCCTTGGTAATAAGTTCTTCACTCTTCAGTGCCCTGGTAGCTAGACTAAGCTTTTGACTGGTATGCCCTTGTTAAACAAGGTTAATAGGGTGGGAGTGGAAATCCCTGTGATCCTTCAAACATGATCAGACAGGTTTTTTCTAAGTTGAAGTTCTATAGGAACTACAGATTGAAAGTTTGAATGACCACCTGCTGTTCAGAGATTCAGGCAACTAAGGAAAAGTTGAACATTCCAGCTTAGCTTATTTTTGTTGGGGAATTTAGTGGTACTTGTGGGGAGGGGAGAGAGAATAACTTTGAATATGTGTTTTCTGTTCTCATAGCCTGTCACAGTAATGTGAGGCTTGCTATCCTTTGTACAGAACTGGTATTCTCAGAGGTCTTATCTTACCATTCTGGCTTTTGTTTCTTTTGCAGGAGTGTCATGAGTTGCTATTTGTACTATGCATAAATAGGGAGAAGCTTCTACAAGTCAACCTGTTTCAAAGAAATTGTATCCTAGTAATTTCTGTGCCTTAGTGAATACCAATTGCTAAAATTGTATACTGGTTTTTAAAAAATTTGCCAAAAGTACACCATCTTTATGTTGGAAGTATTTGATTCTGTAATATTTATTAATAAGTAATATGATTCAAGGGTTCCTACTAGTATCCTAGATTATATTATATACTAGATACCTAGTGCATAAGATTAGAAAATATACTTGACTGAGCATGTTAGTGAAATTTTAATCAGAAGAAACTTGTCTTCCCCTTGTCAAAATCCCAAAATAAGTAGTCAGTTACATTTAACTTGTTTCTAATATTGGTGATTTCATCTCTGTGAATATTTCCTCTTCCAACGAAGAATATAATACCCTTCACACAGTATATGTATTCATGAATCATCACTCACTGGTGATCCAATGGTTACAAGTTCTTCTAACTTAGGTAGGCTGGTTAGAACTTTACCAGTGAGTTAAGACCTATTAAACTGACCACACTGTCACGTACTACCTACTCCTCATGAAAATCATGTAAAAAAAAAAAGCATGGAGGGTAAAAAGAGCATGGAGTACCCTCAAATCTTTTCACTACTTCTAGGCATAGACATTTCTTTCTAATGTCAAGCTGTGTTTCAAGGGTGAGCATGGTCAAAGAATTCATTAACAAATGATTTATTAGTAGCCTACTGTACTTATTGAGGATGGTACTTGGAAATTAGATATAGTCTCTTACTGCAGTTGTACTTGAAACAAAAAACACTTTATTATCTCAGAGTTGAAAGGAATCTCGGATGTAGTTTTTATGTGTATCATAGCAGGAATCTTCTTCATAGTATTATTGATAAAGCATTGCTTTAGTTTTTGCTTGAAGACCTCTAGTTATGGGGAACTCAAAGTCCCTTATTACTTTGGAGAATTCTTAAAGTTAGGAAGTTCTTGCTTATCAACTGGAAATCTGCCTCCCTGAAACTTCCACCCATTGTTCCTTGTTCCTCAAACAAATCTAATCCTGTTTTCAAATAACAGAACTTCATATACCTGAAAGTATTATCTGTTCCACCTATATCTTCTCTTTTCTGGGCTAAATATCCCCACTTCCTTCAAGCAGTCTTTGTGTAGTGTGGTTCCCATTCTCCTTACCATCCTGATGGTTTTCTAGTCACCTGGCATCCATGCTTTACAAAAATAATAAGGTGCTTAGAATAAATATAATACTCTAGATGTGGTCTAACCAGGGCATAATACAGAAGTATAACCTCCTATAGTCAGGCCACTTTTTACTTCTAGTAATGTAGCCTAAGATTAGAATAGCCATCTTAAACCATTAGCTCATATGGAACTTGGAGTCAATTAAAAGTCCATGATCTTTTTCATATGAGCTATTATCTAGCCATAAAAAGTCATTCTTGGAAGGAGAAAAAAATAAAAAGTGCATAGCAGAGAATAAAAGAAAACTTAGAAGGAAGCACAGAAAAGCAGTGTATTTTTGAAAACAATGGTTAGTACTTATTACAAAGATTTTTTTTATCAAACAGTGTAAAAAATGGAGATTAATAGTTTTCTATTGAATCCTCTTTTTATGTTGTGCTGTGTGCATGGAAGTGCCCTCTTTTTTTTGGTCATTTTATTTTTAATTTCAAGATGAATAAATATTTTTTAAAAATTTGTCATTCTTTTTTTTAAGCTCAGGTCAGTACTTTTTATAACTTTATTTTCTATGTCATCTTATAAGCTTTAACCTACTCCTCTACCCTTTTATGATCTTTTGTGATAATGATTCCCTCATCCTGCTGTTGTTAATAATGATGATGATGATGATAACACTTAAAGTTTGCCAAGTGCTTTACAAATATTATCTCATTTTATCTTCACAACAACACTGAGAGATTGGTGTTGTTTTACCATCCTCATTTTCAGATGAGAATACTGAGGCAGAGAAAAGATATGACTCACCTAGGGTCACACAGCTACCACTATGTGTCTGAGGTAGGATTTGAACTCAGGTCTCCCTGACCCCACATCCAGCGCTCCACCTGCTGTGTCGCCTTGGTTGCCTGTCTTCTTCCTGCACATTGGCCATCTTTCTCATCTCTCAAAGATTTCACAAATATGACAGCTTTGTCTTCATCTAAATCATAAATATAAATGTTGAAGAGATAAAGACAAAAACCTACAATATTCCACTAGAGTGACTTCCTTTCCCATGAAAAACTGGTCCATCGGTCCCCAGCAATGAGGATATTTTGTCCAGTTCTGAATCTGTATAACTGTACTACTAACCAACCTATATCATTCTGTCTTAATCTTTAAACAATAAGAAGATTATGGAAGATAATTGAGGCCCTCCAAAATCTGTTACCACCCTACTTTTCTAGCCATGTCTCATCATACTCCCTATAGTTAACATTTGTTAACTGTCTGCTATTTGCCAAGCTTCTGTCCTTTGCTTCCACTCTTCCGTATGCTCTGAAAGTTCTCCTACCCCCAAAACAGTAGTGACTTCCCTACTTTGCCCTCCTTGAATCTCCCATCACATTTTTGGTACCTCTTTTAATGTACCATTTATTACTTTGTGTAATAATTATAACATCTACATATAATTATATGTGTAATTAAAATAATTATCACATCTTGCTATGTATAGATTGTAAATTCCATGAAGAACAGAAAATGTGTCTTATCTAAATTTGTATTTTCTCTGCCACTGAGCACAATTCTCTTATTAAATGTTTGTTGAATTCACTTTGTTAGTTTGAAGGATATTCTCAGTGACTTTGATGAATTCTTTGTTGCTATGGGCTTGGTTTTATATGACCTGCTTTTGTTGTATTCGTAATGACTTGTGGTAATCACCACTTCCACCACTATTCTAAGTGCTCAGAAACTATCTTCCTAGTTAGTTGTTCTCAACTTGTTGTCAAAATTTTCCAGGCCCACTGATTCATAGTTTGGAATTGACCTTTCTTATTTAAAAATTAAAATATCTGTCCATCTCCAGGCCTTTCATACCTCAGTGGTTATATAAGATCTTTCACAGATCACTAACAGCACTTCAGTCACAGTTATGGATTCTTTCAGTGCCCTAGGATATGGCTTGCAAAAGCCTCTGGTGATATGAACTCATTGAAGTTGATTAAATGTTCTCTTACCATCTCTCTAGGCTCTCAATTTTCTCTTAACCAGTTCTGGTGTTTTCTTTCCAGTGTGAAGACCATCTCTGCTGAAAGAGAAAAGAAAGTAGAAGTTGAGTAATTCCACTGTTCTGCCTGTTATCATACCATCTATCCTAAACAATGATTCTATCCCTTATTTTATTTGTTATTATAATAATAGAATAGTAATGACTGGATATATATATATATATATATATATATATATATATATATAAAAAACACTGCAAAGCTCACAAAGCACTTTGCCTGTGTTCTTATTTGATACGCACAAGAACCTCATGTTTTAGGTACTAAAATTATTATCATCCCCACTTTTCAGATAAGAAAACTGACATTTAAACAGTATGAGTCATTTGCCCAACATCATCTAGTTAGTGTCAGAGATCGGATATCAGGTATCTCCTGACTCCAAATGCATCAATCTTTCCACTACAGTGCACCACTTCTCTTAAATGCCCATTTGTACATGATAATCACATCTCTTCCTTGTCCTCTGGAAACTTTAAGCACATACATTTAGAATATGCAGAAAGCAAAACCAAATTTATATAGGTACATAAGGAGACTATAAAACTATAATGATTTCATAGCTTTAAAAAATTCAATATTTAACTGATTAATGAATTAGAGTTTTGTTTATTTCTTTTGTTAAGGCTAGTTATTTGCTTTAAATAAGATAATCTGTCATTTAAGATCACAGGTAGACGAGTCAGTGAAAAGTGTTTCTATTTCTGTAGACAGATAGGTAGATGTATATACAGTCTCTCTTAAGAACTTTGAAATATATGATTATATGACATGGGCGACACTGGTACAGGACCACCTGGCATTGTGTGCCCTCATCACAGAAGGTGCTGTGCTCTATGAACAAAGCAGAATTGAAGTGTCTCAAAAGACAGATGGGATGTGCAAATTTAGAGAATCTACCCCAGATGTTCATATGTACTATTTGTGCCCAACCTATGGTAAAGCATTCTGAGCTTGTATTGGTCTGATCCACAGTCAGACACATTGTAACTTGACTCTAACGTAGTGATGTCAATTTGGTCCTCTTCAAAAACAAAGGACAACAACCAGTGTCTGCACACACACTTCAGGCAGATCCAAAATGTAAACATCTAAGTGTATAAAAACAGATAAATTAGGGATAAATAATCCTTTTATAAACTGAGTTCTCCAAATGTAGCTTTGATATTATACTATTAACAGCAATAAGAAAATTGATTCAGACCCAACTTCCAAAAATTCGTCTGTTATAGGAGTTAAGTAATGGCATGTGTTTGGTTTTGTTATTTCTTATGTTTCACAGAAATGATTCAGGTTCAGTCAACACTTAATATACTGATAGCCATAGGCAATGCACAGGTCCTGGGTAGGACTTGTTTTAATTTAGTTGTATACTAAATGCACATAACAAATACCTCTTCTCATCATAAGTTGTAAATACAACTCTAATTCATTAATTGTTCTATTTTTACTTGCTGTGCTTTTGTATTTAGTCTTTAGCTATATTGAAATAATTATGGTGTAAGGGCATAATATTCATTGCATGGTAGCTATGCATTTTTTTTGCCAGTCACTCTATCACTCTCATTTTCCTCATCTAGAAGATATAATGGTGGTTAAGAGGATGATGGATTTGTTTGGGGAGAGACCGGAGGCAGGGAGACTAAACCGGAAGTTCTTTTAGTAGTTGAGATGAGAAGTGATAAAAGCTTAAATTAGGGTAGCAGTCATGTGAGTGAACAGAAAGGGTTGTATACAAAAGACATTGAAATAGAATGAACATTTGGCAACTGATTGGAGCTGTGGGGTGGATGTGAGAAGTCAAGGTTGATTCCAGGTTTATGGACCTTAGGTCTGGGGACAATGGTGCCCTCAATAGTAATAGTAAAGTTTAAAGGGGGTAGATTTGGTGGAAAGGATAATTTAGGCTATTTTGGACTCGTTGAGTTCGAGATGCTTTAGGTCTATCAAGAGGTCCAGTAGATAATAGGAGATTGAAACTCCATTGTTAGAGAGTGTTAGGAAACAACTATATAAGAGAGTATAATTGAACTTGGGAAGTGATGAGGCTACCAAATGAGGGAGTGTATAGAAAGAAAAGATAAGGCCCAGTACACCATAGTTAGGGGTATGAAATGGATTATGATCCAAATAAGGAAACTAAAGACTACTCGGACAGGTAGGAAAAGAATCCAAAGAGACAAGTATCAAGAAAACCCAAAGAGGAGAATATATAGGAGTAGGTGGTGTCTCAGTAGTGTCAAATTTTCCAGAGTGGTAAAGAAAAGGGATAAAAATTGAGGAGAGGCCATTAGGTTATGCACTTAAGATAATTAGATACTTTGGAAAGAATAGCCGGGGTTGAGTGATGAAGTGGGAAACCAGGTTTCAGAAAGTTTAGAAGAAAAGATGTAGAGGCACTAAGTATAAATTATTTTTTCAAGGAATTTGGCTGAAAAAGAGGGAAGCATCATAGGATCTAGTGAAACTTGTTTTTTTTGTTTTTTTTTTTAATTTTGTAAATGGAGAGATGCCTATTTGGAGGCAATAGAGGAGCCAGTAGATAGGGAAAGACTGAAGATTAGAGAAAATGGGGGTTGCCAATTTAAAGAGAAGACTATAAGGCAGACATTAAGTTGTCAGTAGACAAGAAGATTTCTTCATTGGGAGAAAGTTCCCTATACCCAATGAAATCACAGGTCTGGCCAAAAAGAAAAAGAAAAACAGCAGAGGCATTATGTGAGAAGCCAAGTATAAATACCTGAGATGACCCTGCATCCAAGGAGCTGATAGAATAGAAAAGGGATAAGATGATATGTTTGTAAATGTTTTACATCTTATTTTGAGTGAACCAAGAGGAAATGTATGGCAACACACTTTTAAATTTAATCTTCACTAATAACATTTTTGCCATCATTCTCTTAAGACTAGATACTCAGTGAAACTATAAAGCAAGCCCTGATTTGTAGTTTGCTAGTGTCTGAGGTTTCAGTACTCCCACTGCAATATAGTAACATACTCCCTCAAACTGGTTTGAGCTGGCTCCAGTATAACCCCTGAAAGATGTAGATATCTACAGCTAATCACACAAGTTACTGATTGTGTGCATGGATGAAGTCAGACATCATAGCAAGAAACAATTATGGCACAGTGGGAAGTGAACTAGACTTGGGAGTCAGGAAACCTGGTTTTGAATCCTGACACTGACACCAGCTTCACATTCACAAGGCATTTAACTTTCTTGAACTGTCTTAGTTTGCTCACTTATAAAATAATGGGTTGGTTTCTGGTTGTTTTTTTTTGCATTGGATCTGGATATGAGAAGTTCAAGGAGAAGTGGTTGACTTTCATAGATTAAGAAAGCATCATGGAGGAGGTAGCACCCGAACTGGTCCCAGTAGGAAAAATTTCTCCTGTTCCTGCTTCAGATGGTAGTTTTTGATATTTTTATTTCGGGGATAAGTTAGTTTATTTTCTACCACTATGCATAGCATCTCACATTTCTAAAACTAACACTAAAACGACAACGATTTTTTATGTGGAGTATATCATCCCATCTTTATCCTCTTTCTTTTTTTTAACCTATCTCTGTGGTTGGTATTATCTGTTCCCCATTCCTGGCATGCACTCCCTGCTTTCCTCTGCCCATTGAAACCTTAAAGCTCAAGCATCACCTTCTGTATCAGGGATTCTTAATTTCTTTTGTGTCATAGATCCTTTGGCAGTCTGGTGAAACCTATAGAGAACCTTTTTAGAATTTTTTTCAAAAATTCATATTTGAAAGAAAGGATTAATTTCAGTTAGAAATTAGTGAAAACAAAGTTGTATTTTTCCCCACCCCTGAAATTTTTCCATAGACCCCTTCCTTAGGAGTGGATAGGCCCCCTGTAAGATCTTGCTCCTGTCCTGTATGAAACCCTTCTTAATCCTACTCCTAACTGCGTGTACTCTGCACCAAGATTCCTTCATATTCATGTTCTGTATATTATTTGTGTACTTAGAGACTCGTATGTTTTTTTTGTTCTTTTTATTCCTCATTAGAATGTAAGTCCCTTGCAGCACTTTTGTTTGTATCTTAGCACAGCGCCAGGCGTTTGCTAACCAATCAATAAATGCTTGTTAATTGATCCAAAATGCACATCTGGCCCCCATTTTATAGATGAAGATGCCAAGGCTCAAATTTAAATGACACCTAGTACATGTAAAAACTGGAATTTGAACTGGAGCCTTCTGACTCCTCGTCCAGAGTTTTTTCCCACTGTACCTTTCTACTTGTAGCAGTGCTTTTTCTCTAAGCATTAGAGACTGCATGTGATCAGTGACAATTAAATGCTTGATAGATGTGGGGTATTCTTGCAGTCCTAGAGGTTGCTGTTGAGTAAATAATTATGATGTAATTCCTGCTCAAAGCAGGGCCTCCCCCGCAGAGTGATTACATGCTTTCCCCTCAAACACACCCAAGAGCAAAACTCTCCCTTTTGCTTTGTTTGTACTTTAACAGTTACTGTTTTTCATTATCACAGCATAGTACATCTCCCTATGTATCTGCCATTACTTTTGTTATTTCAGTGTTCATCATATAAACAGAGCTCTTCGTGTCTGCTAAGCAAAGGTTAGTGATTTGACAGCATATATTTTTCTGTATTTAGAAACCAACATTTGCACAGTAGTTTTTTTCTTACATGGGCAGCATATCACTTAACCATGGTAATTAAAAGCATCTTGAGTAAAGATAAATGTTCTTAATTAGGGACCTAATGTTCCATTTTCACTGGTGTCTTCTCTCCCAAAGCTTTTGCATACTTTGAATTAAAAAAAGGTAAATTCACAATGTTAGAAATTCACTAATAAGTCAGTTTCTTAACCTTACAGATGAGAAAACTGAGCCTCAGAGAGGTGGTCACGTACCCTCTAGTTACCTTAGCCAGTGGCAAAGTGGGAACAAAGTCCTAGAATCTATAGATCTACTGATTCCAGATTTGATGCTCTTTACATTATACTACAGTGCTTTTATAAATAGTTATGCATCTAGTCAATAATTATTCCTTCCCCTATAAAGTGTTAGCTCCTTGAAAACAGGGATTATTTCTTTGTTTCTTTATCATAATATTCCCAGTGCCTATTAGATGCTTTTTATACTTACATATATACATACATACATAAATACGCACGTATTTAATACATGCTAATTGATTGCTTCTGGGTTTATTGGTGTTTAGGGGTAGAGACTAGATTTGGGATCATATTGATATAGTGAACTACCTCTAACAGTATAGATTGGGGCATTCTCTAACAATTTATGGTCTTAGGAAGATGCCTGGATCACTGAGAAGTTAAGTGACTTATCCTGGGTCACACAGTAAGTGTCAGAGGCAGGAGTTGAACCCACTTTGGCTTCAAGACCAGTTTTCTATCCACTCCATCATATTGCCCATTTGTATCACTAGATTTACTTTTTCTGTTTCCCAAGAGAAGCTGTACCAGAAGCAGATAACAGATACAAGTTGCTCTCTTCTTAAAAAGATCAGAATGCTGTTATCATTGATCAGGCATCGACTAAAGCTTAGGCTACATGGCAGTCTTCTGAGCAACAAACATGTCATCACATTATCTACAGAATATAACAGTTTTCAGAGGCTTTTCTTTTCAAAAGCCTGTGTGGTATAATAGAAAAAAAAAGTACTGGATCTGGATTCAGAACATTTCAAATCTCATATCTTTCACAAACTGTAAGCTTGGGAAAGTAACAAGTTCTCTGGACCTCAGTTTTCCTCCTCTGAAATGAAGAAATTTGACTAAGATGACCTTTCAGGTTTCTCTTTCAACTCTGAGTCTGAGCTCCTGGAACATAGATGTGCTTTAAATGTGAATTATTTTTACATTGGAACTCTTGCTATCTCATTTTTCTACTTTCAGAGACATTTTTCAAGGCCTTGAATTGATTATTGTAACCCAGACACAAAAGCAAAAAAACTCAAAAATCATTAATGAACTGTTTCTCTTTTTTTTTTGTACTGTGATGTAAGACGCAGCTTAATGAGAGTTAAACTTGTCAAATAAGTATGTAAAATTAAAATTCTCCCTCCAAACCAGACTGTAAACTTCCTAAGAGCACATACCTTATTTTGTCTAATCTTTGTATCTCACTGGTCATTTAGTATATTATTCTGTCATACAGTTGACTTTTAGTTAATATTTGTTGAATTTATTACTCTTGAATAAAAACTGTTATCTGGTGCCATAAAACTCTTAATAAGTACCAACCATTTCTTCTAAGTAATTTTCATTAGAACAGCAAAGTAAAAGGAGATCAAGTTCAGGTGATCGAGCTTCTTTTGTTCATTCTCCCCCAATATCTGGCTGCTGTTCTAGTTGTATGAGAGTTTTCCACATCTGTAAATGCTTTGTGATAATCTTTATCTGCTGAAAGTAAAGCTACTCACATTTCTTTTTTTTCCCTGTGGCTCTAAATGAGTCCTTGAGATCTAAAAGAAAATTAAGCAGGTAATACTTATTTTAAAGATCCTTGGCATACAGAGAGTATTTTTGAGTTTGGAGATTGAGAGATTTTAAGGCATTGAGACCCCACACTTTTGTCAAAGTTCACAGAGACCTAGCTACAGTCATGTCACAATGACTATGAGGAGTGAAGACAGTAAGTCACTCATTGGTGAGGAGGATTCACCCTTTAAAGCTGATCACTCCTAACTGGAACAATGGGGCACATTTCATGGGTTGAAGACTCCATTAGGGGTGGGAGCAAGGGAACTTTAGCCAAATCAAGGTGTTTTTTTCCCTAGTTTTTATCACACATCTTCTGGAGTCCATTCACTTTAGCTAGTTTCTAGGTATCTCTATCACACCTAAAAGTTCAGAAAATCCTTTGAGAGCTTTCTGTAAATACTTAGGGATCCCATTTTGGGTCGTGATCTCAGGTTAGAAACCAATAATAGAGGGAAAATCTATTAGGTATGTTGAATGATCGCATTAAGTGTCTTAAGGAAGGTGATGAGAATTAAAACTTGTGTTAATTTCATTTGATTTGTGAAATATAAATATATGCCATCCCTGGAAGAATCAATTCCATTCCAAAACTGTCAGTTTGTTGTTTTGGAACTCAGAATGGTTTTCCCATAGAAACAATATTATAAAAATGTTTACAGTATTATAAAAGAGTGGTATGGTTCCTAAGCCAGCTGGTAAAGGACTTTTTAAACTATCATGGAGCCAAATTACATTATGCTTTCTCATATTAGGCCTTACTATGGAATCTAACAACCATGTATAATATTGTTTCTATGGGAAAACTTATTCCAAGTTCTATTTAGGACTCTGTACAGTGGGAGAAAGGATATCCTTCTGTCTCTCCAGTACTGGCCACAGTAACCAAAGTGGGATTTCCAGGGGTCCGAGGTAGGGAAGGGGATCCAGGAAGGAGGAAGCACCTTTCGGTGGAGAGGGAGGGAGGTTTTCTGTGGTGAGTTGATGACTGTGATGGATCTAAGACTTCAAGACTTTTTTTTTGTGGGCAACCAGATCCATATAGGGTCACAGTCTTCAGGTGGTAGTGATTGTGGGTGGGGTCTAGATCTTTGACAGGTGGTAGCAGTGGGGAGCTGGTTCTTTGTGGGAGGGTGATATTTCACCTGGGACTTGTGGCAAGTATTTTGAGGGTCCCTATCTTGGGTGGTGATGTCCAATGTTAATCATAAGTAGGTGTAGGTTATAGGTCTTGGCTGTTGAGAAATAGCCATTCCCAATGGCCAAGAAAGGAAAGAGGGGGGAGGGGAGAGTACCTACTGGTAGCTGTGTCCGGGAGATAAAGCAGTAGACTTACAGATACAATGGAAGAGGGAGAGGATCTTACTGGGGGTAACCAATCGTAAATAAACCCTATCTGTGAGCATCCAAGTTAGGGAATCTTGTAGAAATTTGGGAAAGTATAAAAATCTTGCTACCTGGAACAGCATCTTGATACCAACTGGATTATATAGATATGATTTGTTATCACTTAATTTCTATTTTCCTATCTTTTTTTTTTTTTTTTTTTTTTTTAGTCTCAAACCATGAATTATGTGGGGCAGCTGGCTGGGCAAGTCATTGTCACTGTGAAGGAGCTGTACAAGGGCATTAATCAAGCCACCCTCTCTGGATGCATTGATGTCATTGTGGTCCGGCAGCAGGATGGCAGCTATCAGTGTTCTCCATTTCATGTTCGGTTCGGGAAGCTTGGAGTCCTCAGATCAAAGGAAAAAGTGGTAAGCATCACTAGCAACCTGTTTTTGAAGGGGACAAAAGGGGGCTAATTATCAATCATTAAGTATTTATTGTCTTCTAGATTTTTTCCCCCACACAAATCAAATTAATGACAGTGGTGTCACTAGGCAAACTTGACACTAATGAACATGTAAATTAGTAAATAAATATATATATATATTTTTAATTACTTGTAAAAACAATTTTTACCACTTGTTTTTTAAAAATTGGGTTCCAAATTCTCCTTTCCTTTCTCTCCCCTCTCCTTGAGAAGGCAAGCAATTTGAAGTAATTGTACATGTTCTACACATTTAAAAACTGAGGTTCAGAGAGAGAGGTATAAATGTTCCTTAATCACTTTACAAGGCAGCTAGGTTGCAAAGTGGATAGAGAGAGTGTGTTGGGCCTGGATTCAAGAAGACTCAACTCCCTAAATTCAAATCTGTCCTCAAAGATTTACTAGCTGTGTGACACTGGGGAAAATCACTTGCCCCTGTGTGCCTCAGTTTCCACATCTGGAGGAAATGAGCTGGAGAAGGAAATAGCAAACTGTTCCAGTATCTTTGCCAAGAAAATACCAAGTGAGGTCATGAAGAGTCAGAAACTACTGAAAGCTGAATCAGCTTACAGGTGTTGCAGGTGTGATTTAAACCCACTCCTCTACTGATTCACAGAGTAGTATCATACTGTCCCATTAAAATGCCTTCATTCATAAAAAATAATATTTAAAAGTTACCTTTATTGGATTCTTCCACATGGGACATCCTGGGTGACAAATCGCCTTGCCAACATTTGGTACCAGCTCTCTGTTTTATCCTCACCCTTTTCCTTCTTTGTCATGGAACAGAAGCCACCAATGGAGAGGTTTCTGTTGAAAATGGCTTGAGAACATTGCTTCACCTGACGAAGATGAATTACACTTCTTAACTTGGAGTTTGGAAAGTTCTTGGCATCATTATTCTTTCTGAGGCACTCATTCAGGATATATATTTGGAACGCTTAGTGTGTGTAATACTAAAACACTTTCTCAATAATCTTCATCCTTTTGCCTCACCATTTTCACTCAAAGTTTGTAGGAAAATTTTTCTGCAGTTCTCAACTCCTCCCCACCATAACATGGCTACAAAAGGCATTCCATTCTTAAATCTGAGACTGTATTTTGGAAGATCCACTGTATACATTTGCAGTGTATTTTCTTTCAGGGATGTGTGTGTGTGTGTGTGTGTGTGTGTGTGTGTATCTGTGTGTCTGTGTGTCTGTAAAAGAGAGGACATGTCTTGTTTATGCCTTTACACTGAAAAGTCTGCTGACCTCGCTAATGTATTGTACTTTGAAGACGGCAGAGAAGGAAGAACTATTGGCTTTACAAAACAAGTCATTCCTTTTTTGGGGGGACAGATGTGATTTTATTTCGAAGTGGTGGTGTAACAAAGTTAAGTTTCAACTCAGTTCCCTTTCTGTTTTCCAGAGGCAGCAGGATCACTGTGGTTTGGCATCTGTTTACTGCTATGTCAAACTAAAGGGTTAACTGTTGGAAACCAAAAGCAGTGTTACTTTACTTGGCTGACTGAGAAACTTTCTGTTTTTGTAAAAGTGGCATTTGACCAAACTCAGTTTTCCTAGTCTTTGTTTTTTTGGTTTTATTCCTGGTAACACTAACCCTTGGCTCTTATTTTGGAATTTGCATAGTGCCATGGAGACTGTGTGACATAGTAACCTGCCCTACTTTTACAAATTTAGGTGTTTGTTTTTTAATTGACAGCTATGAAGGCACATATGAAGGATATTTATTTGCTTCAAACATTTTATTTTTTTTTAAAGTCCTGTAGTATAAGGAAAAGTCATGGAGACATGATATCAGTCACCATGTTGTTTGTTCTTATAGCCAAGTACTAAAAGACTCGAACAAGAACCAAAAAATAAAAGCTGGCATCATATCTGTTTAATTATTGGTGAATGTATTCCACTGGCCAAGAAGAATGGAATGAGTACATTACACACTGAATAAAAAATCTTCAAAGGATAGTGTTTCTGGGTCTCTGTGTTGCCCAGAAATGTTGAATGAAAGTAGAGAGTGTAAATGTAAAAAAAAAACTGACAGTCTCTTTTTCCTGCATAATAGTCATCCATTTCCCTGCTTCAGTTTTAGTTTTTGACCAAACGATTTAATTAGTATTCTGGCCAAAAGAAAAGGCTTTTTATTTCAAGATGTCTGTTGCTTGAGATTGCATTTGTTGGTCGTATACCAGTGTGATTTTGCAGGGCACTCTCATAATATGTTGATAGGTAGATAACATCCTATTTCCAGAAAGAGAGGATAATGTGGGAGAGAACTCATGAGAGTGTTAATGATGAAATTTCCTTCCTTCCACACAAGATTATGCCTTTAATTAAATTGTTCTTGTTATTCTCTATCTTGGGAAATGGCAGGTAATAAGATTTTGTGTAGGGGCTCAAAGACTCTCCTAGTACTTGTGTATTTCTGGTATCATTGCTTTATTATCTTGAGGATTTCCTTTCTTAGAATCAGTGATAGAAAAAAGAGAAAACATTCTAAGGATGTTTTGGGGAGCTGCTGATTTCCCAAACCACTGGCATTCATTCTCCTATTAGTAAAACTAACAAGGGCTGACCTGTTGCATTTCTGCTAATATTATTGAGAAGTTGTTGTTCCGTTGTCTGACTCTTCAGGATCCCATTTGGAATTTTGTTAGCAAAGAGACTGGCATGGTTTGCCATTTCTTTCTCTAGCTCATTTTATGATCAAGGAAATGGAGGCAAACAGGATTAAGTGTCACATATATAGCCCAGTGTCACACAGTTAGTAGGTGTCTGAGATTGGATTTGAACTCAGATCTTTCTAACCTGAGAACTGGCTCTCTATCCACTGCGTCACCCAGCTGCCCTACTATTGAAAATGCTTTTCATAAATGTGATTTCAACCGATAGGCTACAAATTTCCAAATATTGTATTCTTGTGAAAAGTGGTTTCAAATTAATTAAACCACTGGGTAGAAGCACTAATTAAACTGCTGAGTAGAAGCATGACTTCCTTCATTAGATTCTGAACTTTTTGAAGACAAGGACAGTCTTTTGTCTTTCTTTGTAACCCCAGAGCTTAGCACAGAGCCTAGTACAGAGTTGATGCATAATAAATCTTTACTGCATGACTGATTGACTTTGTTGTCAGTTCTAGTGCACAGGCCTCTCATGTTACTCTCTTGTTGAGATAATCTTCAATAATGTTCCTGTTGCCTAGGGAATAAAATACAAAGTCCTTTGATTGTCAAGGCCCTTCACAGTCCAATTCCAGCTTACCTTTACAGTATTATTTTAAGGTACTTAATCTTCACCCTAGAGGCATCTTGGAGTAGTGGACAAAGAACTGGTCATGGAGTCAGGAAGATGAGAGCTCAGTGTCCAGCTCTGACACATGCTAGTATCATGACCCTGGACAATTCTTGTAGCTGTTCAGTAATTTAGGCAAATCTGTAAGATTGTCAGTTGCAGAGAAGTGTTTGACCACATCATTAGAAGGAATTGCCTCTTAAGGGAGTTCAATCCGCTAATGAAATCACAGTTCCAGTTCTCTGCCCCATCTCACCTTTACATAATCCCCTGATTTACTCGAACTAACTTCTCACTGTTCCCCAAATTTGTATTCTGATCTGCTACTTTTTTTGAGGGGTCAAAAATCTTTTTTAATTATATTCAAAACAGAAAATATAAGCAGAGAAATAAAAACCCATAGACAGGGCTTCTGTCTGACCATAAGTAATGCATAATAACACACAGATCAACAGACAGATCCACCTTTCTGACCATTATATACATACATAGTTACCAGAGAGAGAAGCACCAACATCCAGGTTTTCAAAGTTGGGGGCCCCTTAACAGCTGCCCAGAGTCTCATCTGGCCAAACAGTTCTAATGAGTGAGCCCTTGCTACCTTCTTTTTTCAGTTGTTAGTTGACCTTTTAACTGCTAAGTGCTGAAAAGTTATTTTTATGAAAATATATAACTTCCTTAGGCCTTGCCTATGTTTTATGCCCCTACAGCCCTGTTGTCTAAAATCCTACAGAAGTTGAATCCTTATTTCTTTCCTACTGTTATCCCTGCATATTCTCAAAAATAGAGTTATACTTTCTTTTTAATATTTTAACATTTTTATTTAAAATTTTGAGTTCCAAATTCTATCCCTCTTCCTCTCTCCTCCCTGAGATAGTAAGCAGTCAGATAAAAGTTTTGTATGTGCAATCATATAAAACATATCCATAATAGTTATTTTGTACAAGAAGTCTCAAAAGAAAAAAGAAAGGAATTGAAAAATAGCGTGTTTCAGTCTGTATTCAACCAATATCATTTCTTTCTCTGGAGGTGGATAGTATTCATCATTTGGCCATTGTATTTCTGAGAATGGCTAGATTATCCACAGATCTTCATAAAAAATATTGCTGTTACTATGTACAATGTTCTGCTACTTCTGTTCACTTTACTATGCATCAGTTCATTTCTAGGTTTTTCTAAAATTATTCTGCTTGTCCTTTCTTACAGCACAATAAAATTCTATTACAATCATATACCACAGCTTGTTTACCCACTCCCCAATTGATGGGTGTGCCTTAGATTTCTAATTCTTAGCTGCTATAAATATTTTTGTATAAAAAGATCATTTCCTCTCTTTTCGGTTGTCTTTGAGATATAGATCTAGCAGTAGTATTGCTGGATCAAAGGGATTGCTCACAGTTTTATAGCCCTTTGGGCATAGTCACAAAATTGCTATCCAGAATGGTTGTATCAGTTCACAACTCCAACAATAGTGCATCAGTGTCCTGGTTTCCCCACATCCCCTGCAATATCCACCATTTTCCATTTTTTGTCAGATTAGCCAATCTGATAGGTATGATTTGCTACCTTCTTGAGACTGTTTCTCCAGATTGGAACAGGCTCTTCTCCTCCTACACTAATTGACCTCTTGACATCTTTTTTTCTCTTCCTTTAAGATCTAGTTCAGCTTTTTCCTTTTCCATGGAGCTACATGCTCTGCAGAGCTCCACCCCACAAGAAGTCACACCCAGTCTCTCAGGCTTCTTTGAGCTCCTATGTACTTCATTGTTTTTCTCATTTTTTCTTGTTAGGAATTTGAGTATGTCTCATTCCTTTTGCTGCCTGTTATCTCATGAGCTCATTGAAGGTAGGGCAAGGGTCAGGAACCTGCGTCCTGGAAGCCACATGTGCCTTCTAGGTCTTTGGGTATGACCTTTTGACTGAGTTCAAGTTTTACAGAACAGATTCTTTTATTAAGGGGATTTGTTCTGTTAAGTTTGAACTCAGTCAAAGGGCTACACTTGAGGACCTACAGGATCACATATGACTTTGAGGCCTTAGGTTGCCCACTCCTGAGGACTGGGTTGTTTTTAGTCTTGGACATGGTTACTAAATGAATGCTTGTTATATCAAAAGACAAACTATGAATTCATTCAGCAAACATAATTATTTTAACAAAACAAGCACATCTACTTTTGAATGTTTAACTATTCTAGTCATGAATATATAATGTAAATAGAAATTGAATACATTGTTTCAGGTCAACACAAGAAACTGAATCTCTTAGATGAAGCTACTATAATAGTCTTTACCTTTTTTTTTTTCTACTCATTGAATAGAATTTTTTTCCATCTAAATTTTCAAATTGTTTCTTACTTTAAAGTTAAGAACTGCTAGGAATTAAATATTCATTTCTTTACCTAAAGAGTCCATTGTTAAAAACTGAACTCTTACATGAGTCCATAGTAGAGTCGCTGTGAATTATTCACTCTTGGGCTTTTCTTTAAGTCTAATAAGAAAATATGTATTTCTTAAATGGATCACTTAGATCTGAAATCTATTCATGTAGTTAATATTAAAAAGGACTGCTAGATATTAATGGCATGCCCAAGCCTCACTGCATTAAGTCTCTACCTACTCCAGGTAATCTTCCATTCAATTTTCTGATTGATCTTCCTAAAACATAAGTTTGATCATGTCACCCTCTTAATCATTCAACTTCAGGAATCTCTTCCTGTCTCCAACATCAAATAAGTCCCCTATGTAAGAGCCCTCCAAAATCTGGTACTTTCCTACCTTTTCTCAGTGTACTCACACACAGACACACACACTCGATCTCTCTCTCTCTCCCTCTCTCCCTCTCTGGCTCTCTCCCTCTCTCCCTCTCTCCTCTCTCCTCTCCTCCCCTCCCTCTCCCCTCTCCTCTCTCCCCTCTCCCGTCTCCCTTACAGTAACACTGACCTTTTTGGTCTTTGCACACGACATTCCATTTCCCAACACTGAGTGTTTTTCATGCCTGTCCCCCAGGTCTGGAACTCTCTTTCTCCTTATCTTTGCCTCCTGATTTCTTTCAAGTTTCAGCCAAAGTTTCACCTCCTTCAAGAAACCTTTCCTGATTCTCCCTATAATTCTAGTGACTTCTTTCTGTTGATTATCTCCAATTTATCCAGAATATGTCTTCTTTGTTCACTTGTTATTTGTACTGTTATCTCCCCAATTGGAGCAAGAACTGTCTTGCCTCTCTGTTATATCTCTGGTACTTAGCTTAGTGCCTGGCACATAGTAAATATTTAAATAACTAGGTGACTAACTCAAGAAATTACAGAAAAACCCTGTTATAAAATGTTATTTTTGCCAGGAGGATGAGCCCAGGGTCAGTCAGTGATCTATTTATAAAATGCTTCTAAAAAGTTTATATATACTTTCTGTTTTACATATATAGATGTCATTAACTTAAAACAAGATTGTCTCATATTCAAACAAGGAAACTTGTTTGTAAAAATATTTTGATAATTGTATTTAAATAAAATTTGTTTCTTCTATAATCCTATTTTCTGCCAAAGAGGCCTAAAAAAAAGCTAAGAACTCTTACTTCAACATAATATGGACCTTTAATATAATTGGTTTTTAAAACATTTTAACCAAAAAAATGTAAACTCTGATTTAAATAAGAAATATGCCTTTTCAAATTTTAAAAAAAGTATTGGTTGCTTGCCCCACCTAATGATTATCTGTCTATAAGAATTATGAATAAATATTTCCCCTGAAGCTCTTTTTGGATGCCTCCTAGTGGTGTAGAAGTGACTTTGGTTTTGGAAAGACTATGCCAGAAGTTCTTTGAGAACTGGAAGAACTTTTCCAAGTACAGATTCAGCAATAGACTGTGATTTTTGTATGAGGACCGTCCTACCCAAAATCAGAGGGGCGTTATCACCTCTTAGATGACAAGTCTTTCTATCTCCCCTATCTCATGAACATAGCCTGTTAAGATGTGGAGAGTTCTCATGTGGCTCAAACGACGGAATAGCTTAAAGTATTACCAGAGTGTGGACTGCAGGTCTATTTCAAGCTGGTCTTGGACTACCCAGTAGTAGTCTTGGATTCACTTAAGAGGTGAAGGAGCTAAGTCTTTTACACAGCCTTCTAGGGCATTTAGATTCATTTCTTTATCTAGAGATATGGTAAGTGTAGGAGAAAGAAAGTCACTGTCAAAGAAGCATTTGTAGAGTTTATGAAACGTGATTGTGGGTATTGGAGGATAGATATAGTTTTCACATTGATGTAATTTTTATCTTTCTTTGGACATTCATTGTCACAGTGCTGATGAGTTCACTGACAAAAATCCATTTCTATTGCAGATTGACATAGAAATCAATGGCGATGCTGTGGATCTTCACATGAAGCTGGGGGATAATGGAGAAGCCTTCTTTGTCGAGGAGATTGAAGAGGAATATGTAAGTTTTCAGAACTTTGGTGTCCTAGTGGTGAAACTGGCATCTACCTCATCCAGGTCATCACCCAGTATTAGTGTCTAAGATTCCTTTCCTCTTGTAACTAAAATGACAGAAAAACTCGGCTGTTTTCATGACTGGTTATATCCAAAATTTCTGCTGAC
The DNA here is from genome assembly GCA_023548195.1 of Bettongia penicillata ogilbyi. Lineage (NCBI taxonomy): Eukaryota > Metazoa > Chordata > Mammalia > Diprotodontia > Potoroidae > Bettongia > Bettongia penicillata. Next base: position 815,736 of record JAJHZJ010000152.1, on the reverse strand, counting down.
TAGAGAATTTTCAGGTTTCACTGCTTGCAGCTGGGACAAGGACCATAGCATCGCATCCAGCCAGTAGAAGTCTTCACTGATGTTGAATCTCTATTGTGTATCTTTTTGTACTCTAGAGATTCAGTAAAGAGCTTTTGCTTTCTTTCCCTCTGTGAAAGCAGGCACATGCATCTCCTTTTAACTTGAATAAGCTTTATTTACAGTTCATCTCAGGTAAACATGACAGTCAAGTCATAAAGTTCCATTTAGCTGCCAAGCTAAATAAAATTTCTCCTAAACTTACCATATCTTTAGATAAATATCTCTTTAGGGTGTTGACCTCTAGACTTAGGAAACATGTTTACCATTTGGTTAGGAACATTGAATCTTTAACCTCGAAAACATCAGCAGCTAAGTTCTCATGATATGATTCACGAAGGTAAAATAAGTGACCCAAATTCATTCAGTCTTTCTTTCCTTCAGCAAGCAGTACCTACTGTGTGCCAAGCATTGGTCAGTTCTGGGGATACAAGAATAGTCTTTGCCTTCTAGGATCAGTGATGAAGGAAGGGGGATTACATTGTGTACATATAAAGAAATATGAAATACATGCAGAGTAAATACAGATATGAGGGATATCTGGGGAGAGAGTTCTAATAACTGGTGAGATCAGAAAAGTCATTGTATAGCAGCTGCCATTTGAACCTCATGAGCCGTGAAGGAAGCCTGAGATTGATTCTGAAATGGAGGAATGAGGAAGGAGGCATCCCAGGCATGGGAAACAATTTGCAAAATCACAGAGGTGTGAAGATAGAGTGCTGTGTGTATGTGGATATTAAGTAGGCCAGCTTGGCTGGAAAGCAGTGTGTGAAGAGGAGTTATATGCAAAAAGCTTGAAAGGGAGACTAAAACCAGGTTGTGCCAAATGGAAGAGTTTGTATTTCAGACTAGAGGCTATAGGGAACCACTGGCCCATGCTGAGTTCCTATGATTGCTTGTTGTCTCTGGTCTTCCCTTATAAGAGATTAGAGCATGTTGCAGTTCTTTGAAGGCTCTAAGATAATGACTAACACTTATGTCAATTACTCAAAAAGCATTTATTAAGCACTTACTGTGTGCTGAGAGTGGGACAGGTAGGTAGGACAGTGGATAGAGTGCTACACCTGGAGTCAGGAAGACTCAGCTTCCTGAGTTCAAATCTGGCCTCAGACACTAACTGTGTGACTCTGAAGAAGTAACAGCCCTACTTGCCTCAGTTTCCTCATCTGTAAAAGCAGCTGGAGAAGGAAATGTCAAACCACTCCGGTATCTTTGCCAATAAAACCTCAAATGGATTCACAGAGAATCAGACACAACTGAAAATGACTGAACAGCAACAAAGAGGGTAAGATCCATGAAGCACTAGAGACTCAGTGAGAGCAGAAACGCAGTCTCTACTTTGACTACCAACAACTGAGCAAGTTAGGTACTACTAGTACTGCAAATATGACCCTTATTTTGCAGATAATGAAACTGGAGCTCAGTGAAGTTGTGATGTGGTTGTTAGTGGCAGAATTTCTCCAAGTCTAGTGGTTTTCCACTACAGAATGCTATTTCTTGGTGAAGACATAATCTATAATTTCATAGAACTACCTATCTCACCTGGTACTTTGTAAGCTTTTAGAATCCATTAGTAGATTAGATTTATCTGTAACTAGAATTTTTTTTTAACTCTCTAGAAGTCCCTCCACCCTATTATATTTTCTTCTACCAAAAACCTAATATTTCATTTGGCAAAAATAGTAGATTTACAAATAATTTTTCCAAATGCTGGGCTGGCTTATTTCATATTTTGCCTTTCCAGTGCCTAGACTGCTTTCTGAACACAGAATTTACTTTTCACTATGATGAATTAGAAGGAAAGTTAACACACAAGAAAAAGAAATTGGCAGGTACAGTACAGAAAGTTCTAGTTCTTTCCCTGTCACTTATTCTCTCTGTGACTGGGCAAAACCTCTGTGAGTTTTTTTCTTCAGTTGCAAAACAACAAATTTGGGCTAAATGATCACTAAGGCCTCAAAGCTTTCAAATTCTATGAATGATAAAGGAAATTGACATTTCTTCCTGTGTGATAGAAGGAAGCCAATAACTTTGTCAACAGTATCCAAAGCCACATAAAAAATCAGTTTATGAAAGAGTGCCTCACCAAATCAAGAGAATTCCTTGCACATTGTCTGCTTGTTCATATTACATCACCATTACTTATATTTACATGGAATTCTTTCAACTCTGTGATGAAAGCAAGAACCAGAAAATGGCAGTTGAAGTTACAGTTGTCATAGTGACTAATCATTTTTTAGAGTTTTCAAAATAACTAAATAGCTCTCATTACAGGAAAAGGGTTTCATGATGAATTGTGCACCATATGTAAACAAACATATTGAGAGTACTGACTAATCAACTCTTAGCAATGACTGCATTCAAAGTGAGCAAAGGGTAACTCCAGAAGTACAAACTTGCTGGTTTAGTATTCCCTAATAGTAAGCTAAAAATATGCTTTGTTTCCTGTTGGTCATTCAACTAGTTCACCTCTGAAATTGTGTGCCTGTTAAAAGTCAGTTGCATTTCTTTACCACTTAATATTGATTAAAAATGCAACTTTACTATTCAAAAGAACATGACCTCCATTATCAAAGTACTCCAAATTAATAAAGTTTTCCACATTAAACATTTTCAGAGTTATGTTACTCTATATTGTCTTGGGTGATGGAGAAGTGTATGATATCTAAAACTTTTAAACTAGGGTTCCTTTGCCTTGAAAGTAGAAATAGTTTTAGACAACTTCTCTAACTTCATTGAGGTTTCATCCATAATTGATTTAGAAATTCTGTGCGAACTTGTCTTCAGGTTTGAGTATGAGACTGAGAAAGACTCACTCTACCTTTTTTTAAGACAGATTTTTGAACAGTACTGACCTAACTATTCAGCCAGAAAAACAACCGACATTTAAATAGCTCTTTAAAGTTTGCCAAGCACTTTACATTACTATCTCACTGAGTCATATATCCTTAACCTCAACCTATTTTTAAAAATTTTTTCTGGCCTCCTTTTTTAGGTGGAGTATCTTTGTGAACAGGGATAGTTAGACATAATGAACAGAATCTTTTTTTTTTTTTATTAACTGGGCTCCTGGACATTTTTATTTTTTATAACTGAAAGTTAAAAAGATATAGGGAAGTTGATTTACTTGACATGACTTTCTGTCACATTAAAGCTAGAACTAACATGATTTATAAATATTTTAAAATTATCAAAATGTCTTCAACTTAATAAATACATTGTTTCCTAAATTTCACAGTTAAATAAAACTGACACTTAATTGACATCTAAGTATGAGTAACATGTTTTTGTGAAGATGTATCTTTCCTGGGAAAAGAAAACATTTTGGGGGACTGTAATTTCATCAATATAGGGAATTCCTTTTGAGGAAACTGCTTCACCCAGTGCAGATGGAAATCTATTCTGCAACTTAGAGCCCTAGAAAAGTTACCTTATTGAATTACCAAGGACATACAAACTGTTTGTTTGAATAGTTAAAGTTTTCCTCCACCCCCAGCTATTATACATAGTTGTTTTAATGCAAAAAGTTTTAAGCCTCAGAGCACTTCACCCATTGTCAGTAAGACCTAAGTTCAAATCCTACCTCAGACACTTAGTAGTTTGTGATCTTGGGCAAATCACTTAACCTCTCTGTTTCATTTTCCTCATCCATAAAATACTAGCAACCTACCTCCCAAGATTGTGTGAATCAAATGAAGTGATACTTGTAAAGTACTTTGTAAACCTTAAAGCACTATATAAATGCTAGTTATTATTATTAATAGCAATAATTGAGTAACATAGAAGAGGCAGGAAATGGTTTTTGTTTCTTTTTGGTTTGGTTTTGGGTTGGTTTTTTTTTTAAAAGGGGCCTTACTATTTTCATCATTACTTGAAAGATTTCCTGTTTCTCTCTTGGGCTTCCTGGCTTATCTTTTTTATCATAAAAGTCTACTTTATTTAAAGTAAAGTCAAGCAATTACTCATTCTTTATTAAGATAATATTAATTAGTACTTGCCATACTGTACTTTTGATATTCAAATATAGAAACAAGGGATCCACAAAACTTCAGTAGTTTTAAGCAACAATAGTTGACAGTCACTTAATGACCAGTCCTTGATTATTAGGAAGATAATTTTGGCAGCTGTAAAAAGGAGAGGTAGGAAACAGGAGTACTAGTTAGGAAAGTATTCTAATAAAAGTGGAGTTGGAAAAGAAAGAAGGAATATAGGAGATATTTTAGAGGCAGAAATGATAGGACTTTGGATCAGAAATTCAAAGCTGGAACATACCTCAGGGGCCACTTATTTTACTGCTTCATTTTATTTATGAAGAAACAGAGACGCAGGGTATTTTTGTTTTCCCATTTATATTTTATTTATTATTTTGTTTTTTATATTATGATGAAGTAGCACCAAACAGAGTAGACAGAGCACTGAGCCTGGAGTTAGGAAAACAGTTCAAATCTGGCTCCAGACACCCCATAGCTTCGAGACTTTGGATAAATCCCTTAACCCGTTTGTCCCAGATTCCTAACCTGTCAAATGAGGACAATAATAGCACCAACCTTCCAGGGTTTTTGTGGGGAACAAATAAGACATATATAATTTTAAAGTGCTTGGTATAGTGCCTGGTACATAATAGGTGCTATATAAATGCTAGCTATTATTAACTATTACTCTTACTACAGAATTCTAAGCAGCAATGCAAGTTCTACTTGCCTTAGTGTTTCTCCTTTTATTTTCATTTAGGGTTGTTACAGATGTTATAAGGAAGAATATTTGGTACTTTTCTTGTAGCAAAATAAAGAAGCAGCATCTTTGAGTTTCCATTAAGCTCATCTAATTCTAAAGTCTTCTTCAAGTAGTACCCCATCTCAGCTACTGCCCTTCTTCACATTTCACAGATTGGACCCTCAAGGGACAAGTACCCCACTTTCAAAGTAGTTTGTGAGTCTGTACTCATAAAACCATAGCTCACAAGCCCCCACTTTACCGTTAGTAGTCTTCATGGGGACATAAATAGTTTAAAGTAAAATTTATTAACTGAAATGTCATCCCTCTCCCCCATAAAATTGCATGCTCTTCTACAATTAACACATGGCATCATTTGAGGAGAGGGGACACATATGACCCAGACAACTCACATCTCTGGCACTGCAAGAATCCAATGGCCCTTCTCTTCTAATGATGGCTTCATGTTTCTCCTCCTTTCCATGGTATCACTGACATGTAAGACCCAGGATGTTCTGAGTAATTAACTCAAAGCTTAAGAGACAATAAGTGTCTGAGGCAGGAGTGAACCTCTATCCTTTGACTCCTGAGCTAGTGTTCTAAATGGGTTGTGGAAGATGAATGGTGAGATAAGAGTCAAAGACAACTCTTGAGATTGTGACTTTGGCTGACCGAGCAGGTCTCACTTCATCATCTGAAATAAAGAAGTTGAGATAAGTCAGGATTGATAGAGATGATGACTTCTGTTTTGAACGTACTTAGTTTTAGGAGTCAGCAAAATGTTGAAGGTGGAGAGGTCCAGGCAGCAGCTGGAAGTGTGGGAGTGAAATTCAGGAGATTGGCAGAAGAGATAAAGGTCTGGAAGCCATCTCTCTCCAGAAGATAATTAAAGTCTTGGAAGCTGATGAAATTGCCAAAGCAGAGAGTAGGGAAAGGAATGAAGATTAATACAGACCCTTGAGCCTTTTCATCGTAGAGGATTGCTTGTTCCTTGATGGACACAAGGCTAAAGTCTGGCACAAGCCCTTTACCTTTTCATTTTGTTTCATTCCTCTCCTGTAATGGATCTGTCATTGGATAATGTCTTGAGAAACTTAGTGGTTTTCCACCTTTTCTCATACCCTGCTATTCTCGTAAAAACAGATTTATGGGAAGCAAGCTGAAATGCTAGGTGCGTCAGAAGAATCAGAGATTGTATAGTTATGAACCGGGACCTGCAGCTTTAAAAATTCAACTTCTCCGTTACTTGAAGGATAATATATAGCTTCCCTGTTGCTTATAGGATAAAACACAACATGTTTTGCCTGGTATTTATGGCCCCCTATAATCTAGCAGGAAGGAATTACCTTTCCAGTTGTACCTTTCCAGTTTCTTCCATAAACTCTGTATTCCAGTCAAACTGGACTATTAAGTATTGCCTAAACTCAATACTCCATCTCCACACCACAGACTTGCATTAGTTATCCTTGATGCTTAGAATGCACTCTCACCTTATCTCCACCTCAAGAAATCCTTGTCATATTTCATGATCCAACTCAGCCCCTGTTCCACAAAACCCTTCCTCATCCCTTCAGTTCTTAGTGCTGTCCCTCTCCTTAATTATCCTTGTGTACGTATTTATGTATTTATATGAATATTATATTTATACCCTTGCACCTGTCCTTCCTGTAAAATGTAAGTTCTTTGAGGATAGTTGATTAGACAGTTTACAGAAGATAAATAATAGAGTGATAAGATGCCTTAGTTCTCCATTTAATTAGTTCCAATTATTTGACCCAAGTTATATGTTGTAGGGTGCACAAAGAATTGAGATATGCCATATACCATGACGTTAAGCTACTATGGGTGATATTTGAAAGCTTGTGAAGCATCGGAGATTTATAGAAAAAGCTAACACAAAAGAAAATAGAATCAGTACCTGTCATGATGTCAACAGACATGAATAGTGACCCAATCAAATCTAACAAGACAAAATTGCTTAGGAATAACTTAAAGCCTTACTCCTGGGTTCCAAGAAATGGCCTCATAAGAGCAAGATGGAAGATAGTAGCCTATCTGAAAAAAAAATATTCTGGGGGTTTTAGTGCTCAAAATGAGTCAGTAGTATGTTGTGGTGACCAAAAAAGGCTAATTCAGTCTTTGGCTTCATTAAGAAATATATAATATCCAGAAACAGGAAGATGATAGCTGATTTTTATTCAGTTCCGGTCAGACCACATCTTGAGTATTGTGTATTGATAATCTAGAGAATGCCCAAAGGACAGCAACCAAGATGGTGACAGAAGGAGTAGGGGTGTTTATATTTAGTTTGTAGAAGGGACGATGTGGGATAGGGGCATGATAGGTGTCTTCACATATTTGAAGGGATCGTTTACTTTTTCTGGAGATCAGAACTTGGCACAGTAGGTATAAATTGCAAAAAGGAAAATTTAAGATTAACATAAGGAAAAAATTTCCTTATGTTCAGTTAGTTGCTAATTTTTAAACTTAAAGTGTAATAGGCTAACTCTGGAGAGAATCAGTTACCTTCACTTGAGGTCTTTAAACAAAGGTTGAATAGCCACTTGTTGAATATGTTGTAGAGAGAGTTCATATACAATTTGGACTTGATGGTCAATGATGGCCCTTTCACTTCTAAAGTTCTTTGGGTCTGTTCTTTTCTTTGTATCCCCAGCACGTTGCATGTAGTAGGCACCTAATAAATGTTTGCTGAATTGAATTGTATTGAATGAGAAAGTTCCTGTCATATCTTCATAAGTCTTTATCATTTTCTCTTTGTGGTTCAGAAATATGTAATGATGTCAAGTGTTTCAGAAATCCATAAATTGGTTCCTTTATTAATTATACATAATCATTTTTCTGATGTTAATTTCTGGTCAGTTTCTTCTCCATTAACCAATTGTAAAGGGCTTTCCTTATTTTCCTTTTGCCTTTACAAGTTTCTAGTTTTCTTCCCAGGAGGACAGATTTTTTTTTAAATGTCCTCATTTTACAATATATTAATTTCATTTGTTAAGAGAAATCTCTGTCCTACCTGCTCCTCTGCACACTTAATTAATCAGGCAAAGTCATTCTTAAACTGTTTCTTCAGCTAGGTCCCCTTGTTCGCTTTAACCGTTTTTCTTGGCTATACTTGATTTTTTTCATCAGCCCTTTGTTTGATGTGAATCTCTTAGAGTTTGCCTCCTACTTCACTTCAGTCTCATGGTTCTTTATCTCAGTAAGTTCTTTATATGGTTCTTTGTAAAACTACTGTTTTACTTTCATAGCAATTTTAATTGTCTCTGTTTTAATGGTGGTGTCTATCATACCTTTTCTGTTTTTCCTCCAAGCAGGTAGTGTCAGTTTCTCTAGATGTGTGCTATGAAAGCTAGCTACTCTTGTACTGACATGACTGAGCACTGAACTGTTCAGCAACTAATTGAAGAGACATATTCAGAGTGTAGTTTTCAGTGATTTACCTAAGTATTTAGCTCCTGGCTTCCAGATTAGACAGGGTGATGGAAAAAACTTTGGCTTCTGCATGAAATAGATTTCTTTTTCTTCTGTTGTTAACTTTACATGAAAAGTCAACAGTCTTGTTTTCTATCTTGTCTTCCTTGTTCTTTTTAAGGAAAAACTTCCTGCCTACTTGGCTACCTCACCAATACCTACAGAAGATCAGTTCTTTAAAGATATTGAGACTCATTTGATGAAGTCAGGTGGAAATGAAAGAGTGTGTCAGAGTGTCGAAATCTCACACATGATGGAGACGGAGACCGTTTTCAACCCGAGTTCTGTGAAGAAGAAAAAACGGCGGAAAAAGAAGTACAAACAGGAAAACAAGAAGGAAGATCAGACCCCATCTCCTGGAACGGAGGACATCTGTGATATAGGCATAAGCTCTGATGATGAAAAAGCAGCCCAGCCTATGAGGTAAACAAATGCCTTGATCGGTAAAATGTTTTTGCTCTGAAGCACCCAAGTATGACAGCATGGCACCAAACTAAAACAAGATGAAATTTTCTTTTATATATTGGTTTTCCTTTCAAAATCCTTTCAAAATCTGCTATAAAACTTTCCCATTTGCTCTAGTAGTAGAAAATGTGAGTTGCCAAAGACCAGTATCTCCTTTCTACAGTTTCAAAAAGCCAGATCAGCATGGAAAGGAATGTTTAACTCTTTTCTTTTCTTACAAGTGGCTAGCTTCAGAGGTCCAGTACCACTCACCCCTAAAACAAAAAATACCTTCAAGTCCTTATTATCTCTAGTCCCTCATACCCCCATATCTGATCAGCTGTCAAGTCTTATCATTTCAACCTTCATAACATTTTTTGAATACATTCCTTCTCTTCTGACATTGCCACCAGTACAGTAGTACAGTTCCTCATAACCCCACGCCTAGGGTACTTCAGTAGCCCGCTGGCTGGTTTCCTGGCTTCCGGTCTCTTCCCCTCTTTTGTGCTTTCCCTGGTTTATTGTCTCCAATTTATCCTCTATATATCATGTTTGTACATAGTTGTTTGCATGTTATCTTCCTCATTACCCTGGGACTAATTTTTGCTGTTTTTTATATCCCCAGTGCTTATCAGAGTATGTGACACATAGTAACTATTTAATAAATATTTACTGACTGACCCCCAATCTATCCTCCACTCACCTGCCAAATTGAACTTCCTGAAGTGTGGGTCCGATCATATTGCCCCTCCACCTCTGCATTCAGTAAACTCTAGTGGCTCCTGTTACCTCCAGGATCAAATAGCCTCTGTTTTTACTTTAAAGCCCTTCATAACCTGGTTCCTTCCCTCCCTTTTCAATCTTTTTACACCTTACTCTCCACTCCATACTCTAAGATCCAGCAATACTCGTCCCTTTGCTGTTCCTCTCATATTTTTCAATTCCATATATTTTTCACAGGTTTCTTCCTCATCTCTACTTCTTGGCTTCCTTTTGAGTCTCAGCTAAAAAGTCCCACCTTCCATAAAAAATCCTTTCCTATTCTTCCTTAGGGGCAGCTATGTGTTGAGTGGATAGACCATTGGGCTTGGAATCAGGAAAACTAATCTTCACGAGTTCAGATCCAGCTTCAGACACTTACAAGCTGTGTGACCCTGCGCAAGTCACTTAACCCCATTTGCCTCAGTGTTTTCATCTGTAACATGAGCTGGAGAAGGAAATGGCAAACCACTCCAGTTATCTCTGCCAACCCCCAAAATAGAATCATAGAGAGTTGGACACGACTTCACAAAATTCATCCTTAATCATAGTTTTTTCTCTATCTTAGTTACCTTCAAATTATCCCATATATGTTTTGTTTGTAAGTAGTTGTTGGCATGTCCTATCTTTCATTAGAGTTGTTTTGCCTTTATATTCCTAGTACTTAGCACAGTGCCTGGCATGTAGGAGATACTTAATAGATATTAGTTGACCTGACTTAGTTATAATGCAACATTGCCTGCCCTTACTAGTTCAAACTCATTTGTTTAATCTGTCTGATATTTTGAACATTTCACTGGATTAGATAGGAATCAGTATTGTTTTCAGTTCAGGAATAGGAATTATAGCTGATTTGCTATGCAAGTTAGAGACAGATCTGAAAAATATTCTCTAAAATTTCTAACACACAGGATGATTCTGCCTTTTAGTCTGTACTCTCAGAAATAATGATGAAAATGAAATAATTATCAAATATGAAAATTGTGATTTTTTTTCATAATAATGGTAATTATAATATTTGACATATTAGTTTAAAGTTTTAAGGATTTGAAACCTATATTGCCTAGTTTCAAGTCCTTTGACATTCCATTGTATCATTTTATGTCTCATAAAAATTAGATGACTGGTGGGATTACAAACTTCAGTTTAGCATTACATGTATAGTAACAGTTATATAGCCTGTGACCCAAGAATTCCATAGTTAGAAATAAACCTCAAAAGTTTAAAAAAAAAACATTTAAAAAGGGCTATTTGTTCAGTGATCCTCACAGCAGAATCTTTTAATTTCAAGAAAACTGGAAACAACCTACATGTCCGACAATAGAGGAATACCTAACTGAATCTTATGTCACATTAATGGAATACTAAATATTGAAATAAAATTAAGGGTGAAAAATAAGAGGAACATGAAGCAATCTAGAAATGCCTTTTTGAAATAATACAAAGCTTCAAAAAAAGCAGAACCAGGACGGAGTATTTACTAAGTACAACCACATAAGAAGAAAAATGAATGATTCTGAAGGAACAAAGGATTCTAATGGAGACTTAGAGCAAATGACTGAAAAGTTAAAGCATTTTTGTATATTGAAATTCATTCATCTAAATGTAAATAATTTAGTGTGTTCACTTTTTAAGTCAATGATAAATCATTTGATTTTTAAAATTAAGAAATTAGGGATAGGGACTGGAACTCTGATTTCATTGATGTGAGACGCTATCAGATCAGTTAACTATCAGCCAAAGCAAGTCAGCAAATTAACATAAAATAACTGTAAATTAACATCTCAGAGAGTTGCCCAAACCACACAGTAGTCAGAGGATCTGCCCAGGGTCACACAACAAGTGTGTGTCAGAAATAGAACTCAAACCTAGGTCTTATTCACCCTAATGTTAGTCCTCTACTCAGTATTCTAGTCTTTTTTATTATTATTATTTTGGAGGCATTCAGGGTTAATTAACTTGCTCAGGGTCACAGCTAGTATCTGAGGTCAAATTTGAACTCAGGTCCTCTTGACTCCAAGCCTGACTCTCTCTCCACTGTGCCACCTAGTTAACCTCACAGTCTATCTTTTAAAAATTAGATAGCTTTATTTTAAAAATATGCTAAATTGCTACTTTATTCAAACTTATAAGTAACAGTGATTGGTACATTAATGCCCTAGTAGCAGTGTCTATTAAAAAATTTTTTTCAAGTTCCCAAAATGAGTTTTCATATCCAAACCTTTATTTGAGTTTAAAGGAAGGAAAAAAGGAACTACATTTACATGAGAATCCTCATATATTTGTTTCTCCAATTGGAAAAATCCAACTACTATATATTAAGCCACATTCTTACCAAATTTGAATTTTAGATGATCAAAATAGTTTCTTACTAATATAATATAGTGCAATTTTTTCTCCTTGGTAATTGTGACTCCTTAATTTTCAAATTTTTAGGAAACAAGACCTGAGATATAGTCCTAGATTTACCATTGGGGCCCCTATTATGATCTTTGGGAAGTGATAACTTCTAAATGTTAAATACATGAAGTTTAAAATCTTTAAAATTCATGGTGGTTTTTATCTCTTTTCAGATGGTTTCCCCCTCCTCTCATTCTAGCAGAATCTCACACATGCTCTGTCTCTCTCATCTCATACCATTCTGAGGGAAAACAGACTTCCTCACTTCAAACTCAAGAATTAAAGATTAAAAGATACAAAGGAAAAGTACTGACTTTTTTCACTGTCCACTCACAGTATCAATGTAAATTGAACAATTAACCAAGTCAGAAATAGGACAATAAATTCGGAGTCATTCCTTTGCCAGTTAATATAAAAAGATATTAGCTGAAAAGAGATTAATGGCAAACTTAAACTTTGTACTTTTGGAGTCTGTACTCAAGAATTCTGAGTGAATGGAAGACTCCTTAGTCTTATTGATTACAAGCCATATAAAGAAAAGTAATGGCCTCCCTTTCCTTTTTCTCCCTTCTTTGTTCTAGTGTCTGCCCAGGTAGTTCTCTGCCTTCCCCAGTATGGAGTCTTTACTATCCCTTTGCTTTTGGGAGGGAGGCAGAAGTGGGGAGGCATCTCTCTTCAGAGAGTGAAAGGTTGAGAGTGGGCCCACACTAATGGTATACTTGGTATCACAGTTGCCTAGATGGACAAGTAATAGATAATAATTCAGAAGACGTTTGCATCCATGTCACATCCAAACCTCATTTGGAATAACATTTCTATGCATTCCTTTGGGTGAGCTGCCCTAGTTCTTACCAATGTGTTTTTCTTACCCGGCATTCTGCCAAGAATGAAATTGAAAGGTCTCCTCCATCCCCTGAGGTAGATGAACTTTTGTTGATGTTTTGCATTTAACACGTCCTGTTTGTGCATCAGTTTATAAATCAAATGTAGACACAGTTTAGTAGTAAGAGATCTAGGAATAGGATTCAGATCTGGCAGCGTAACCTTGGGATGCTAATGAGAATTATTGAAACCTCTAATTTCAGCTGAGTCCACAAGAACTATTCTGCCCAAACAGTCCTCATTAGGAATAAGGTCAGGGCTAAAAATAAGGGAATTGGATTCAATGGTCTCTAAGCTCCCTTCTAGCTCTAAATCCTATGAATGAGTAAAAATAAAAAAATTCCACTCCTGGTGTTAGTCTAAAGTGAATGATCAGTCAGTCAGTCAACAAAGATGTATCGAGTGTCGGCTTTGTGTTCAGTACCGTATTCAAACCTCCAGAGGCCCTGGCCCTTACTGATTTGCCTGGCTGGCTGCTACGTGTACTTGACTGCTTATCTCTGTAAACCAGAGCTAGCTGATGATGTAACAAATAGGCTCTGCCAAAAATAGGCTTTTAGATGTGTAAATTCAGTGCCCGTAATACTGCCTTAGTGTTTGTCCTTTCTTGTTACACTGCTGGTGGACTCTAAAGGAACTACAAATTGAAAGGTTTTTTCCTTTTTCTCTCTTTCTTTGAGAGAAAATAATTTCTTTTTAGTGAGTACTGTCTGCAAATAACTACAGTTATCAGAAGGCAAATTTTTTTTTAATTAAGAAAAGTCCTAACCATAGCATAAACCTTGTATAAGAGAATGGATTCTCTGGGTGGACTTGGATTGGGGACCTTGGTTCATATCCCATTCCAATCCCTTACTAACCTCACATTTAGACCTCAAGCTTCTTGTGTGGAATATGAGTGATAAGCTGATTGGTAATTCTCAGACTTTTTGGTCTCTTGACTTCTTTATGATCGTAAAAATTATTAAGGATTCTTCTCCCCCACCCAAGAGCTTTCATTTGAGGGTTATTTCTGTTGATATTTACCACATTAGACAGTAAAATATCTTAGTATTACTATGAAAATAAGTTTTGATCTCATAAACTCCCCTGCAAGGCCTTGGAGATGCCCAGAGTTCTCTAAACACAGTTTGGGGGCTCTAAGGTCCCATGAAGTTCCTAAATTCTGTGAATTTAAATAAATTTTCAACATAGATATTTTAGATTTAAAATTATATAATTATGTTATTAAAAGTAATGAAAATTATCATTCATCTCCTTCAAAAAAGCTCAAAAAGTCACATTTAATTTCCAATGAAAGGTGAGTTAGCAATGTTAGGGAAAGAATGTTAATTTATACATTGCAGGACTATAGTATGGGTTTACAAGTATGTAAGAGCTATATTGTCTATATTGTGTGTTTTAATTTGTTACAAACTCAAGGGCCCAAGTTGTACTTCTCTGTTTATAACTCTTGTGCCATTTTCATTGCATTTTCTTATACTTTTGAGTGTTTTGTATGGCCAAGTAGCACTTGGAATGATTTTGGGTGAGAGGAATTTGATTTAGAGTTGGGGGAAAAAAAATCAATTTTATAGTAAAGACATACAAAAATAAAGCCTTTTGACATATCCCATTCTACTACCTCTTCTTGCAATACTTCCATTTTCTTTAAAGCATCCCTTCCCCATTTCTGTTTTGCTAAAAAAAAAAAAAAAAAAAAGATTAGCTCCCTCTTTTTATGTACTTTCTTCTGTTTTTTATTTCACTAAATATTTTTCATTTACATTTTTAAAAATTTTAATATTATTTTAAAAATCTTTGAGTTCCAAATTTTCTCCCCAGCCTTTGGGAAGGCAAGCAGTATGACATTGATTTTATGTGGTAAGTTCGGCAAAATATGTTTCCATATTAGCCATGTTGCAAAAGAGAAAACACACACACACACAAAACAAAAAAAATTTAAAAAGTAAACTTCAGTCTTCATTCAGAGTACATCAGTTTTCTCTCTGGAGATTGATAGCATTTTACGTCATGGGTCCTTTGGGATTGTCTTGGATCATTGTCTTAATGCGAGTAGCTAGCTAAGTCTTTCACATTTGAGCCTTAACTGTTATATTAGAACTACTGTGTTACAGTGTTCTCCTGGTTCTGCTCACTTCATTCTGCATCACTTCACGTAAGTCTTCTCAGGTTTTTTTTCTCAACCCATTCTGCTCCATCATTTCTTATGGCACAGTAGTATTCCATCACAATCATATGCACAACTCGCTCAGCCCATTCCCCAATTGATGGGCATCCCCTCAATTTTCCAGTTCTTTGCTACCACAAAAAAGAGCTGCTATAAGTATTTTTGTACAAATAGGTCTTTTTCCCTTTTTAAAAAAATGTCTTTGGGATACAGGCATAGTAGTGATATTGCTGGGTCAAAGGGTATGCACAGTTTTATAGCCCTTTGGGCTAAGTTCTAAATTGTTCCCCAGAATGGAGATCAGTTCACAACTCCAGCAATAGTGCATTAATGTCTCAATTTTCATATAATATGTACTTCTTAAAGAGATGAGAGAAAAAAGTAAAAAGACCTTATACCCTATCCTGTATATCTAGGTGGCTATATTAATAGCTGACAGGTTTGGTGTATGAGGGGTTGAGACTTTACATTATCTTGAAATCTGGGTATCATATAGGTTTGGAATTTTGAAGATTTCAATTATTCAAAGTTCTCCTTGACTACCTTTGCCGCAGAAAATTATGTGGTCTTTATTCTCATGGTTGCCAAAACTTAAGTTTTCACTTCACGTTTTATTTTAGTAAATAACATTCTAATATACTACTTAACGTTTTAATTTGGAGACTCATTTATTGAACAAAAATTGAGGTTAATTTAGGCTTCTTGAAGATGAAAGAGAGAAAAGTTGGATGAAATGAGTTGCTGCACCTTTTTTCCTGCAACATTAGAGTCTTCAATTTGCTTTGTTTTAATCGCACCTAAAATTGCTATATTCTTTTTAGATGATAGTCATGTTGGTGTAGGTAACCAGTGTTAGAATACGTCTTTGCCTTTTCCTAATGGTGAAAGTGGTTAAACATGCAAAGTAACTGGTTTTGATTAATTTTTTGCTCTCAATGTAGTATGGATTTTGGGTTTGAATAATGTATGAAAGCCTTCTTTGCCATTTACCAGATATGTTAGTTTACAGAAGCAATAAAAATTATTTGCTACGAGCATGATTTTTTAATTCTTTCCCTGACTGTGGACTGCAAAAGTAACACAAAAGTCCATCATTAATAAAAAGTATTTTAAACGTCCAGCAATGACATTAACGGAACACCAAAACAAGCGTAAAAGGGAACCCCACCCCAAATTTTGCCCCTTCCTCTCCCCGAAAAAAGAAGAAAGGTTAGTGTATTCAATAAATTAATTGACTCCCTATTATTTCTAACATAAAGGCTCTTAACTCTTTCTGTGATATGTTCTATTTTGGAATTTTGGTGAAGGTTATGGACATCTTTTCAGAATAATATTTGTTTCCTACATTTGTAATTGGAGAGAATGTCAGATTTCAGGTAGAGGTTCATGAAAATAAATAAATAAATATTTTCATGTCCCAGTTTACGTATCCCACCCCCACCCCCAAACAAAACAAACAGTAGATCTGTTTGGCATTTAAAGTCCTTCACAGTCTGATTTCAATCTACCTTCCCAGAGTTATTATGCATACTCCCTTTGATATACTCCTCATTAAAACCAAGCCGGCCTTCATATTATCCTTTACAAGCAACATTTCATCTTTGATCCCCAGGCTTTTGCACTGGCTGTCCACCCTGCCTGACTGAAATGCACTCCCTCCTCATATAATCCCTCATTTCCCTCAGTGCTCAGTTCAGACATCACCTTCTACTATATGAGGACTTTCCTGAGCCCCTTTCCAAGCTACTATTGTCTTCCCCCTAAAAATATTTGCCTTGTATTTTATAGAAACGTATATGTATATTGGTATACATCCTCATTTACCATGTAAGCTTTGTATCCCCAGTGCCTGGCACATAGTAGGTGCTTAATAAATGCTTTTTGATCGGTTGAGTGACCCAACTGCAGAGAGAGACCAACAGACGCAGAGAAAGATGGAAACAGAAATCTGTTCCCCAGAGGATGAATTTTTCTCATCTTCTTTCCCTTTTAGCCATTTCTAATTTTCTAACCTATGATGGCTACAGTCACTATGAGGTGACTTTAATCTTAAAGATTTGTAGCCTGAATTGCCCTTGTCCTTTTTCACTTCTGACTTGGAACAGATAGGTTAATATTGATTACCTAATCAATTTCAGCCAGTTGTGCTGTGTTGCATGAGAAATGTTATGGAAAATGTCGAGATTTCAAATGTGAATTTAAAGACCATTAAGTAAATGTAACAGGATTTCCTCTGTGTTCTCTTCAAACAAACACGTTGCTCATATACGTGATAATTTTTCTTAAAATTGTCATTATAAATGCATGGCAATTGATGGGATCAAAGCCTTGCTGGATGACTTTTCTCAGGACTTATATGTTGCTCTTAGAGCTAAAGTTTTATATAGGTATTGCCAGTTAATTTAAATTTCATCTTTTAACTTAGTATTGATTTTTTTGGATAGAGTAAATTTAGTTTATGTGTAAACTTTACATATTTTAAATGTAAACTTACATATGTATTGGTATCTCCCCATTTACCATGTAACTTTTGTATCCCCCAGGCACTGTGCACAATAAATCCTTGTTGATTGGTTGAGTGACCCAAGTACAGAGAGAGACTTATATAGACGCAGAGAAAGATGGAAACAGAAATCTGTTTAAACTGCATAAAATTATTCTAAATTTGGAGTCATCTCATTTTGAAAAGACTACAAGTTTTCTGTAAAATAGTACGATGTTAGCAATGGAATCACAAAACTGGGGCGGGGGAAAGCCAACCCACTGACTTTAGTCATATCCAGGATCTCAAGTTACTGTAAATAATTTCCCCTCTTTTAGCGATCATGGGAAATTCTTTATGATGTTGAGTCTCTTTATTGAAATTTGTGAACCCACTTATTGGAGGGAGTGTTTTGCTATTCTTCTTGGCTTAACTTTAATAAAGTAATGAAGCATATTCTATGAAATGTAAATATGTATTCATTTTAGTCTGCTTCCTAAGCATTGCAGACTTCATCTGTATCCCCAGGAGTGGACAGTGAATTAGGAATAGGGATTGGACTTGTAACCTCCCAGGTCAGTACCTTTTCTGCAACTTATAGATTTACTTGCCTCAAATACTGAGGGGTTAAGTCACTTAGTCATGGTCACACAGCTGGTATGTATGAGTGATGAAATTTGAACACAAGTCTTCCTTATCCTAAAACTGTCTACCCACTACCACCTTCTGCCTTTCTAAAGTCCTATAGGAATGCCTCTTGATGTCATTAAATTCTCAGTCATTATTATTTTCAATTAAGATGGGAGTCATCAAAGAAAAATTGTATCTTTTTCCATTTATGTAATATTTATGATGTGGGCAAGGATGGTGACTTTTTATATGTGCAGCTTCATCTATGCAAATGAGAAACGGTCATATGTGAAATTGGTTTAAAATCTTACTATAACTAATAGTTTTCTTCTCTTCACTCACAAAATAACTGCAGGAGCTCCTGGAAGGCAATAACATTTAATCTACTTTCACAGGTTCCTTATTACCACTCCTATATCATGGAATTGGTGCTAATAAATAATGAAATTATAAATTTATGGGAGTAAGAGGATCTATTCTAAGTTAATCCTTGAGCTAAAAATCTGCCTTAAGTAATTTATCTATTATCTCTAAATTTTTGTAATCCATGGCATGAGATAGTTGCTATAGTTTCTTAAAAATCAATAACTACTAAGTAGAAATATTCTTTTGAATCACATTTCCTCTCCAAATGGAAATGGCAATTGAAGTAACTTGTGAAGCTCCTTTTTTCCCCCCATTGTCACTAGTAACAGCCCGATCTCCATCATTTTTTCCTTTTGGAAATCTTTGTTTTTAATAACCTATCCTCTTTCTCTTTCTTTTGATTGAGAGAATTGTCATTGGAGGCCTGCATGGTTATAATCAATTGTAATCATTTCCACCATTCTTTCTTCTTTCTTCCACAGAGGACCTTCAGCTGCTACAATGAAGGAGGAAGAATATAAGGAGCCTTTGATCTTCCATTCCAGTGATCATTACCCATTATCTGATGGAGATTGGTCCCCTTTGGACAAGTAAATAATTTTATTAACTTCTCTTTTCATTTATTTGAATTCTTGAAGGCAAGAAGGACTTAGGCAGACTTGTTAAATGGCTGTTCTCTTTTTCAGCAGACATCAGATTACCTTTCTGTCTTTTCCTAGTGATAAAAACCTGAGATTTTTCTCCCTGATATGAATTGGATTCTTTCTCTCGCTTTGTGTCTATCAGCCTGTGTCTAGTTTGTCTGTCTTCCAAATTGCAGTGTCATGGTATGCATGCAACTCTGAACTTGGGGCCTTAAAACTCTTGAAATTCTGATCCTAGGTCAGCTACTGACATTTTTAAAACTATGAATATTATTAAAAGCAGACAAGGTGTGAAAGTGAAGCTATCCGACCAGACTTTAAGTTTTTTCAATGTTCTTAAAGACCTCTGGGGTCTTTCTGCCTTGTGAAGGAAAAGCTGAAACTGTTTCTCATTGGGGGCTTTCTATCTGCAGGGTAAACTGGTAAATCCAACCTACATGTACCCTCCAGACTTAGAAGAATCATGGCAAGCTAAAGGGGCCTATAGGTTATCTGCCTTTTTCAGTCACTCCACCATGTCTTTCTGCTTGTGTTGACAGTGCCTTCTCTCAGACTGCCTGTCCTAAGAGCGATTCAGAGCTCGAAGTGAAACCTGCTGAGAGCTTGCTCAGATCAGAATCTCACATGGAATGGACTTGGGGAGGTTTCCCAGAGTCTACCAAGGTAATAATATCCATGTGGGATGAATGGGCTTTTGTTTTTCTGCTTATAAAAATTAAACACTTGTAAATAAGAAAACAGGAATTTCAGATTTGCTTTCACAAATAGAAGTGACTTGAGTGCCCTCCTGTGGTTGCATAACTCTACTACAAATGTCTTTTCAAACATTATGCTGTGCAGACCAGAAAATTGGGCCAAATCCGGGAAGATGAAATTTTGCAGTAAATATGAAGTTTACACTTGGGTAAAACCTATTACTTTCCTATTTGTGAAATGAGGAGAAGATATAAATAAAAAATAGTTTGACTGAAAATTTGGGGGATTTTAGTGAACTTCAAGCTCAATAATGGTCAAATAGCACATAATATAGAAGTCAGGCATCGTGACCAAGACTGCGGAAGTGATCAGATCATATCTAGAGTAGCCAGTAGAGGAGAAGACTTGGTGGAGAAGGGGGAGGGGAAACTATGATAGCTTTCTTCAAATACCTGAAAGGCCCTCAGTGAAAGAGGGAGTAGATATGTTCTATTTAACTTCAATGGATAGGAGTTAGGATAAATGGATGAAAATTGTGAATGGACAAATTTAGGCTTGATGTAGGAGCAAAAGCCTCCTAAAAATTAGAACTAATCAAAAGTAGTGTGGGCTTCTCAAGAAGTTGAGGGTTCTCCCTTACCAGAGATCTTTAAGCAAAATTTGGTTGACTACCTGTCAGGTATGTATGTAGAGTACAGAATCTTGTTCAGGTGTTTGATTGCATGACCTCTGAGGTCTCTTTTCACTCTGAGACATGATTCTATATATTATCTGTTCGTTGTAAAAACATGTACCTTCATCAAGAGGGAGGCCATATATTATTTCCTCAAAAAATCAAGTTTGTAGAAAACTTGAATGTAGCCTATAATTAGTGTTACTTTTCATCCTATATTTCCAATTGTTTTTCCTTCCAGAAGGATCCCATTTCAGGGGCACAAGCTATATTCAGACCAGTATGCTATGTGTTACAAATCAGATGGCATCAATATGCATTTATTAATAGCTTATTATGTGTCAGTCACTATGTTAAGTACTAGAAATAAAAAGAAAGGAAAAAACAGTCTCTGCTTTGAAGTGTATCACTAATCATGGAGACAACATTGAAAAAGCATACACAGATGAGATATAGGCAGGGTAAATTAGAGACAATCTCATAGGGAAGCATTTAAGGGGGAAGAGGATTGTACCAGGAATGGCTTTGTAGTAGAAAGTCAGATTTGAGTACACCTTTAAAAGAGCCAGTGAAGCTAAGGGGCAGAGTTGGAATAGCACTTCCAGGCGTGGGAACAACCAGAAAAAAAGCTTGGAGTCGCAAGACTGCATGTGGCATATGGGGAAAAGCAAGGAGATCACTGTCTCTAGATCATACAGTATGTGAAGGGGCATCAAGTGTAAGAAGACTGGAAAGCTCGGTAGTGGAAGTCAGAGGAATTTGTATCTGATACTGGAAGTCACTAGAGTTTCTTGAGAGGCAGGCAAGAGAAATCCAACCTGCACAGTAGGATGATCACTTTGATATGTGAGTGGAGGATGGACTGGAGTGGGGAGAGTCAGTGATGGAGACCAACCAGCAAGCTATTGTAGTAGTTCAAGGATTGGGTGGTGAAGGCCTATGCTATTACAGCTGGGCTGTGTTGAGGAGAGAAGGGGGAATATATATACATGGGAACTTAAAAAGGTAGAAAATGCCAGAACTTGGCTAGATTACAAAGTGGGAGGGTTATGGGTACCCTCAGTAGTAATTGATGTTTGGAAAAGGGAAGGATTTGGGGGAAAAGAAAATACGTTTAGTCTTGGATATGTTGAGTTTACAATATCCATGAGAAATCCAGTTTAAAATGTTAAATAAATAGACTTTTGGTGATGGGAGACTGAACGTCAGGAGAAAGGCATTCCAGAAGTAACAGAGTTGACAATTCTCTTTTTCTAACAATTATATCCTGTCTTTTTCAGATCAGCAAGAAAGAGAGATCAGATCACCCTCGAACGGCTACCATCACACCATCAGAAAATACCCATTTTAGGGTCATCCCCAATGAAGATAACCTGGTAAATGAAGTTGAGAAGGATGCTTCTGTGGAAGACACTGTGTGTACAATAGTGAAACCAAAGCCAAGAGCACTCTGCACGCCGATGAGGGAGCCAGATGAGACAACGTCCATTGCTTCTGCAATTCTTGAACCTCCTCTTGAAAGCTCACAAGCGTTGTCTATGTTAGATGCAGATCCTCTCCCTAACCCATCAGTGGAGCCTCCATCATCAGAAATAAAGCCAGTCACTAAAATGGATTCCCCATCAAAGAAGAAAGGTATTTATTTGCTTTTAACTCAGAATTAACAGTCCTGAATGTAGATAGTAGATCATTTTGATAGTCTGATTTTTGAATTGTATGAGGCTGAGCTTGATCCCAGCACTAAACAAAAGGTCATAAGAAAAAGCTATTAGATCATCACATGCAAAGTGAAGTGAAGCCCTGGGAAATTAGCTACATCAGTGAGAATTTAAGGAGAAATTACAGAGGGGGCAGAACAGAAATGGCATTGGGCCATTGGGAGGCAAAGGATGTAAGCAAACTATTTTCAGAAGAAATGCCAGGTATCACCTACCATTTGGAATAATACCCCAAATATGAGAAATACAAATTAAAACAACAACGCTGCACACTCATCAAATTGGTAAAGATTATTTTTAAAATGGAAATGGTCATTGTGGAAAAAGTAGTAAGAAGACAGCACTAATATATTGTTGGTGACGCTCTGAACTGCTGGTGTGTCTAGGAAATGGTTATAATTACAGGTGAAAAATCATTCAACTGTTCTCTCTGATTTGGTAAACCCATTACTGAGCATATGTCCAAAGGAGATCAGTACAAAATATTTTTGGCAGTATTCTTTTGTATCAAAATGCTAGGAGCAAAGTGATTGTCCATTAATTGAAAAGTGGCTGAGCAAATTGTAATGTGTTTGTAGAGGTATGTGATTATTGTCCCATAAGAAATGGGGAATGAGGAGCTCAGAGAAACATGCAAAGATTTTGTAATGAAATGAGGGCATCCTACACAGTGACAATAGGAATGTAACTTAACACATTGCTAAAAAGCAGTGGAGGGACGGAGCCAAGATGGCGGAATAGAAGGACACATGTTTACGAGCTCCGAAACCACAGCCCATAGAATTAATGTAAAAAGAGACCCCTCATAACTTCTGGACCACTGAAAGGTGTACAGAAACGGAGTGGAAGAGATTTCCGTTCCAGAGAGCCCTGGAGAGCCGTCCACAGAGTCCGTCACGCCCCAGAAAGCAGACCCCACCCCAGCGCTGCCCTGGCCGCGGCCCCAGAGAAGCTGACCCGAGCAGGCTTCAGGGACGGAAGCTCCGGCAGCCGGAAAAGTCCCTCCGCCCACAGAAGCTACAGGTCAGTGAGAGAGACGCTGGCTGGCCGAGGGGAGCGGGGTGTCTCCGTGACTCGGGCCCCCTCTGGAGGAAGCGGCAGCGGCAGAGACGGGGGCAGGAAGCGGCGGAGGCAGAGGCGTGGGCGGCAGCGGTGGAGGCCTGGTACTCCCCCAGCAGCAGGCAGGATCTTCATTACTGAAGGTTTATGCATAAACAACCTGAGGGAGCTGAGCCTGGGAGATGGCCCTGCCCCACCCTGCTCTATTACTGAAGGCTTCTGCATAAAGCCTCTGGGGAAGCCAAGCCTGGGAGGCGGCCCCCCCCCCCACCCGCTCCGTTCCTGAAAGTCTCTGCATAAAGGCCCTGAAGAAGCCAAGCCTGGGAGGCGGCCCTCCCCCCCACCCCAGCACCAGAACTAAAGCTCACATTGATTAGCAGCTGGGCGGCGCATTTGAATCTCAGACTCCAAGCACTAGCTGGGCGGATCTAGGCGGGGGTGGACAGGAATCTCAGAAGTCAAGTAACTGGCTG
Source organism: Bettongia penicillata ogilbyi (assembly GCA_023548195.1). Lineage (NCBI taxonomy): Eukaryota > Metazoa > Chordata > Mammalia > Diprotodontia > Potoroidae > Bettongia > Bettongia penicillata. Next base: position 792,057 of record JAJHZJ010000152.1, on the reverse strand, counting down.
GGAAAATGCCTAGAAAAGGGAAGAAAAATAAGACCATAGAGAGTTTTTTCGAACAGATGCAAATGATCCCGACTTTCGGATCTGACAAGGAAATATTCTTGCCATCAGGGAAAGATGTGGAGGGCGGGGCCTCAGTACCCCAGACATCCCAGGGGGATGTCGGGTGGGCTCAGGCCTTGGAAGAGCTCAAAAAGGATTTTGAAAATCAAGTTAGACAGGTGGAGGAAAAACTGGGAAGAGAAATGAGAGAGATGCAAGAAAAGCATGAAAAATGGGTCAATACCTTGGTAAAGGAGACCCAAAAAAATGCTGAAGAAAATAACACCTTGAAAAATAGGCTCACTCAATTGGCAAAACAGGTTCAAAAAGCCAATGAGGAGAACACTGCTTTCAAAAGCAGAATGAGCCAAATGGAAAAAGAGGTTCAAAAGCTCACTGAAGATAATAGTTCTCTCAAAATTAGAATAGAACAGATGGAGTCTAATGACTTTATGAGAAACCAAGAAATCACCAAACAAAACCAAAAGAATGAAAAAATGGAAGAGAATGTGAAATATCTCATGGGAAAAACAACTGACCTGGAAAATAGATCCAGGAGAGACAATTTAAAAATTATGGGACTACCTGAAAGTCATGATCAAAAAAAGAGCCTAGACATCATCTTCCATGAAATTATCAAGGAAAACTGCCCTGACATTCTAGAACCAGAGGGCAAAATAAGTATTGAAAGAATCCATCGATCACCACCTGAAAGAGATCCAAAAAGAGAAACTCCTAGGAACATTGTGGCCAAATTCCAGAGTTCCCAGGTCAAGGAGAAAATATTGCAAGCAGCTAGAAAGAAACAATTCTAGTATTGTGGAAATAAAATCAGGATAACACAAGATCTAGCAGCTTCCACATTAAGGGATCTAAGGGCATGGAATAGGATATTCCAGAAGTCAAAGGAACTAGGACTCAAACCAAGAATCACCTACCCAGCAAAACTGAGTATAATACTTCAGGGGAAAATATGGTCTTTCAATGAAACAGAGGACTTTCAAGCATTCTTGATGAAAAGACCAGAGCTGAAAAGAAAATTTGACTTTCAAACACAAGAAGGAGAAGAAGCATGAAAAAGTAAACAGCAAAGAGAAGTCTTAAGGAACTTACCAGAAGTGAACTGTTTCCTACATGGAAAGACAATATTTGTAACTCTTAAAACTTTTGAGTATCTGGGTAGTTGGTGGGTCCATACACACATGCACACACATATAGAGACAGAGAGCACAGATTGAACTGAATAGGATGGGACCATATCTTAAAAGAAATTAAGGTAAATGGTGAGAGAGAAATGTAGTGGGAGGAGAGAGGGTGAAATGGAAGGGGGTAATTATATGTCATTTAAGAGGCAAGTAGGAGACTTTTTAGTGGAGGTAAAAAGAGGAGAGCTGAGGAAAAAAAAAACAAGAAGATTACCCTCATCACATTTGACTAAAGGAAGGAGAGTAAAATGCATACTCATTTTGGTACGAAAACCTATCTTACAGTATAAGAAAGTGGGGGAGAAGGAGATAAGCAAGAGGGGGGATGATGGAAGGAAGGGCAAAGGGAGGAGGGAGCAATTTGAAGTCAACCCTCTTGGGGAGGGACAGGATCAAAAGACAGAATAGAAACAATGAGGGGCAGGATAGGATGGAGGGTAATTCAGTTAGTCTTACACAACATGACTATCAGGGAAGTCATTTGCAAAACTACACAGATATGGCCTATACTGAATTGCCTGCCTTCCCAAAGGGAATGGGTGGGGAAGGAGGGATGGGGAGAATTTGGAACTCAAAGTTTTAGGAACAACTGTTTAGTATTGTTGTTGCTACTAGGAAAGAAGACATACAGTTAATGAGGAATAGAAAGTCATCTGGCCCTACAGGAGAAAAGAGAAAATGGAGACAAGAGAAGAGAGGGCAGATTGGAGATAGGGAAAATTAGATTGCTTGGGGTATTGGGGTGGGGGGAGGGGTTTAAAAGGGGAAAAAAAAATTTGGAACCCAAAATTTTGTGAAAATGAATGTAAAAAGTTAAATAAATAAATAAATAAATTTTAAAAAAAATAAAAAAAAATAAAAAGCAGTGAAGCTCAAATTAATAATAAGTATATGAATCAATAATACTTAGATGCAATAGAACAAGGTGGGAGACTTCAGGTACAGAATGTGATGTAGCCTGTCAGACTTGTTTGCCTTCTCAGTACTTTGGGAGAGATTTCACTGGGTTTGAAAAGAAGTATGTAAGGAAACAGTTGATATAAGGAAAAAAAGACCTGGTTTCTCCCTCCTTTTTCTATTCTAGCTATCTAACTGTGGGCAAGTCAAATAACCTCTCTGTGCCCCTCAGTTACCTCCTCTATAAAATGGGAAAAGAGTGCCTACTACTTATTTCAAAGGGTTGCTGTGAAATAGAAGGAGATACAGTATATAAAGGATTTTGCAAACCTGGAAGCTATATAAAAACATCCATTAAACATCAGCCTTTGAATTATATAGACAGTTGACAGTATATTGGCCAGAATTTTTTTAAGGTTCTTTTCTAATATTTCATAACTCTCTTTGGTTCCTCTGTTTGTTTACCTGTGATTCTTGTCCAAAGAATCGGTGTAATACAGCAAATGGAGCTCTGAACCAGGAAAGAAAATTGTTCTCACATCCATATCAAGCCATGAATATACTGACGAATGTGATAATCTTCTGTCATCACCTGTAATATTAGTTTGCCCTTTCTCAAAGAGCAAAATAATAACCTTCTATTCACATAGTAGTTTTAACTATAAGAAAGGTAATGACCTAGGTCCACATTTGATCTCAACGTGCTATTATTGCCTTTTGGAAAAAAAGGAAGGAAACAGGCTCAGGTAGGTTAATTGCCTACAGCTCAAAAATTATACAACAAGCCCTTCCTAGAACCTCAGGTCTTCTGAATCCTAGACCTGTGCTTTTCCCACTATACTAGCTTTACTGCTCAGTAAAGTGTAAAGCGTATCATTACCAAGATTACAATTGTTAGCATGACATTTTCATAGGTAGCTTTGTGAAAACCCCTGATCAGCTACAGAAAAAGTCTTTATTATGACACAACTATGGCAGAACCTTGACAGTTCAAATTTATTAATGGTATCTGTTCTGTGAAATCACTTACTTTCAGTCCTATTGAGCCTTTGAAGTTCCCCATTTAGGCTGCCTCAAGAAATACAGAATGTAAATATTATCCCGCATATTGCGCCGCTGACAATTAGTCTCAGTCTGTTTACTTTGAAGATTTTAAGTAAATACCAAAATAATAGCTGGTTTGCGCATTTGGACTGAATCCTACTAGTCAGGTTAATTGAAAACTGATTTAAAGGACACATGGTGTCAATTAGTGAATGTATGTCAGCTTGGAAGGAGAGTGCTTTCTAATAGTTACACCAGTAGGGGGAGATATTGTTGACCATATTTATGCTTTGGGTAGCCGTTGAAATAAATTGATGTCAGCTCTGATATGCAATGATTTTCATGCTTTTCACTAAAAATACCCTGTGGTAACAGGTGTCCACAAGAGAAGCCAGCACCAGGGACCTGATGATATTTACCTAGATGACCTGAAAGGCTTGGAACCTGAAGTTGCAGCACTCTATTTCCCCAAAAGGTATTGTATTTAACTACGTTCTTACGAAAGACAACCCTCAGATTAGCCTGGTATTCCAGTTTGTTGTAGAATGAAGTAGAAGCCGTTCAGAAAGATAAAAATGGGAATAAAAGACATTGGACCAAAACTGATGATTGCTTTGGGTTCTGGCAGATGCAAAGATCTTATGTATTTTTTGTTATGGTTTTCAGCCTCCGTATGCTTTGTAATGCCACAATTAGCAGACAAGCCCCCAAAAACTGATCCCAAGTGCCACAACAACCATTCCTGATCCCAGTAGCCATAAGTAAAACAAAATTTTATTAACCTGGATTACAGTAATTTAAATTTGTCATGATCTACCTGGATTGTAGTGTTTTGCATCTATTTATAGAAAAAGTTTTGTTAAACAAATTAAATTTGCCCCAACAAAGCTCCTTGAGGACAGGGACAATTCTGTTTTTGGTTTAGTATAACCGGTATCTACCATAGTGTCCTTCACAAATGGAGTTGATCAGTTTCTATACAGGCCACAGTCCTCCTGTATTCCCAAAGTTGAATGTCATTAGTACTCTTATTAACATAAAAGCAATTTTGCCCCTGCTCATTTCTTTTAAATCTTTCCTTTTCTTTTTTTAATTTTTATATTAATTTTATTTATTTTCAGTGCTCTGCAATCACCACCATATAACTTAGATTTTTATCCCCTCCCTCTCTTCTCTCTTCTCCCTCCCTCCCCAAGGTGGCATTACAATTTTATATAGGTTCTACATATCCTACATTCCTATTAAATATATTTTCACCATAGTCATGCTGTATAGAAGAATTAAAATGAATGGGAGAAATCATATAACAAACCAAAGCATAATACAAAAGAAAATGTTCTGTTACATTCTGTGATTGAATTCCATAGTTCTTTCTCTGAATGTGGAAGGCATTTTGCCTTAAAAGACCATTGGGAATTTTTTTAAGTCCTTGCATTGCTGCGAAGTTCTAAGTCTACCAGAAAAAACTCTCGCACACTGTGGTCGTTGCTGTGCACAAAGTTCTCCTGGTTCTGCTCCTTTTGCTCAGGATCAGATCATAAAAGTCTTTCCAGGCCTCTCTGAAGTCTTGTTCATCATTCCTTATAGAATAGTACTCCTTTACATTCATATACCATAATTTATTCAGCCATTCCCCAATTGATGGGCATCCCCTTGATTTCCAGTTTTTGACCACCACAAAGAGTGCTACTGTAAATATTTTTGTACATGTGGGGCCCTTTCCCATTTTTATGATCTCTTGGAGATACAGTCCTAGAAGTGATATTGCTGGATAATCTTTCCTTTTCTTAAGGATGTCTGAACTCCCAGGAATTTTCTTTTTCTTCCATTTCCACCTTTCAGGCTTTTGAGATGAGCACAGCTTAGTGGTTTTCAAGTAATTTCTCAAAAACCCTAGTAATTTTCTGCAGTATAATAAAGTACCTCCACTTTTTTCCAGGATTTTAGGATCAAACTGTTTCTAAACATCATGCTCTTTTTAATGACACTGTAATTTTCATTGTGGAAATCTAAATAAGTACTTCTCCTTTTATAACCCTTTATTAAAATCAGAAAGACTGCTAATGTAATTGACATTTTTGCCTTGTTCTGTGAATGGCTTTAGTGAACATATGCAATATTTACCTGCCTTTTATATGTGTGGTATGTTTCTGCCTTAGTGCTCGTTAGAGAATTTTAAAATCAGCTACATGATTTAGATAAGACTAGCTGTGAGTGTGTGTTTGTTAAACCATTTAGTAAATAAGTGTATATTCTATATTTCATGGTCTTATTGAGGCAGCATATAGTAATGGATAGAAAACTCACCTTGCAGTCAGGAAGGACCTAGATTTCAAATCCCAGTATATTCTAACTTTGTGACCATGGGCAAGTCACTTGACTTCTTAGTGGCTCTAGACAACATCTCTAGACAAACTTCTTGGAGACTCTAGGTAACTCTCTTAGATTTAACACATGAATTGCTAACCTGGAGGAAGTTTCTGCACTAGGACCCTCCTTCTGATAAAAGTTAAGATCCATCAGATGCCCTTCCCAGTTAGGGAAGAGAGTACATAGTATCTGACATACTGAGATCAATTAGTAAACATTTATTAAGTGTCTGCTGTATGCCAGGTACTATGCTAAGCACTGGTGATACAAAAGGAAGCAAAAGATAGCCCCTGCCCTCAAGAAGCTTACAATTTAATGTAACCTTCAATTAAAAGTAGTCTGCATTTAAGTTGTTATTGATTAGTTGTGTCTGACTCTTCATGACCCCATTGGGGTTTTCTTGGCAAAGATACTGGGGTGGTTTTCCATTTCCTTCTCCAGCTCATTTTACAAATGAGGAAACTGAGGCAAACTGACTTGCCCAGGGTCACAGTTTTTTATGTACATGATATCATTTGATCTAGAATGGAGTTACCAATCTATTAACTATGGTAAGGTAAATCTTTGTGGATAAAGAGATGAATAGTGGTTTGTTTTTCCTTCCAGTGATTCTGATCCAGGTTCTAGACAGTGGACCGAGTCTGATACTTTGTCTGGCTCTCAGTCTCCTCAGTCAGTGGGAAGTGCAGCTGCTGACAGTGGTACAGAATGCCTCTCTGATTCTGCAATGGACTTACCTGATGTAACCCTCTCACTTTGTGGAGGCCTCAGTGAGAATGGAGAGATATCAAAAGGTATGTAAGAGGAGTGCTTTCCTCACTTCAGAAAGAAAAAAACAGATCCTGAGCTTAAACCCTGATTTACATACTGTTACTTTACACCTGGTATTCTGAGGGAATAAGAGGCACCTCCCCTTAGTAATAATATAGGATGCTTTTTTTAAAGTCTTTCTGGTAGATAATCCTAGACAACTAAAGATAAAGCACACTACCTACCTACCTACCTCCCAATAGAGGCATAATGGACTTAAAAGACAGAATGCAACATCTATTTTTGGACATGACCAGCTTGGGGATTTGTTTTGCTGGATTATTCTATACATACTTGTTTTGCGGTTTTAGTTTTCTTTTATTTTTATTATTCAGTTTAGAGGGAGTGGTAGGAAGAGAAGATGCATTTAATTTTAAAATCTATACTGGCAGGACATGCTTATTTATAATATACCTTTAAAATATCAAATAGGATTGATGTCAAACACATGAGACTTTAGCAAGTATAGTTTATGGAGCTTTACTTATTTGAATCTTTGCTAGGTTAAGTGAACAGGTCACTTTTTCTCACCACGTACACAAAGTCAATGTCAGACAGTAAACTTTGTTAAGTGCCTACTATGGGCCAGGCAGTGTACTAAGTACTGAGGATACAAAGAAAACCAAAAGACAGTCCCATTCTCAAGAAACTCACAGTCTAATGGGGGAGACGACATGAAAACAACTATATAGAAACAAGATATACATAGTATGAAGGGGAGATAATCAGTGGGAGAAAGGCACTAGCATGGAGGGATATCAAGGGTTTTAGTTGAGACTCGAAGGAAGGTGGGAGGCAGAGATTTTGGAGTTGGAGAAAGATGACGGTCTAATCCAACTCCCCACTTATTAAAGGATTTCTCAAAAATACAGTGATTGAGTCATCATGATAATTTTTGTTTTCTTTAGAGTGGGAAAGGGAAAGAGTAGACTTGGGAAAGAACAGAAGAAACCACACACCCCCTGGGGGCATCTGTATTCAGTAATCCTTCAGTTAGGAAAGTGATCTTTTCAATGAGTTCCTGCCTTGGTTTTAATAATTGTCACAGGAGCTGCTGGGAAAAGTCCATCTTCCTGGCTTAAGGGCTTCCCTGTAGAAGAAAAACTCAGATTTATCTAGTACCATAAGATTTTTAAAATTTTCCTCGCATTAATCCTATGAGGTAGGTAATACTAATATTATCCCAATTTTTGGCAAGGAAACAGGTGCAGAGAATTTACGTGACTTGCCTATCGTCACACAACTAGGATCTTAGTATGTAGTAGCTCAGGGACGTTAGCTAGTGAACATTCCAGCCAGGCCTTGAATTCAGCTCTGCATATCCCAAGACCAGTGACTTTTTAATTATTCTGTGTTGAAGCATCCTCGGTCAGTGAGGAGAAAGCCACCCACCTGTGTAGTTACAAAAACAACTTCAACTCTTTTGGTCATCCCTTCTCTCTAAAAACTGTAAGCCTTTAAAAAGTTTCTGGATTTGGCCAGTAGTTCCTTGTGGAAGTTCTTTTTAGTTCAAGATCTTCTTTCCATTAATTGTAGTGAATGGAGTGAGATATGAATTGACAGTTTATTTCTCACCAAGTTTTGATTCGAAGGTCCTCTGGCTAACCTCACTGTAGAACTATCCTCTCAGCACATTTCTCTTTGATGTTATTTCAGGGTTTACAGACTATTTGTTGTGCATCCACCCCACATCCTCTCCATTTCTGTATACTATTAGGTGGCAATGTGCCTCTTGGTTTTATTCAAAGGACACAGTCAAGTAGGTTGGTTGTATGAATTTGAGTTTCATTACCCTTCCCTTCAATGTGTTTGTGGAGTCATTTTCAATATTAGTGAGATTAGTCTAGCTATGATGTTTTTATTTAGTATGCCAAAGGAAAAAAATACTCCATCTGCCTATGTGAATGCTTTATCTTTTCCTAATGTTTTAGGGGGCATAAATTCTCTCTAAAAGAAATGAAGAAATCAACAGAACAAGGCTTTTCGGGTTCTTTTTAGTCAGGACTTGGAAGAACAGGAATGAAGGAAATTGGATCAACATGTAGCAAGAACTAAATGACCCTTTTTCTTGGTACTTTGTGCCCCAGAACTAATAGTTTTATTTTTAAGTGTAGACCCTTTCGCAGATACACTCAGATTTCTGGTACTTGTTTGGATACCTCCCCATTCAGATCTATAGTTCCGTAGGCCTACCCAAAATAGATCAAGCAAGATGCATATGAATTCAAAGTGCTTAACACTTAATGAAAGAGAAGAATAGCTGGCCAGTAACAAGGAAGTGAAATCAGGTAGCAAGAATTTTCAGTGCCCATCCTCAGAGACTTGGTTTCCATTTCCTCCGAGAGACTAAGAGTCAAATTCTCATCCATTTCTCCATGTATCCACAACAGAGTAGGAGAAAAATGCAGTTCATTTAAATTCACAGCAGAGTTTTAATCACATCTACAGGCAGTCTCATTTTAGTCCCTTTCTTTCAGTCTTCTCATAGCAACTAGTGAGTGTCCTCTTAGGGTTCAGAACCCAAGGGTGAATCCTCTATCAGACTCAACCATCCTGGCTCCCATAGCAAGAATTGGCACCATCAGCATGGTGTGACCAGGGCCACCATTCCTTTATTATTTCTCTGGGATTCCAGGCATCAGTACCTATTTACTGTTCACCTACCCCACATCATTTCAGTCCTCACATGACTCCTGTCTATATTTTTCAACTAGGTATATTTCTGCTGCCCCTATCTAGTCAGTACTAGATGACTTCATCATGTTTTAGGTTCCTGCTCCTCTTTCTGGGAGATAATAGCATACAATTTTTTTTACCCAATGAATGACTCTTTTGGTCTCAAACACTTGAGAAATGCATTCTATAATATGCCCCCTAAATAAGAAATAGCATGATACTAAAATTGTTTTATGATGTTGCATGTATTCTAATTCTAACCTTAGAATACAGTCTACTTTTGTTCCCCATGTGCATGACCTTTAGTGACTAAAGAGGTTCTTCTCATCACACTCTGGCTTAGTGATAGTTATAAGCATCTTTGCCATTCTCCTTTCTACTTAGTAGGTAGGGTCTGGGATTAGGTAAAAGGAAAGGGGGGTCTGGGATATGAGTCTTCCCGTTTCCTGTGAAAGTGTTTCTGGATTGATTTTGATGAATACACAAGTTCAATAAAGCTTTTTCTATGCCTATCTGAAAATCCTCTTCTAGGATTTTAATGTAAGTAGAGGAAATCAACTTGACTTCTTTTTGGTTATAAGGACTTGGTGATCGTTTTATTTCTCTAACCAAAGTGAACATAATGAGTTTTTTTTTGCCTTTCAGAAAAATTCATGGAACATATCATTACTTACCATGAATTTGCAGAAAACCCTGGACTTATAGATAATCCTAATCTAGTGATACGGATCTATAACCGGTAAATACCATTTGTTTCTATGATTATTTTTTAGTGAGATGAAATGGCACTGAAATCTTGATGAAACTTCACCTCATTTTTTGCTTTGAAGTACATCATCTAATTTGAATAAGGAAATAGGCAATGACTTTGAAATGCAAATTCAAACTTGAACCAATTCAGTTGAAAATGAAATGTTGAAATCAATGTTATTTTCTTGAATATGGCATTTCTAGAACAATTTGGCTTAAAGCCAGTATTACTCATACAGCAAAAAATTTTACTAATCTTCCTTACCTCCCAACACAAATAGGCTGTTCTGAATGTTTTAAAATTAATTCCCACTGAAGTATCTAATAGTTCCTCACCAATCATTTGTATTTATGACAGGTACTATAACTGGGCCTTGGCTGCTCCCATGATCCTAAGCTTGCAGGTGTTCCAAAAGAGCTTGCCCAAGGTAAGCCGTCCCAAGACTGTATTGCTACCTTTAAAAAGTGTAATATGGATGGCACTTGCAAAATACCCAAATATATACATTTGCGTACTGGATGTTTTTCATTCTTTGAGGATTCTGTAAGACCAAACATTTTAAAAGATTCATGGTTCAATGCAGCTATACAAATTAGCACACCCTGGCACCACAAAGAAACCAGGCAATTCAGTTAAATAATAGCTAACTCGAATTTTGATAGCATTACATAGATTATCTCCTTTGGTTCTCAAAACAACCCTGTGATGTAGGTGCTGTTATTATCTTCATTTTACAGTTGAGAAAATATGATTTGCCCAGGGTCACTGGGCTAAATATATGAGGCAGGATTGGAACTCAGTGTCCTCCAGACTCTAGTTCCAATTTTTCCATTCATTGCACTGCCTTGCTACCCTACAAATAAATGTAATTGGTCTAGAAGAAATTTTTAAAAAAAAAACTTTATCTCTTCTTTTATTACTTGCCAGTCCATACTTGTACACAGAATTTGAGTGTATTGACTATAGGAGTGAATTCAAAGTTGAACTGTTTTCTAAGTCTATTAAGTATGGATAAATATAAGAGAAGGTGATACACTTAGCAGAAGAATGATGTCCCTAAGGCCAGTACAGATTTTACAGGCTAGTAGGTCTGGAGAATATTTGAATTTGTTCAAGAAGATATCCATGAATAGATCCAGGAGATAGTTTTTTTGCCTGCCTCTTAGGTACACTGTTACCATGTTGTATCTTCATATTACTGTTTCCATATTATGTGGCCACCCAACATCAAACTTGACTGTGGGGAAGAGGACAAAGATAGAACAGATGAAATGAGCTGCTAAAACCTCAAGAAACCTCCAGCCATGTAATAACTTTGTGATTAAGGCAGGTCTGTTGATTTTAAAAGCCTGAACTGTCTGCTGAGAAAAGATTGTAGTAAGAGGGAAATAGATAGCCTGATATATTCATGTCCTGTAACAGGAGTCTAATGTAATTGATAAAGTATTTGAAATAACTTGGACCAAATGCTTTTAGGCTACGGTTGAATCCTGGGTCAAAGACAAAATGCCAAAGAAGTCTGGGAGATGGTGGTTCTGGCGCAAAAAGGAGAGTATGGCTAAACAGGTAAAGATACCTTTTCCTAATTTAATTATAGAGTCTGTGTGCAGTATTACCTCTGCTGTTAGATTTTTAAGCTGCCCAAAGGTACAGGCTGTGTTTTATTTCATCTTTTTTTTCCTCCCCATGATTTTGTACATAATGAATACTTAATACATATTTATTATTAGATCTAAATAAAACCAGAGCTAATCATTCTCTCTGAATATTTAAAAGAAAAAAGTTCCCTAAGTGGTTAACTTGGAGAGTTCACACTTGAATGTACTGGAATGGTAATAGTACTTCCATACATTTGGTAATGGGGATGACTGAATACTCCTCCTCCTCCTCCTCCTCTCAAATTCAGAAATAAGGATTGGTTCCTTTTCTAAAGTGAAAGAATTCAACAGGGTCATTGTGCTTTAGCTTGGAAAGCCTATACTTTGCACAGCAATTTTATCTACACGATTATTCTGGAAAGACATTTCACTGAAACTGAATGCTCTATAATTATAATGATCAAATTTGGTCCCAAGGAAGAAATGAGATAATACACCTCTTTCCCTTCATTAGAAAGAGAGAAGACTCTATGTAAGTGAGGGTCATAGCATATACTTGCAAATATGTTGTTTGGTTTGGCTGACCTATTTTGACTTTGTTTCTCTCTCCTTCCCTTGCCTCTATTTGAATCTCTGGCACAAAGGAACTCTTACTGAGTTGGAAGAGGCAAAGGAACAGGAAAAATTTAGACTGAAGAGATTTAGGAAATCCAAGGCTGCTCTTCAATTATTTGAAATCTATTACCTGCAATAAAAATTAAGCTTATCCTCTGCAGCTCCACAGGACAGAAGTAACAGCAGTGGGTTAAAGTCAGAGCTGTGGGGAAGCTAGCTTGTATTGTTAAATTTTCTGGGTTGAGTATTTTTTAAAACTTAATTTTCGATGCAGGAAACAAAGCAAGCATTTCCATAACATAGTACAATAAAAAATATGATTGCATCTGAAACTAAATCTTATCATGTACTACTTGCTATTCCCTCCAAATATACAACCAAGTTATCATGTAAATTTATTTTTTTCTTCCCTCCTCACCCTCCTGTCCTAGAGATGGCTGCCATTTAGCCAAAAAAAATACACACACACACACACACACACACGCACACACGCATGTGGACAGAGTTGAAAAATTATTCTATACAAACTTCTATTTACCAGTTTTTCTCTGGATGCTCATAGCATCTCTCTTTGCATGTCTTTTATTTTTAATTTATGGTTTTATAATAGTCAAAATGACTTAGTCACTCAGCCATCATATACAGTAACAGCAACATTGTTTTAAGAAAAGCTTTGAGTAACTTCTGTGTTGAGTATTGACACTCAGCAATCAGCAAATGCTACCAGTCAGGCTTTTGTTACTGTTTCATTCGTTGTCTAGACTTAAGAAAGTGATGGAGAAGACAGTGATGCAGATTAAACTTTGAAATGTGTCCTGGGTACATTGTTTTTTCCTTTAGAAAGTAATTTTTTAAACACTCACCAGCACACTGCTGGTTAAAATTAAGGGGAGGTATTTTGTTTCATTGTAAGGAAGAAGAGTTTTCTCACAGTAAGAGTCCACCCCTGGAATGGCTGTTTTGTGATTAGTTTAGGAATTAAGTGTTCAACAGCAAGATACTAGATGGTCCTTTCTAAGGGATGTGACTGAAGGCATTCATGAATCAGGCCTGGATGTCCTTGTTCTTCTGCCATTATCAATATGTGATGTATTGTGTGTACCGTATGTTTTTAAGCCACCAGAGACCAAAGAAGGGAAATCTGAGGTACCACAAACAAGTGACTTGCCAGTGAATGCAAAAGAACAGACAAATATGAGGTAAGTGCCTTTTCATTACTACTCAAGCATTTAGTTTGACTTGTTTTCCTCTTCCTCTGGACTAAATAAATTGACTACTATTTTTCAAAGACTCAGAGGAAATCATTCTGTGATTTGGGTCCAGAAAGGTTTTTTTTAGATGTCTTTAGTTGGAAACTATTTTGAATTACTTAGTTGGAAGATACTCACTTTGACTTTCCTAAAAACATGTAAAGTCAGATGAAGATATAATATGCAGTAACAGACAAAGTATCTGTCATGATAACCATACCATGAAATACGTGAATTTGAAGGATTACCTTAAAGTAGCACTTGTTTAAATAGATACAAAAGAAGAGGACCTTGGAGACTAGATGATGTACCCCTTAAGATACTATCTCTTTGGAGAAACACATTTTTCTCCTTGCCTCTTTGGAAAAGTTGGCACTAGTAAAATTTAACTAGTATGGTGTATAGAGTTGAATCACCAAATTATTCCTTTTTGTTAACACCAAAAATTGCAGTTTCTGCTGAATTTTCTCCTTTGGTCTCTGCCCTTTTCCCATTTAAATATTATTCTTCTTCCTTTCCCTCAATTTATTTTCTTATTCCTTCATCTTTATCTTTTAAGATTCTGAATAAAATCTTTAGGTGGTATTCTTGGCTTTTAAATTAAATAGGAGCAGTTAAATTTTCTTTAAACTGTACCTTTTCAAAATTCAGACATCCCTTGCAGAAAGGCATCAGCAGACCTTAGTTACTTGAACTAAAAATATAATAAGACATAGCAAATCATGGGCAAGTTTTAATTACATTCAGATTGTGGGAATCAAGAAGAAATAGCCTTATTAGCCACAGAAAATTGCTGGTTAATTATTTAGGATTTCCAGTCAGTTCATAAGTGTGTGAGATTGTGAAGGTGGTAGAGCTATAAACAACCCAAAGGTAATAGAATTATTGGCAGACTAATGTTGCTTTTCTTGTATAAGGCATTGTTTATGTTTCCTGGCTTTTACTTAAGAAAGAAATGAGGAGGACTCAAAAAATAAAATTATTAATTGCTTGGTCTTCTTTACATTCTCTCCCTTCTCAATTCATTCTTTGCCAGATTAAGCTTCTGTATGTGAAGATTTCATCATGTCACTCCTCTGTCTACAACCCTTCAATGATCTCATTTCCTAGCTAATTAAGGTTATACTCAAAAGCCTGGCATTCAAGACCCTCCACAATCTGCTGCCATCCTATCTCTCCACCCTTGCATTTCCTGACATTGTGCTTTTTTCTGTTCTTTCCTATCCCTAAAATTCCCTCAATGCTTTTTGAACTCATGATTGCCCTTTAAAGCCATTTCAAACATCACTTACTCAATAAAACTATCCCAGGTTTTCCCAATTGGTAATAATCTTGTCATACATTGGTCTTCACCCATGTCTTTCAATATTTTGGGAATCAGGGTTCCCACTTCTGTCACCAAAACAAAATACAGCTTTTCATCATAGCACGTGGTCTTCATGAGTTGCTAATAAACACATGAAATGCACATTTTTGCAGTCTGACTTCCAGCCTCATCATCCAACCTAAATTTTTTTCTCCAAAGTTACTAATAATCTCTTAATTGCCTAATCTAATGTCTTTTCCTGAATTGACATTCTTCTAAAATTCTCTGCAGCCTTTGACGCTACGATCGACCTCCTCCTCTCTCTAGTTTTTCATGATCTTCTTCCATCCTAGTTCTCCCCATACTTGTCGGGCTGCTCCTACTCTGTCTTTGCTAGGATCTTCATTCAGATCCCTCCTGCTAACAGTAGAGGTCCCCCAAGGCTCTCTTCTCCATCTATATACTGTTTCACTTGGTGATCTTATTTAGCTCCCTATCATTTTAATAATATTTCTCTGTACACATGATTCTCAGATCTACTTGTCCAGCCCTAACCTCTCTTTTGAACTCCAGTCTTACATCCCCAGCTTCCTGTGACCATAAACAACTTAAACTCAACATGTTCATAACTGAATTCATCTTCTTTTCCAAATCCTCCCTTCTTTCTAACTTCTCTGTTAACAACAAGGGTCCCACTATGTTCCCAAGTCTTCTAGGCTTACAACCTAGCACTGCCTGCCGTCCAATTAGTTAAAAAGTCCTGTGGTTTATACCTTCTTAATGTTTTTTTATATGTCTGTCTCCTTCTCTCCTCTAATACTACTACCTCCCTCATGCAGACCCTCATCTCCTTATGCCAGAACTACTTCAATACCCTGATAGTTGGTCTCCCTGCCTCAAGTCTTTCCCCACTCCAATCTATCTTCCACTTAACTGTCAGATTGATCTTCCAGAAGCACAAGTCTGACCATATATTGCCCCCATTCAGCAAATTCCAGTGACTGTATTACCGCAATGTTAAATGTAAAATCCTCTCTCTGGTTTTCAAAGCCCTTGCTCTTCCTCTCATCATCTCTGCCTCTAGTCTTCTTTCAAGTCTCATTAAAGACCAACATTCTGTAAGCCTATACTTGTCCTTATAAGCCCTCCCTCTGAGATTAGCACCGTGTCTGTGTGTGTGCACACGTGTTGTTTGTATGTAGCTATTTTCATGTTGTCTCTCTCATTAGACTATAAGTTTCTTTAGAGAAGGGACTGGGTTTTGTTTCTGTTGTTACTAGGTTGGTTTTGTCTTCATTTGTATCCCTAGTCTTAGCTCAGTGCCTAGTACATAGGAGGCGCTTAATAAGTCGCTAGTTGACTGACTCACTGGTGGCAAACCCTCTAGGGGTGAGCCTTTTACAACTTAGAGTGTTCCTAAAATGACAGACACACAAACCATCACTGGACCCATACTCAAAGCCTTTCAGGCTTAGCAGGATCTCTCAAAGCCTGAGATCACTGGTATAACCTATAAATTCCCAGGTCACCTCTATGTCAGAGTGAGTAATTAGAACTCTTGTGGAGATTTATATACTTACTATCATGGACTATTTCGTATTGTAGTAATTTATTTATACATTGCATTTCTCTATTCACCTTGAAGTACCATGATGGGGAGGGATTAGGTCTGATTTAATCTTTTGTATATCTTCTAGTTCCTAATACAAAGCTATTTAGAAAATGAAATGCAGCATTTGCTTATTTTAATCGAAAGTATCTTGGACTTTTTTTCCATCCATAGTATAAATCAATTCCTAAAGTATTTCCTAAATTACCCTTGAGCAGCTTAGCAGCATATTTTGACCTAGTAGAAAACATGCTAAACTTGTTTATAATAGATAAATGCACACTGTGTCTCCCAGTTATTTGTTTTTATAAAACCCAGATTCCTCAGCCCAAGAATCCATAGTCAATGTTATTTTCTAATTTTATCTCACATCTATCTCCTTTGTCTCCTTGGTTGTAGCCACATTGACTACTCCACCTGTCCTTGCTCTTGTCCTACCCTTTTCCATTCCTTTACTCATACTGTCTTCCCTTGACCCTGTCCCTGTCTCCTCCCATGTCCCTGTCTCCACTTACTGCAATACTTCTTATCCCTAAAGCTTCCACAGCCTCCCTTGAGTCCCTTTTCCTCTCCTTTAATTTCTCACAACCCTGTATCTCTGTCCTATGCATGCATTGTATTTCAGCATATTCCTGTCTTATTTTTCTGTCTCTTTTCTCTTTCTGATAGCTAATTTCTTGAGGTCTTCTTCATCTTTGTTACCTTAATACCTAGTACAGTGCCTTAAATTAGAGTAGGAATTTAGTACATTCTAGTTTAAGTACTAAAAAGTTTTTCCTGAATCACTTTTTTTCCTAACCATGTCATGTACACAGACACACACACGCACACACACAGACACACACACACACACACACCCACACACCCCCACTCAGTAAACTCTTGTAGCTCTCCTTTACTTTGAGGATCAAGTGGAAACTCCTCTGTTTAAAATTAAAATTTAAATTCTAATTTAAAATTCACAACCTGAACTCTTTGTTTCTTTCTCCTTATACATGAGTCCCCTCCACAATGTCTCCAGACATACTGGTCTGTTTGCTGTTCTTTTCTCCATGCCTTGAGTGTTTTCTTTCCTCCCCTCATTTGCTAGAATCCCTGACTTCTTGTAAGACTTAGTTCAAGCACTGTTTTCTGCCAGTTTTTCCCATCACCATCCCCCAGCTGCTGGTACTTTCCCCTCTAAGACAGCTTTCCATCTTTCCTTATCTCTCTTGTACATACCTTTTTAAGTACATATCATTTCTTCGTTAGACTATGAGATCCGTGAGGGTAGAAAATGTTTTTGCCTTTCTTTGTATCCTCTGTGTTTAGCACTGTATGGTAAGCATTTAATAAATGCTAATTATTTTCCTATTTAATTTTTTTATTTTTTCTCAATTACATGCAAAAATAATTTTAACCTTTTTTTCAGATTTTAAGTTGCAAATTCTCTCCCTCCCCTCATTGACAAAGCAAGCAGTTTGACATAGGTTATACATGTATAATCATGCAAAACACATTTCGTTGTAAGTCATGTTGAGAAAGAAAACATAGACAAGAAAAAAGTAAAGAAAAATTATCTTCAATCTGCATTCAGGCTTCACCAGTTCTTTCTGTGAAAACATCCTAAGTTCTTCAGAATTGTGTTGAATCATTGTATTGCTGAGCATAGCTGTTAAATAAACGCTAACGTTGATTGATGTTGTATAGGCCAACTGAAAATGATTCATCTAGTGATGAGGACTCCCAGGAGCTTAAAGATTCCCTCAAAATTGATCCTGTCCCAGTAGAACACCTGAGTCATGGAAGCACTACTTCTTATAAGAAGTCACTTAGACTTTCTTCAGACCAAATCGTAAGTAGTCTGTATGTATTGTGTGTTGTAATCGTGTTCTTTATTTAGCACTTTAAATTTTACAAAGTACGTTCAGGACAATCACCCTATGAAGGAATTGGTGAATCATTATTCCCATTTTATAGAGGAAGATACTGAGGTTTAAGTTGGTTAAGTAAATTGCCTAGTCATACATCTAATAAATATCAAAGCAGTGATTTGGACTGAGGTCCTATGAGACCAAGACAGGTGTTTTTGTCCATCATGCCAAGTGGCACAAATACACACACACACACACGTGTGTATATATGTTATATATTTTGTAAGGAAAATTTTACAAATAATATATTCAGTCATGTAATTCATCACTCTCATTTCTTACTCCCTTAAATTTTCTTCTCCTAGGTATTTTGACTATAAAATAGGGAAGGAAAAGCATGTGAATAATTTTCACTTAAATATATAAATGTTCTTCTGGCATCAGGAGAGAGATTTTACCTAGGAGCTATGGTGCATAGATATCCAGCGGGGAAAGGCTTTCCCCCACCCCTGCTAGGGGGAACAAGAATGAGTGTCCTAAAATAAAGACAGATTATTCATTTTGAAGACTAATAATTTTACCTAACAAATATTTGTTGAGCATATATTGTTCCTCAGCTGATGCTAAGCCCTATGGAGGTTACAAAAGCATACAGATTCTCAAGGGTAATTGAAAAGATGAGACTAATGCACATGAAATAATTAGAAAATGAGGCCAGACGAGGCATTTAAGTGCCTAATGGTGTGACAGAGATTAAAGACAACAAGAATTTAAAGTAAGGAAGTTGATATCCTTGAGGGTTGGGTAGTTGGACAAAGCTGCAGAGGAAAGGCAGGACATTCCACTGAGCCTTGAAAAGAAGTAAACTTTGGCTAAAGGGAAGGGAAGCACCTCAGGCAATGGGAACAAAATTAACCAGGGTACAGAGTTGTGAATGATAGAGCAGTGAAAAGACCAGCTTAACAAAATCAGAGTTAGGTTATTTATGCTGGGAATTTATTGGAAATAAGATTGGATGGAATGATCAGTTTGAATTGTGGATAGCCCCTGAATGTAAGTAGAGAAACAAGATTTGGTGTTGTAGGTAATAGGGAGCAATGGAAAGTTTTTCAACATAAAGTGTGAAATGATGAACATTTCTTAAGGGTTTCAAAACTTTAGCTACTGAGCATGCCCAGGAATTTCTCAGCTCCTTAAAGGAAAAACCATTAGGGTGCAGAGGGAGAGGGAAACTGCTAATCCTAGTATGTGAGAGCTTCAATTCCTTGACTTTCAGAGTGAGAAGAAGCTTTGTAGATCTTCTAGTACAACTCACTGTCTAGATAAAACACACTGAGTCTCAGAGAGGTTAAGAGACTTCCCAGGGCGTCACAGAGCATGCTTAGAGCAGAGCCCATGCTAGAACCAGAATCTCCTGGGTCCCATCTGTAGGAAGTGTGCTCTGGCCTCTATGGCATGTAAGTGTCACACTTCCCTATCTTAGAATCTTGTAGATTCTAACAAAATCGACTTCTCCCCCACCAAAGAAAATCCCTCCCTTGTTCCAAGAACAGGTAAAGGTTTGTTTATGTTGAAATAAAAATGGGGAATTTATGTTGTAAGAAGAAAAATCATTTATTTCCTCCTCAAAATTGAATAGAGGCAATTCAATGGCTTGAGTAAAAATATGGTAAATTTTAAAAAGTTATCCTGCAGAGAAATTATTACCAGCCTGTGAGATCATTTAAAGATGGTTGACTCACAAGAGACAGTAAGCATCAGTGGCCCATGTAGTACACAGAGTTCTTATTTATTTCTCCCACATTTTTGCTACAGTTCTCATCCACAGCTTGATTTGATTTAGGTCCAGACTTATCCTGTCTTAGTCTTGCCTTCAAGTCCTGCACTACATGACTGCTGTTGAGTGTAACTGTCATTTTTACCAGGACCTGTATTGTGTGTGGGCACCCAGGCACAATGGGTGGAGTACAGGCCTGGACTTGTAGACTTATTTTCCTGAGTTCAAATCTGGCCTCAGACACTTACTAGCTGTGTGAAGCTGAGCAAGTCGCTTAACCCTGTTAGCCTCATTTGCTCATCTGTAAAATGAGCTGGAGAAAGAAATGATGAAGCATTCTAATGTCTTTGCCAAGAAAACCCCACATGTGGTCAGAAAGAGACCCCAGACATCACTGAGTTCAACCTACTCATTTTACAGACAAAAGAACTGAGGCTGAGAGAGTTTAAGTCATTTCCTCAAGGTCAGGTCACACAAGGTCAGAGGTGGAATTTGAACCCAGCTTCTGTGATTCCAGAATCAGTATATGCCATGCTGCCTCTATTTGTACTTCCTGGCATCGCTATGGTGATTTTTATATAAGTAAACTTATTTTCTTCTTTAACAAATATAACTGCTTTTGCATTTCCTTATCGGGCAGCATGGCACATATCTTTGGCCATAGGAAAGACTGATGTGACTTTTTATTATGCTTCAATATTTCAAGGATATCCAATTCATCAATGTGTCTATGCCCTCCATGAGTGCAGATTGCAGCCCCTCTTCGACTTGACAGGTCTTACAAGATTACTGGGGCTGAAAAGTGACCAACCTGGTGACAACCTGGTGATGAGTGTCTTTGAACTTGGATGAGTGCTCAGATAATTGACCTGCCAGGGAGCTTACTCACCTCCTCCCCTTGCCTAGCCTTTGAGAACTTCCATAGCAGTCAGTGTCAGTCAGCATTCATTAAGCACTTACTATATCTTGGAGGCACCATGCTTAACAATGAGACCACAAAAAGGCGATAATGATGAGAACTCTAGTGGACAAACATTGCATACCTAGAGGAAATGTTTCCACTTCACTAAAGCTATTTTGTGCATTTCTATATCTGAATCTAAACCACACAGATATATTTAACCATTTCTCCCCCTGCTTTTATAAAGGCAAAACTGAAGCTTCAGGATGGTCCGAATGATGTTGTGTTTAGCATTACAACCCAGTATCAAGGCACATGTCGCTGTGCAGGAACCATTTACCTGTGGAACTGGAATGACAAGATCATAATTTCAGATATTGATGGAACAATAACGAAGCAAGTAGGATCCAATGGTTTGGGAGTTGGGGAGACTGGGAGTTCTTGTTATGGGCGACTTCTGACCTGGTGACTCTTTGGATTCACTGCCAGTAGTGAGCAGCACTTCAGAGAGCTGGGAAGCTAGGACAGATCACAGATGCTGTTCCAAGCATGTGATCTTTTATATTGAATCTAGAGAGGTTAGAAGGATTGTGATTATAAGGAGTTTGGTATGAAGTTCTCACTTAGATTTAACATCTGGATCTCCCAAGTATAATTTCAGGGTTTAAAGTCACTTCAATGGAGATCCACTTTGCAAATGACTTCCTTATCCTTTTAAAGTGTGTTGGTGAAATCAATGGTCCTTCTAGGCAGCTGTCAGGCTGTTCTTTGGATGAAGTAGTTGGCTGCCTCCAAAATCTGCATTTTGTATTGCTGATGGATTTTTTTGGGGGGTGGGAGGAGTGTTGGGGGAAGGAAATGGACCATCATTTAGATAGCAAATTTTCAGCTTTCTATAATTATACAATTTTACCTATATTATATGTAATTATATTTCTATAATTATGTAATTCATCCTTCATTTAGGTGTTCCTTTCTTTTGCTTGTTCTCTTCTTAGGTCTGATGCTCTAGGGCAGATTCTCCCACAACTAGGCAAAGACTGGACTCATCAGGGCATAGCCAAACTCTACCATTCCATTAATGAGTACGTATTCCTTCTGGCACAGGAAGGAGCTCTGGGAACCTAGAATTGCTTTGGCTTACTCTTTTAAGCAGTAGAATAATCAATAAATGTAAATCGTTTGTAGCAGGTGATTCCCCTTTAAAATTTAAATAGAACTTCCTTCTGCTTTTGGAGGACAACAGGTATCCAAGTACACAGAAACTCGAGCTCCTCAGGCTTCCTTTTAATTTCTTGCTCCTTTCTTTCCTTGTAGGATCATGAAGTCATATAGAGAGAGCTAGAATGGACCTTAAAGGTTAAGTTTCTCCTCCTCATTTCATAAATGAGGAAACAAGGCACAGTGAGGTCCAGTGATATGGCCAAAGTCACACCTCTAGTGAATTTGGGAGGCAGGATTTGAACTCAGATTTTACTGAGTCTGGGTCCAGCATTCTCATCATTGTGCCACCTACTTGCCTTCCCCTATATCCCATCCCATATATACACATATACTTTTCTTTCAAAACTTTCTCTGTTAATGCTTTTCCAGGGCAAAGGTCAGGATCAGTAAATCAGTAATGTGATGGTAGTATGTGCCATGTCTCATTGCCAGTCCTGCCCCATTTTTGATTCTCAGATGTGGTGATAATTTGTCAGGAGGAAATGGTTGCCTTGTAATTTCTATAGCTGCATGTGCTTTTGAATCGGTTGGATACTATGTCAGGGAGCCCTTTGCATAGAAAAATTGAGGATTCCTCAGCACACACTAAAAAGTACCAGGATATGAATGTTTGTAGTGAAGTTTAGGCTCACACATTTCCATTTCACAGCTCAGATATTATAAGCTTTACACACACACACACACACACACACACACACACACCTTTTATAAATAAAGAGACCTATACCTGTCCATCAAGATAGAATCATCAGAAATAGCAATCATATTTTTCTCTTTTTCAGCTAAGTTTTAATTGCATAGTTAATCACACACTAACAATAATGCACTTATTACCAGAACTTTGTCCTATATTTCAAAACACTGAATTGTACTAAATTTTTCTTATATCCTAAGTGGTTAATGAATATGTTTGCTCATGATATGTTATCATTATCATTATTGTTATTGATTCAACAGTCTTCAGTTTCTGGGTCTGGGGAGCAGTCTGCATTTTTTTGGTTCACATTATTGCTTAAAAAAAGGTAAAAAATTGTGTTCTTAGCTGACTTCTAAGTTCTAGAATCTGATTCTCTTAGTGAGTAAGTAGGAAGAAAGAGCTTCATTTGGTTGGGCCTTTTCTTTTAAAACAGAAAACTATATTTTTCTCCCTTGAGTTATAGCTTATATTTAAATGGTTTGGTTTATAACAAATTTTGTATTTCTGTAATATTCAACATTATAGATAGCTGTCTTTAGGAAACATTGGTATTACTCATTTCTTACTGAAAAATGTGCACTCTGCTTTAGGAACGGGTACAAATTTCTGTATTGCTCAGCTCGGGCCATTGGAATGGCGGACATGACACGAGGATACCTGCACTGGGTCAATGACAAGGGAACTATCCTTCCTAGAGGACCTTTGATGTTATCTCCTAGCAGCTTGTTCTCTGCTTTTCATAGGTATGTGTGTTAATAAATGGGACATTTTATCTGCCTGTGAGTTTGTGTATGGTTGGTTGAATGGTTGGGGTAGAAGAATCTTTCTAAGGTGGCAATAGCTAATATATGTAGTAATGTATGTAACAATATGTGGTAGTAGTAATACATGACCGAGTATAACATCAGAGATTTGTTCATTACTGTGGATATTCCTTCCACCGTAGCAGATTGCAGCCTATCTATAACTTGGTAAAGTCTTCAAGAAATGCCATGACTCATTCCTCACTTACCCAACCACCACCACCCCCCCCAAAAAAAAATTCATGATCTCCTGACCAAATATAGCTATGTTAGTCATTAGAGACCAGTCAGTCAATCAGTTACAAAACCTTTTCTCAGAATCTTTGCTACTCAGTAGGACGTTTTCATTTAAGGGCATAGACTTCAACAAGCAAGGTTCATCTCCATGAATGAAGCATCAGAATGGCACTTCAGCGAAGGCATTAGAAGAGAAACACTTTAGTAAAAATAGAAAACTTTGATGTTCTAGTTCAGTATCATGTTTTTGTTTTCAGAAATTATATTTCTTTCTCAGCACTTTGGTTTCTTTGGGGGCATTCATTTGGGGGCATTAGTATAAATTAGAGGTTGGTCTTATGTTTGTATCAAAGTAAGTAATAACATAAGAAAATATTATCTAATCTCTTCTTGCTATTTCACATATCCCATGTACGTGCAGGCACATTTTTTGCATGTTGTCTCTTCCCTGGTAGAATGTGAGCTTGCAGGCAGGGACCGAGTTTTTCCCTTTCTTTTTATCCCCAACACTTAACACAGTGTCTGGAATGTAATAAGTGCTTAATGAATACTTGCTGACTGACTGACTTCAGTCTTCTCTCTCCTAATATGGGATTAGTGTAATTAAAAAAAAATTATTAGACTTATTTGGAAGGGAGTAAGAATAATGGGGGAAATAAGCGTCAGTGAGTGATTCAAAGGCAGGAATCTGAAAAGCTGAGTAAGTGAACATGGAAA
Source organism: Bettongia penicillata ogilbyi (assembly GCA_023548195.1). Classification (NCBI taxonomy): domain Eukaryota; kingdom Metazoa; phylum Chordata; class Mammalia; order Diprotodontia; family Potoroidae; genus Bettongia; species Bettongia penicillata. The sequence goes on along the minus strand of JAJHZJ010000152.1, from coordinate 767,678 downwards.
AACTGAGACGCACAGTGTTTGAACATGGTGCACTCTGGAGGGCAGAGGGGAAGGACGTTAGGTATGCCATCAGAAGAGCTCGATTGGAATTCCAACTGCAGGATTGGAAATCCATTCCACAGATACCCTGTAGAACCTGTAGCCGAGTCACATCATGTCTCTGTTTCCTCATCTGTGAAATGAGAGAGTGGGACAAGGGTTCTCTTAAGACATCTTTCATCTCTAATCAACGATTCTCTCACCACATAATCCAAATGTGTGTATGCGTGTTGTCTGTCACCCACATACATTTATGTGAATGCATGTGAATGTATATATGCCCATTGAATTTCTTGACTCGTTATACTTAGGTTACTCTTTTAAAATAACTTCTGATTTCAGAAAATGGAATTCATGCATTCAGCAAGGCTTTATTAAAATTCTACTGTGTGTAGAAGGCACCAGTTGTGCTAGGTGTTGGGTCTACAAAGACAAAATGAAAAGCAATTGTTATTCTCAAGGAATTTATACATTCCACTGGAGCAAAGAATAGTGAGGTCATTCAGCTTAAAATCTCCCTCACAGGGTTATTGTGAAGCTCAAAGGAGACCATGTGGCTAGTGGTCTTTGCATTACCATAAAGCACTTTATAAATTTAGTTACTATTGTTACTATCATTATTTTTCTTAGACAGTATGTTTGGCAGATCTTATGCTCCACTGTTATCCATGCAGTATTAAAAGAGATTTAAGCCTCTTGCGTGTTAAGTGGAAACCCCTATGGAGGATTTATGAGAACATAGACAAGAGCCAGAGCACAGGAGATATATACTATAAGTAGGTTACAGTTTGCATCATTGGAGGGAAATAGCCACAGGGTGAACTCATAGATCCATCAAGGTATCAACAAAGTATTTGACACAGTGGAAGAGTGAGACCTTGCCCTGGAACGGTCTTTCCATTACCAAATTTAAGGTGGAGTATCTTAATTAGTTAATATTTTCTTGAAGATAATTCTAAAGATTAAGAAGTGAGATTTCCTTAAAAAAAAAAAGGTCAAATGGAACCCCAAATCTTATCAGGAACTTAACATTAGCAGAAGTTATCATCTGACATTCTTTCATTATATTCCTATTTTATTCTAGGGAAGTAATAGAGAAGAAACCTGAGAAGTTCAAAATTGAATGTTTGAATGATATCAAGAATTTGTTTGCTCCAAGTAAAGAACCATTCTATGCTGCTTTTGGAAATCGACCAAATGTAAGTTTACACCTACTCTCTGTGTAATGGGTTCCAATCTGTTTGGTTGAAAATCCAATGAAATTTTTCTTACAGTTTGTTTTGTTTTAGGAAATTTACCATGCCAGAATTGTCCAAGCCAACTGAGTGTCTAATTAAAATGAATTTCTCTCTTGCTATTAGAGTGATCATGTTAGATTCAATCTCATTCTATTAACTTTTTAATAAGCACCTACTGAGTGTAAGATTAGATGACTAGACCTTAAAGAAGAAAAGAAAACATGCTTAGTTCTTAGGGAGCTTACATTCTACTGGAATATAAGGATCTACCGTAAAATTGCCTAGGAGAGACTAAAAATTTTAGTTTTTTCCACATTCCCATAGTAATTGGGAACTTGTGAGGTCTGTCTGCTTTGGAACTTTTCATTAAAACCAAAGAAATCTTTTCCTTTGCTTTTATGATTTTTCTGTCTTTTCCCTTGGGTACCGTTTCCCTTCTGTGCAGACAGTTAGCTGTGAGTTAACTAGTACCAGGGTCTGTCACACAGGTGAGGTGGAAAGAGCACTGAAAAGTGGAAAGGACAAAACCTGATATATCATGGTTATGCTACTTATATTAGCTGTGTGATCTCGCCCATGTAACTTCAAATCTGGAAACCATTTTCCTCAACTGTAGGAGTTTGTACTGAATGTTCTGTGACTTTCCTTTCAGTTTTAATATTGCATGACCCTGTGAACCTTGACCACATTCAGTCAATAAGCATTTATCATGTTAGGCACTGTGATAATCTAGGCACTGTGTTACACTCAAGGGATAAAAGTGAGTCAGTCTCTGCCCTAAAGGAGCTTTATCATCTATCACAGAGATAATGTCTTTATGTATATATGGATGTACATAATATTATAAACAAAAATATAAGGTCATTGAGGGTTGGGGGAAGGCACCAGCAGCTTAGTGGTCCCAAATTATAGCAATTCATAATTATTTCCTGGGCTTAATTGTGATGCAAGAGCTGGTTCCTAGTGTGTAGTCAGCTGCCACCTTTCCTGCCAGACTCCTTACACCCAAGGGTCCCTTTTAACCTTGTGTCACCATTGGGTTTGCCTGTTTCTTGGAATTCAGGTACAGTAGCACAACCAAAATATGCCCGGGCCCCTGTGTTTTCCTAAATGACCTCTTAATTTGCCTAGTACTTGCCTATCTTAAGGAACTTGGAAGGCAGCTAACAATTTCTTCTTTCCCAATGGTTAATGCTTTGCTGCAGGATGTGTATGCCTACACGCAAGTTGGTGTCCCAGACTGTAGAATATTCACGGTGAATCCCAAAGGAGAATTAATACAGGAACGGACCAAAGGGAACAAGTCATCGTAAGAGCATTTCCCTTCCTCATTACACTGCACAGTTGCAGGGAGTATGGGCTGGAAGCAGAGTACTAACCCTTAACTGACAGGTCCATGCTGAACCAAGATGACAGTCCTAATTTGGGGAGAACTTTCTCTTTACCTAGATTTTTGTTTCTTCCCTGCCTCACAAGAAACCCCTCAACAAACCAAATTTTAAAATGAAACTTAACTGACTTGGACATTCAGTTTGATAAATAGGGGCTAGATGTATTTTTTTTTCCCCTACATGTCTAAGGGATCCAAGCTGTAGTCAGTCAGTTACTACACATTTATTAAGTAGTACTATGTGCTAGGTGCCACCCTATGCTTTGGGGATATAAAGAAAAGCAAAAGACAGCCCTTGTTCCCAAAGAACATAGTCAAATGGGCTCACAGACGTTATGCAAACAACCATGTGCAAACAAGCTTTATGTGGGGAAAATGGGAAAGTCAAGTATGGAAGGGCACTAGCCACAGGTCAGGAAAGCTTTCATATAGAAATTGGGATGTTGGCTGGGACTTAAAGGAAGCCAAGAGGCAGAGATAAGGAGGGAAAGCATTCCAGGTTTGGGGAACAGACAGCAAAAAAAATACCCAGAGCTTGGAGAGTGAATTTCTTATTCAAGGATCATCTGACTTTATGTCTCTTACTCAACTTTAAAGGTTTAATATCTGTATTTCTTCCCCATCCTACCCCACCCGCTTCTCATCTAGGTATCACAGGCTGAGTGAACTTGTAGAACACGTGTTCCCGCTCCTCAACAAAGAACAGAATTCTGCTTTTTCATGCCCAGAGTTCAGTTCATTTTGCTACTGGCGAGACCCAATCCCTGCGGTGAACATGGATGACCTGGCTTGAAAGTTATCACCCCTTCAGGAAAAGGAGCTCTTGAGATGCTCAGGCTCACTGTGAAGAGTGAAAAGCACTTCTGAAGTGGGGGCACATTCATCTTACCTTAGATCCGTAGGTGTTGAGGCACAGACCATCCAGAGAAGTGAAAGGCACAGCCGCCTTTTTAGCTTCACTAAAGGGTTGATCGTATCTGGAACTTAACACTGCCAGAGCCCATGGAACCAGAAGGTAGAGTGAAGATGAAGCATTAGCCTTAAGTTTGTAGTCCTATGCTTCTCTTGTTGCAAACGTTCTGTATTTGGTGGCTTGTTTTGTTTTTGTTTTTTTCTTTTTTTTCCCCTTTTAATTGCTAAAATTAAAAGGTGGAAAGGAGAAGCCAAAAAAAAAGTGCACCAAAAAGTTATGGAAAGTAGATTGGAGTAATTCCCCAACCAGGCACTTTGGATTTAGTGTTTCCGTGCATTACCAGGGTATTTTCAGAGGATTAGTCGTTCAGTTAACTGTTACAGGGCCATCTGATAATGTAGGTACAAAGTCTGTATGTATCTGTTCTTAAAAACCTTACTCAGAAAATATGAAAGAATAGCTGCTTAGATGTACAAATATGTTTTCTCATATGTACAGCAATATTGACACTCATTAACCAGACTCTCATTACTTATTCATATATTGAAACTTTGTCATTTCTTTCGTTACATTGAGTAATGACATCCTCCCTCCCCCTCTTCCCCAACCATTCGCACACACATGCAACCCCCTTTAAACAAGCAAGTCTCATTTGAGCCTTAATGTTAGAAGTGGTTTTCTTGCATTAAAGCATTGTGAGCTTTTAGGGGAAGTTTCTTGAACATTCTTTTTCTTTCCTAAAATTGCCCCAGGTTGGGACCTTCTTGTTGTTACAACTCAGACTTAGCCAAGAGAGACAAATCCCACCTGTGTTTATTTGTTTTACACCATAAATTTCAAATTATGGGAATCTCAGTAGAGTTTGTGGGCCAGTAAATCACATGCAAGTGCACGTAGTTCCAGAAGTACCTCTGAGGGCATTCTCAGAACCTCAGTTGGCACTTGTTGGCCATACTCTCTTGCCCAATTAACTCCACGTTCTCAGGAAAAACAGGGAAGCATGTTCATGTCAGGTGATCTCTCACCCAGGGTGAACTGTTTCTGGACATCATAGTTGGCATTCACTTCAAAAGGCTAATTCTCTTGGCAGCGTGGTTTCCAAAATTATGTTGATCAGATTCGTTTACATAGTGTCCTTCTATTGGCCACTCTGGTCTCCCTTCATGGTTAGATTGTATAGATTAGCAGTGTTCAGTTGGGCATTTTAATCTGATCTCATGACAAAACCAAGAGAAGTTGAGAGATTTTCTTGCGGGGGGAGGCAAGGGGGAAAGTCTCATTGTGGATTATCTATTCCTGAAAAAAAGCTCTAGGACAATCATTGGGAGTCCTCTTGTTTGCAGTGTTGCAAACAGACAAATCAGTACGTGCAGATTTGGAGTGTATTCCATTAGTAGAAAGATGGGGAGCACAAAATGGTTTTATTGGGGGTATACTACAGTGAAGGTAGAGAAATGAAATTTGCAGACTTAAAATTGAGGTACTTTTATCAGAAAATCAAGAGCTGGATTTCCCAGTTTAATTGAAAATTGCAGATAGTTGCCTTAGTGTATCTTGCCACCAGTGGTCTGTGTATCTAAATGGATGGCACCACTTTAGAAGCAATTTCAGAAGTTTTGTACTCTAGGTTATTTTTGGGAATCCAGGTTGGACACTCATCCATGGATAGACAAGAGTGACATCTCTTTTGGGGGCTGTTTCTTAAGTCTGTTCTGGGGAACTAGTAGAGAAGTTTGGAATGGACTGTGTTATATAGGTGTAGGGTAATATATAGTCCAGTCCCTGAAAAACACTCTGAGCTGAGATGGCAAGGGCACAAAATGGGAACCACTTAGGATGATAAAACTGCATTCCAATTGATCTTTCTGCTATTCTTAGGGCTTTCCAGGGGTTACTGTGAATGCTAAGCATTCTCAGTTTTGACCTGCCTTTCCCATACTGTGAAAATACTGATCTACAAACGGGCTAGAAAGATAAGGAGTGGTAGGATCAGTCCTCCAGGTCAGAATGGCTGGGAGTTGTCTTTGTGTCTTAGCTATTGACCCTAGTTGGTCTGTGTTGCTGTGGAGCACACTTCAGATGCAAGGGGGAAAACTTGAAATGCCTTGGATGATTTTCAGTGGCAGAACTCAAGTCAAATGTTCCCAAATAAGGGTCAAAAGAATCTCTAGTTAAAACCTCTCACCTTCAATGTTTCAGAATGACTAATTGTTTAGGTGAGTCAACTAAAGTGTTTATCCATATTAAGTTAGAGAAAGTAGATTATATTTATGAAATTCTACCTATCTAGTGAATAAAAATCATAGTAGAATGTGTGTATGTATACATATGTATGTATGTGTATGCATACATAAATATATATACACACATACACATATATATATAGATAGATAGATAGATAACTTTATTTTCGTAAGTGCCAGTAGCATGTCACCTATAAAGCTCATGCTCGTGAGCTCTACTCACCTAACCTCCAGAGATGTAAGGGTGTTTGGGGTTTTTTTATACATGTGGTACAAAAAAATTTCTGAATATCTCTCATCCCTTGTTAAGTCCTTCTTCAAAGGAGACACAGCCTTTTAGGAGTTTGATGGTTTTCTTTCTCTTTAACGAACAGTCTTCTCATTGGAAGCCTTTTTGGATCCAGCCTGGTATTGGATTCTTACCTCTATGTGATTGCTGTGACTCTACCCTTTGTGTTAGTGTCCATAAGAAATGGGCTTTAATGGCCCACTCTTGCTTTGTACTGCAGTCTGATTCAGTGGCTCTGTGTATGCTAATTAACAGGTTATTCTCTTTCCTTATTTAAAAAAAAGTCTCTCTTACTGGAAGTAGGTGATTTGCTCTGATGATAGTATTATTCAAGTATTAAGTTTGTGCTAAAATCCCACTGCCACTTGGTACAAATGACTTTTGTTCTTTCTGTGAAAGAGGTGAAATTCAGTGTGTTTGTACACCAACCCTTAAGCTGGTGTGTTAATAAAAATACATTATTCCCATTTATTTGAAGTCATATGAGAAACTGTGTGTTTCAGCAGTAATGGGAGATGTTAAAGGAATGTTGGAGTGCGGATTTGATCAGTCTTTACTGCACGCCATCCTTATCACCAATGATTCAAGAGCTTGAATTTTCTTTAAAAATAACAAAAATCAGTCTGATTAACTTTTACCAGTTGCTTTTATATCCATGTGCTTTCAGCTTGTACTTCTACAAAATATAAGATTTGTCTGTTGTTGATTAGACTGTCATAGAAGTACAGGTATGGTGGTCCTAGAGCATGCAGATTTAACCCTTTCAAATCCTCTTACTGTGTTTAGATGTTCTATTTCCATAGTTTTCAACTGGGGGGAAAATCTCTTGCTGTTCAAATGCCCTAAAATGACAACTGCTAATTTGTATTGAGTTTCAGGAGAGACAGCTAATCTAACTGAAAAGCCTGGGCAGTTGGTCCAGCCCCTGAAGACACGTCACCATTGTAAGCCTCATTGCATCTTTAAGGGCCCTTGAAGGCACCTTAGGAAAGGTGCACTTAAATTTTTTTTTTTTAAATAGCTTATAAAGCAAATTCCCTCTCTTATTGAAAAGATGGTGAATGTGTAATTATTCAAGAAATGTTATCAGCTTTGAAGTGATGTATTTTGCTCTGTGAAGCTTGAGTTTCCTGTGTCAGTTCTGCTTTGTTGGGTGAAACTGGTTCAAAACTTAATTTTTCTTAGAAGCAAGATGAAAACTATTATTGTTGGTTTGTTTTGAAGATGTATGAAAAGGGGGAACTTTTCAGTGCTTTGATTAATTGAGATTATGGTGAAGTATTTGATTGTTGGACCGCAAAGACACTAATGAGTTTTTTTAAGTTGTCTAAAATGAATCTGAGCATCAGTAGGATACTTTGGGTTTGGTAAAGAGACTGCATTATCTTGGAGTAAATGGCTCATATTTTGGTGCAATGTTTGATGTTCAAAACAAAATGTTCTGATAATAAACAAATGTAAACTAAATACATTGACTGTTGCTTCTTTTCAGGGATATTCAACCCCTCAAGATGTCTCTGAGCTCTTGCCAGAAAAGCAAACTGTTCAATTGAAATTGATCATTTCCATAAATTAGCATTCCAATCTTTGTAGACAGATTTATTTACAAAAGGGAACTTCTTTTTTGGTGGTTATTTTTGAAAATGTGTTTCCCAAAGTTAGTACATGCCAGCAGGAACCAGTCTCTCCTACTTTGTGGATTCAGCCAAGGAATGATTCATTCATACATATGCAATTTCTATTGTTTTCTGACTAATGCTAGCAAAATTGCCTTCACCTCCTGTCCTTCTCTTTTTCAGTATTTCTCTTTGTACATAATGTTCAGAACTCTTAGAGCTCTATCCAATTTGTTAGTTTCATGAAATTGGCCAGCATTGGTATACATTAGATATTGACCCCAGGATACTAATCAGTTTTCAGAGTAAAATTGAAATTCTCTTTCTTCAAAGTAAACTTATCCCATCAACCATCCTATGTATTATTTTAATTGTTTCTTTCCTGCACTCTAAGCCTTACCATGGGTGGATGTTTAAGCTCCCCCCTCATTGGTAAGTATTCCGCACCTTCTGTGTCACAAAGTTAAACCATGAAAACAACTTTTTACGTTAAACTTTAATTCAGCATTGATGTGGAGGTGGGACTGAGGAAAGACCTAGGAAACCTAATGAAATTGTGGGAGTCAGTTGGGTATAGAAAAGACAAGCTCAAATCGGAAAAGAGGCAGCTTTAATGAACAATTTGTGGGAGAGTCATTCAAGAGGAAATGCCTTTGCCCACAAAACCTTTAAGTTGTTCAAGTGTTAGCAGTTTCCACCACTTCTCTAAGTTGTGAATGACTAAATCCTAATTACGACCAGACATGCTATTTGCAGTTTTTATGAGACCATGCAGTGAAATGTGTATATGTGTCTGTGTATAGTGCTTGGCAAATAGTAGGTGCTTCATAAATGTTTAGTGATTAACTGATATACACACCCTCAATTTATATGCATTGGGTATCTATTTTTTTTTTTTTTTTGCCTTGCTTGCTTTGGTCCCAAAGAGCAAAAATGTATCCTCCCTTAAAGAGGATGTGCCAACATCAGAAGGCTTTTGGGTACTTCCTGCACTCGGTCCTGTAGCAAAAGCAGGCAATATCTGCCTGGTCCATGCCTTTGGCATTTTCCTTTTTCAGTGCTGAGCAAGCTCTCTTCCCGGTGGGGTGTGTGTTAGAGAAAGGAGACTTGCTTGCAAACAATTTCCCTAAATAGTCTTTATCACACTGTATTTTTGTTTCTATGAGTCATTGTCAAGACAGCCGACAGTAATGTGACAAACCACCTTTAGTCAGTCCCCTAGCTTTGTAGCCAACAGGCTGAAATTGCTTCTCTCTGGGCTGCTCATCTCCCTGCCCTCCTGGGCAAAGCTCAGAAATTCCAAGTACAAAAAAATTTTTCATCCTTGGAGCCACATCTCTTCTCCTTTGGGCTATTGCAGATACCAAAGTAAGATGTAAGTCTGGTGTATGCCCATGAGAACACAAAGTGAGTAACCCAGAACTAAGAATTAGAGTGGAGAAAAGTACAAATGAAACTGTCTTTGACTATTGAACCCCCTGAAATTAAAATATTAATTACCTTTCTTAAGATAAAAGCATCCATATCACCGGATGGCAGCTTTTGCTTTATCAATTGAGAAAACTTGAAGCTAAACCTGTTTAGGGGAATGCCCCAGAGCACTGAATTCTGGTTCAATGTTTTTTTCTCCCTCAGAAAAATGGCTCTTACTCATTAATGACTTTTTTAGTTCTGGAAAGATCCTAATTGTTGTGCTCAGTTGCATACTACTCTTCATGACCCCAATTTGAAATTTTCTTGGCAGAGACACTGGAGTTGTTTGCCATCTCCTCCACTTCATTTTACAGATGAGAAACTGAGGCAAACAGAGTAAAGTGATTTTCTCAGAGTCATACAGCTTTTAAGTGTCTGAGGCTAGCTAGATTTGAACTGAGTTTTCCTGATTCCAGATCCAGGTCTCTATCCACTGCACCAAGTTGCCAAATCCTAATACCATCAGTTGGAGGTTCAAATATGCCTCCAGGGTACATAAAATTAAGAATTAGAATTAACTAGACCACCTTACTGGTACTGGTGGCTCCCTGTTCTCCCAAGTAGCATGAATTCATGTATCAAATGACATAAATCCTCAGGAAACAAAATACTGAAAAAAAAGTCATAATTTAGAGCTATTTAAAGGGATCTTAAGAGTGTATTTGTATAATTCCTCCTCTTTTACAGGTAAGAAAATTGGATTCCAGAGCCATGTAAAGCGGCTTGCTTCAGTCACACAGATTAAGTTACAGTGGCCCCTCTTTAACCAAGGTCCCTTATTCTCCTAATCCAGAAACCTAGAAATTATTCTTTGTAGTAATGTATATGAGGCACTGTGTACAATGAATAGGTAGTGATATTCACATAGTACTTTGATGTTTGCAGAGTGCTTTACAAAAATCTTATTTGGTCGTTGGAAGGTCGGCACTATTTCTACACTCATTTTACAGATGAGGAAACTGAGGCAGAGCAGTTAAATGACTTGCCCACAGTCACACAGGGAGTATATATCAAAGGCTGGATTTGAACTCAGGTCTTCCTGACTCCAGATCTCGCTCTTCATCCACTGTGCCACTAGCTGCCTCTAATCTGTAAAATGAGCAGTTTGGACTAGATGCCTCTGAGATCTCTTCTTCCCTAAACCTATGACCTTGTATTTTCCTCATCTGTGAAATAAAGGATGACAGTACGTATGTCACAGGACTGTTGTGAGAATCAGATGAGATGAGATTTGTGAAGTGTTTAGCAGAGTGCCTGGCACATTATAAATGCTATGTAAATGTAAACTATCATTGAAATTTGAGTTAATATTAGCTAAAAGATATTAGTGTTCTCTATTTCTCAAGATGACTTCAGCTTTTGAGAAAGATGTGATAAGTTTTATGTTGAACTTTTCGTTGCTTAGAAACCAGGGTGCTTTCAAACCAGTGTCTATTACTGAACTATGCAGTGAAGTAATGTGCATTTGATCTCATCAGCTTGGGCAGGCTGTTGATTAAATATAAATTTAAAATGTCCCTTTAGAGGCGCTCTTCCCTTTAGCTGCAGGGATCATGTGGGGTATTTCACTCCATTCACATCTGGTCTGCATTTACACACCCAAAAAGGCAACACCACAGCTTAGTGTTGGGTTGTTTTGTTTTTTTTTAAGTTTACAGTTCAGATATTTAAAGTTCTCTCCTTTTTAGCTTCCATAGCCATGAGGGATCCAACATATATCTGTCCTTCCCCTTGGCTCCCCTTAGCATTTCCCCCTTCTTTGAAGTCCCCACCCTTCCCCATCCCAAAAGGACACGCCAAACTTGAGGAAGTTCCCATCACATGATTTTGGCCTTTCTTTATTATTGGTACTCCTTGTCTTTGCACTCACAATGTACACATCATCTGAGGAGCCCAGCTGGCTTCACAAACACATTGAGTCTCTGGTTATTCCCCACACTCAGCCAGGGAAACAAACCCAGAAGAGAGGAGCAGGGAGACTTGTTCAGTCACACAGTTTCAGGTGGAAGTTGTAAGAAGAATTTGGAAAAACCAGGGGCCCTGTTCCTCTGATGGCATCACATGCAGACATGTCAGTGTTTTAAGCTTTTTCCCTTTTTGATATGGATTAAATGCATTGGTGTTACGACATGACCAGAGGGGCATGCCCTCCCCTCTGTCCCTCTGCTTCTGCTCTTTGGAAGAAATTAGCATAGTCATTAACTTAGTTCTCAAAGCCTGTGGTCTGAAACCAGCTTCCAGACACTAAGGAGAGCCTTGGAAGCCAACAGCAGCTGTTCCTTCTCTCTCAGGAGGAAGCACTCCATCTACCACCACGCCAGCAAGTCCTACCTCCAGCAGGGGTCTGAGCTAGGGAAATGCAAGGAAATCTGATGAATATAATTGAGGGCAAATGCTTTGGGATCAAGGACGGTGCAATTCTGAGTCATAAACATGACAGATAAATAAGATAGATTTCCAAATTGTTTGGTTGGAGGAATGAAAAGAATCAGTGCGAGTTAGTGACTGTGTGTGTGTATGACCTCCGGTGTTTTCTGACTTTGAAACCAGAGGTGGAGGTCTTAAAAATCTGAGCTCTCTTTTTGCAAAGGCAGCAGGGAAAGTGTGGCATGGAATCATGAAAGACACATTATAATTACATACATCAACTGAATATATTAAAGCTTCAGAGTTTATTACAACTATCTTTATCCTTTCCTTGAGGTTCTAAGCCAGTCTAGATGTGAGAAAGGAAAGGATAGAGGAAAACCCCACTAAATGTGGAGTACATTTCATCAAAGTCTGTGTGGGCCAGTCTGCCCCCAGTCACCACAATGTTCACCTCATCTCCTGCTTTCAAGTGTACGATGAGATGGAAAGTCCCTGTTCCACCGCAGGTATGTAAGCCCCCTCGGGGTTTGTGATATTCCAAGAGTTCTCTTCTGTATCCAGCTGTGTGCAGCTGGGCCACACTGGCATTAGAGACAGACAAGACGGCTTCAACATATTCATCTCTCTCAGGAGTGAGGATGGCAGTGATGAGGTATCGGCCATCATACGGAGCAGTAAAGATGCCTAGGAGAAAGAGACCGGTGTTCAGTCTGTACAAACCAAAACCCTTTTCATTTAAAAGTGATGAGGTAGCACAAACACACCCCTCCAGCAGCCCTCCTGGTGTGCATCTTAAGTCATTCTTCCTCAACTGCAACTTTGTTATAACAATCTTAAGAATAAACAAGGACAAATTCACAAGACAGGGTTTTAAGCTGCCGGGACCCCCCAGGGAGGTAGCGTAATTAGGGCATGAGATTCCAACGGAACACCATCAACTCACCAACATAAACACACTCCATAAACACAGCTCCTCAGGCTTCTTAGGAGGACCCCTTTTATTCATGCCATGGCTTTAGTCTCCACTCCATCAGCACTGGGCCCATTTCAGATACTAACACTAGCATGACTGTTTCCTCCTCTGTTTCATGGAAAACAGTATGCTCAAACATCATTGTTTCCTCTTTTCTGTTGTTTTGAGAGTTCCTTGCAATTGGTTAGACCAGGGGTGGGGAACCTACGGCTGCATTAGGCCCTTAACTCCACAGAGACTCAAGCTGGAAACACCCAAAGAGCCAAATTCCTAATCTGCATCTCTTGGAAAGGCTGCTGCTATTATTTCCTGCATTGCTGTACAAAATACCAAGAGATGAGCAGGACAATTTCCTTAGAAGGAGGAACCTAGGGAAAGCGTGATATGTACCACAAAGTGCCAAGAAAAATGGTGCTGAACAAGAAACCTGTTGAGATCAGGCATTTGGTTTTGTTTTTTTTTTCCTGACAAATATCTGACTCTCACATGTTTGGGACTCAGTCCTGGTGGCTATGCTGCAGGGTTATAGTACCAATTGCACACCTGTTGGTGTTCTGATAAGGTGCTGGCCTATCCTGAACACCAAACAATAGCCCATCTGTGCAAAGCAGAGAAGAAAGAGTGTGGAAAAGAGGTGGCTGGGGTTCAGAGGAGAATTTAAAGAACAGGAAAACATGTAAATTTTGTGAACCCAAGAGCATTTTTTCCTCAAGTATCAATTCAGATCCAGCCCTAATCAAAGAAGTTGGACTGCCACTCTCTATCAGAACCTAAGGAAATCTAGCTGCTTCAGTGGTGGTCCTTACCCTTGGCCAAGAGAAGTGATTCCTACAGAGAGCAGGGTGAGCTTAAAGGTGCCTTGGCCTTCCCATACACTAGGATCTAGGAACCAGGGTGGAGTACCCAGAAAAGGGTGACTAGCCCAGTGCCCCATTTAGGAAATTCCCCTAAGAAAAAAGTTATTAAGACCCCTTCTGGTCTAATTCCTAAGGCACATCATGATCAGTTTCCCCACAAGCACTATATCAACCAATACATTGATGGATCACATCTATGATGATGATGACAGCTTCTTAGGACCATGGCTTTATTTTGCCTACCAGATCATTTGCTTAAAAGAGAGCATCATTATGCAGTTATAGCAATAAATACTAACTGATCACCCACTATGCACAATAGCCTAGAGGGGGGTAAGTACAAAGGGGTTTCCTAAAGGAATGGAAAAAGCCTGACTTGGGATGACAAAGCAGCCAGGTGAAACAGTTCAGTTCCAGGCTAGGCAGCATGGGGCTCAAGGCCAAATGATTAGTACTAAGAAATCAGATTGGGGGGAGGGAAGATGAGGTAAATGTAGCCTAAAGAAAGGGGAGAAAGGCCTCCTGGGGAGGAGGGGGGCCCTGTGGGCATCCTTGAAGGCAGGAAAGGTCAAGGGATCCAAGCAGCTGGAAGGAGGGACAACATACTTATTTCCATGCTTGGAATGCTCTCCTAGTTTGCTACCTTGTATATGGGGTACCCTGAACTGCTAATGCTTTTCATTTACTCTGTATGTATCTTCTTTATACATACACCTAAACTAAGGCAGCTAGATGGTGCAGTGGATAGAGGGCTGGGCCTGGAATCAAGAAGACCCAAGTTCAAATCTGGTCTCGGACATTTAGTTGTGTAACCCCGGGCAAATCACTTCGCCTGTCTACCTCGCTGTCTTCATCTGCTAAATGGGGATAATAATAGCACCTGATTCCCAGGGTTGTTGTGAGGAGCAAATGAAAAAACTGTCGAGTGCCTGGCACCCAGTAAGCACCTATGAATGTTAGCCATCAGTTTACATACATGTTACTTCCCCCATTAGGAGGTAAACTCCTTGAGAGTTTGCTTTTCTTTTGTGTATCCCTACCACAGAACACAAGTATTTCCTAAATGGTGGCTGACAGGTGGATTAAAAAGAAAATACTTTATAGACCTTAACATTGCTCTGTAAGTTATTCTCCCTGGAATGTACGTAACTCTGCGGAAGGCTGGAGCAATATTTTATACTTCCACAGTCCCAATCAAGTTGTTAACCCTTGATAAAGAAATTTGAAAAGCTATCTGGACAAAAGTGGGCCTTCGGAGGATCTTAAAACATATATAAATAGCTTTATTTATGAACAAATGTGAAATACAAAGCTTAGGGATCTCGTCTAACACCAAACAATTTTATTTGGTTCTTCCCCACATAGCAGACACTCAATAAATGTTTGTTAAGCTGTACTGTCCATCCTTCCCCAGACCTTAAAATAAAAGGTCTAGGACTTTCTGGTCCCAAGGCAATTCTTGCAGAAAATAGCTTTTTCTGATTTTTAAAAAAGTTCCCTAGGCATGCTGCCAATGACCCCCTTCTTGTATTTTTTTAGTTGCTCCCTAATGTTTTCAATTTATTTTCTTCCATCCTTTGGTTGCACCTACTCTCCCCAGGTGAAAGAAGTACTAATACTTATAGATCAGATGCAGAAAAACAGTGAATTCCCCGGATTTTCCCTGAGTTCAGCAGGTTCCACACCACAGAGGAGAAAGACTAGGAGTTCAGGAATAGGGAGAAGTTCCAGGACAGGGCAGGGAGCCTAACGCCAAGGGGCTTGGAATCAGAAGGCAGGCTGTTCCCACCTAAAGGAAGTCAATCATGTCCCTCCTATTGTTTAACTGCACACCCAGGAGGATGAGGAGAGTTCTGGTTTTGTCCCAAACACCAAGTCAGTGATTCTTGTCTAAAGTTATGTTGACAGCACACAACATGCAGAGTTCCCATCCCCATTAGAGAAGAAAATTTGGTTTTCTGCCATCTTTTTTTCCTTTTTGTTGAATAACACACAGAATTAGAAAGGAAACTGAGCAGAGTGTCTCTTTGTGTCCGGTACAGTGCAGAGCACATGGTGCACACTTACTGAGTGTCAGATAAAGATAAACAAGGAAACTTCTGATGATTCCTATGGATGAGGGAAGGGCCTGCAGGAGGAGCATGTAGAGCAGTGCCAAGAAGGTTCTATTGACTAGTGAATACTGAGGACAAGTATGCTGATCTCATAACAAGAAAATGTTATTGCATATTGGTCTCCAGACCCCCAAAGCACATCATATTTTGCTACATGTGAGTTGGGGCAAAGTTTCTTTTTAAAAAACAGCAATGTTGAGTAGAATACAAATTATGCAATCATGACCCTCTTGAGTTCCTGGCATCTACGCCTGATGGAGCTGCCAATCTCTCCCCAACAGAATGCCATCATGGGACTTATAAACCCAAATATATTACAGAGATTGGGAGGGTTCCCCAACACTTTGGGGTCAAGAGGGCTATAAAACAGAACATGTGAGAGGAGGCTGAAATCAAAAGGTATCCATCCTGCCTCATTACTCCAACTCATTTCCCTCAAAAGCTTACCAGTGTTTGGGTCATAAAATTCTCCATCATTCACAAGCACTTTATTGAAGAGCACCACACCCGCTTCACTCGGAAAAGGTTTCTGAGTCAGACCAGCAGAAAATGACACCAGAGAGGCAGTAGGAATCCCTAGAACAGAGGAAATGAAACTGATATGTCAGAGCAATTTGGGCTGGGCTGTTCCTTCCCATTCCCAGGCATTGTGTGCTTGGGGGTGACTGGACCGGGGGTGGGGGTGTGGGAGAATGGAGAGTCCAAGGGTCAGGGGTGGATGTAATAAGGTGATAAAGTAGAAGGAAGCTGCTTCTGGTTACTTCCTATCTGTGACCCTGGGCAAGTCATTTTCCCCATTCTGACCCATTAGTTTCCTCAGTTAAAGTAAGAAGGTTGAATTAGATCTCGAAAACCTCTTTCAGTTCTGTCTTATTCGCAGAGCCATTCTGCAAGTTTCGAGGGGGCAGAATCACTCTTGTTCTAACCTGAAACAGCCACCACTACCGAAGTCCTAGAGATTTATCAGATTAGTGTCACATGTTGCAGAATGATGAGAAATCTGGATAGACTGATTCTGGGACGCCAGTTCTGCCCAGATCCACTTGGAGAACGTGACTCAATGTGGGATCCATAAAGTTTTAACATGACAGGTTTGTAGCAGACCCAGGCACACACAGGCTCTGGGATGTAAACGAGCCAGAAAGATTTATGAAGCACAGCTCTCTATCTCAGGAATGAATTCCATCCTGTTGAGAAGCAAAGTTTGACCACCACCTGCAACAGAATGCTTTTATCTCCTTAGGTTGAGCAGAAAAGGACTATGCCTCAGGCATAGGATTGCTGGGAGGATCCAATGGGATAACAGATATACACTCTAACACCCACTATTACCTTGTGATTCCACAGGAGATGGTGGTTTAGGGTATCCTGCAAAACAAAAATTGTCAAGTGTTACACAAAATCCTAATAGGTAACTGGCTGATGATACCAGACTCCCATGTCACTGACAGAAACGTTTTTATCTTCCTGATTTATGTGTACTAACAGCAAAGCATGCTTGTCTCCATCCCAGTATAATGACTTTCTACCTACCCCAGTAATCCCAACAACTTCCTTGGGCTTTCAGAATTAGCAGGGTTCTCCTGATAATGGGAAAGTTATCAAGGGGAGACTCTGAGATGGCAAAAATAATAACTATAGTAATACTTATAAAAATACCACTCCTGTGGTGTCATCGGTGTAGGTTCCTCAGACAGAACTCCAACTCAGAAAGGGACTAAAATATCCACACTCTTTAAACCAGAGACTCCATTACTGAGCTTATACCCCATTGCCTTGCAGAAGACAGGATCTACAGATGTGCAATGCTGCATATAAAGCCAGATTTTTTTCAATGGAGGGGTAGGTTTTATTGAATTTCTTTTGTCTTTTAAAAAAAAATGTTATAAATAACTCTTCTGGAGGGGAAAAAGATACAGAGGGGATTACTGGTGGTACAAAAATAAAAGATTATTATTATATTTATAAACATCTCCCTTTTTAAAAGATGGTTCTCCATTCTGAGGGTTCCTAGGTTTTTCTATACCTGAGCTAATTAGTTTAGCTAATGATAAGAATGTGTTTCCTTTTCCCCAGGAAACTAATGCTGTTGACACCATGGGAGAGTGTGTCCTTAGAACTGCTTCCTTAATGGTGTTCTAGCACTGTTTTCTCACTAGTCCCCTTTTAGAACCAATAGCATGAATTTCCCATTTGTGTTAAGAGACTGAGGCCATAGCCCATCTAACTAGTCAGGAGATCTAGATTGTCATCCCACCTCCACACCTTGGCTGTTGTGTAACTTAAGGTTTTCACCTCCCAGTCTTCATTTTCCTTGTTTATCAAATGAGAAGTTTGGACCCAGTGATCTCATCTCCCTTTCTACTGACATTATATGGGTCCAAAACTCTAAACTAGGGGTTCTTCACCTAGATTGGTTTCCTTTGTAATCCAATGTATCTCATTTTATGCATTTAAAAACACAATTCTGAACAGGGGTCCCTAGGCTTTGCTAGCCTGCCACAGGGTTGTAGGACACACAAAAAGTTAAAGAGCCTCTGCTCTGAATAGTTTAGAAGGCAGACCTAATTCATGACTGACCTGGGGCTCCAGCATATCCTTCAGAGCTTGGGATGGGCCATCGACTGTCCTGGCCATCTACACCATTGGGCAAGCCTCTTCCTGACATTACCATTTTTCCAGGAGGCCCAGCTTCCCCAGTCTCCATGATGACCCCTGTAGATCCTGGTAGGAAGGGCAAACCTGTCCAGCCAGGTAACTCTGAATGGGGCAACATCTGGTCTGGGGGCGATGGCTGTAGAGGGGTCTTTGACTGGGAAGGCTGCTGAGGTATTCCTGGCCGGAACGGTTTCCCAGGAGTCTTGGGAGGCAAGGGGCCCTTTGATTCCGGAAGCTGCTGGGGTGTCTTTGGGTATGATGATTCTCCAGGAACTTCTGGTTGTGATGGGGCAGGGGAGCTTCGTGGTGGTTGTGGAATGAGCTGGGGTATTTCTGATGGGGCTTCCGCTAAGCATTGGGGAAGATAGAAAGATATAGGGTTAGGAATGTCAATCCACAAGCAGTTTAACCACAGTTCTCTTTACATGGACAGTAGAAATAGTATAGCCTTTAAACAAATGACTGTTTTATTTGTTTCTAAAAAGTAGAAACTGAAACCTTTCATAGTTGCCTCCTATATAAGAATAGCCTACTGTAGAACAGAGACAGCTGTGATCCCTCCAGGATGAGACTTGGAAAATGGCCCATCCATCTAAGAAACTCAGCTCCTCAAGTTTGGTCCACAACCTCTGGCTAAAGGTTTGAAGAGGTCATTTGATAAATGCCTTCTCTTAATAACGTGGTATACCTGATAAGAGAGAGTTGTTGATTAGTCATTCCAGTTATGTCCTACTCTGGTTGACTCCATTTGGGGTTGTCTTGGGAAATACACCAGAGTGATTTGCCATTTCCTTCTCCAGCTCATTTTACAGATGAGGAAACTGAGGCAAGCAACATTAAGTTACTTGCTCAGGGTCACACAGTTAGTAAGTGTATGAGATCAGACCTCCTGACTGCCAACTGGTACTGTACCCACTGTGCCAGGACCCTCTGTATCTTCCCAGTGTATTCAATTTTCCAATATTCCATTGTTACCACATTGTTAACATTTTTACTTAATGCTTGGCTAAATGCAGAGATTTATCAAATCCCTATCTGAGAGCAATAGAGCTACTTTTCCCACTAAGTATTCTCTCTCCCATGAGATCCAGATTTTTAATCCCTCTGAGAGATTTACCAAACAATAAAAAATAAAAATGGAAAAAAAGCCTTATACCTGAACTCATATTTCCAGCTTTCCAAGGATTTTCATACGCATTGCCTCGTTTGATATTTACAACAACCCTGTGAAACATTAAATGAATGGTAGCCTAAGATGGAAAAAGAGTATTGGAAAACTAACTATGAGTCAGAGCCCTGATGATATGGCCAGAGCCAAAGGAACATAGAAACAGATTCCTAAATCTGGACAGGCCCTTGGGAGATTGCCTACCCTGACCCCTACCTGAAACATGAATCACCCCTAGCAAATCCTGGCCAGACTTTCTGCTGAAAGACTTGCAATAATGGAAGCTATTTTCAGGGGGCAGCTGAGAAGAAAACCATTGTCATTACCTCCCAGGGTAACTCATTTTCTATTTGGGCAATTCTAATTACAAGGACATTTTTACTTATATTGGAGCCAAAATCTACCTCCCCTTAACTCCAATCGACTGGTTCTAGTTACACCTTTGTGAAAAGTTTAAATCTATTTTAACCTTCAAGTGTTCCAAGACACACCCTTGAATTTTTTTCTTCAGGCTAAACTTTCCAGAGTCTACATAATTCTTATAGAGCTCAATTTTTAAGAGCCCTTACCCTCTGGGGGCATCCTTTTCAGAAGGAACTCTAGTTGTCCCTCTCCTAAAATGTGGCATCCACAAGCGGGCTTACCACTGAACATTGCTAAGGCAGAGTACTGCAATCCTATCATCACTGCCTTCCACCCAGAAAGCAGACTTCTAAAGGTCTGGGGATGCAGACCAGATTGGAAAGAGGACAGGATCAGCATAACAAAGTCTCTGAAAGATGGGGGGAGTCCATGATCAAGATTCAATTTGCCTCAAACACGCACACACATGTACATACACATAGGTGCACATGCACACACACACTTTAGGGACAACAAGGCTTGTTTACTGTGGAATCAACCACATATTTCTAATTAGACTTCAAAAATAATGAAATAACCACACCTAAGCCTATTTACTGTTAAGACTGTTGTCAACAGTCAGAAAAATGTTAAGTCCCAAATGACCTACAATTACACTTTTTCCATGGGACTTAGGTTTAACAGAGTCCTGGAGGTTAAGGTTCTGAACTTGTGTAGTAGGACTACGGGGGAAATTTTCCCACATTTATTTCAGTGATTCCTTGCCTGGGGTTTGAATTTTGGAAGGTTGGTCTATTCTCCCTTAGGGCATGAGTCTGCTAGTGCACAGGAATCACAGCTTATTAATGTGTTATCTTCTTAAGTATGCCAGATGTAAGTCACATCAATAAATGCTAGCTCTCTCAAGCTTCTTCTAATTTTCTCTCTTAAAAGTAGCAGCTACTTGCCAGCAGTTACAAGTGATGAACCAGGACTCATCGGGGGTCACCCAAAACCTAGCCCTGGGGTATCTGCATCAGCACTCACTAGAGGACACCATAGCATTTCCACTGCCCAACTGGAGAACTGAGTGTTGCTTTAACAAGCTCTAGAGCAGTGATGAACAATGACTATGAAGAATTCAGAAAACAGACATGGGAAGCCTTTTATGAAGTGATGCAGTCAAGAAATCAGGGCTGAAAGAACGATACACACAATGAATACAACCGTGTAAATGGAGTCAAGGCTAAATTTCAGTAAAACTCAGGCTAAACATGATGGACAGTGCTGTATCTAATAACTAAAATTAAAGCAGGAATCCTTGCTTGTAGTTAACAATACAGAAACATGGGAATATGATATGTACTATCGGCCACAACCACTCTTTTAGGTGGTTTTTGCTTAACTGCTTGAGAACATTTCCTTTGGGGGCATTTGTTTTTTGTATTTCTTGATATGTGTCTAATGTGTTGTAATAAAATACCTCAAAAAAAAAACCCTTTTTTTAAATTAAAAAAGGCCAGCTCCCAAGGGACAATCCCTTTGTCCACTCTACTTTCAGTGGAATTATATCCTCATATCCCTAAGTGAGGGAATTGCAAATGGAAAAATCTCCTGAATCATTTTTTCTTAGACTCAGAAAAGATTCAAGTTCCAGGTCAGGAAGGAGCCACCCTTTCCTCCCTTGAATATCATCTTGAAATTAAACTCAAGGAAGGTGTTCTTGAATGGCACAGAACTGGTAAAAATAACTAGTCCTTACCTTGATGGTAACTGGACAGTCATGGACCCACAGACCTATATACTCCATCTTCAAGCTGTGTGTACATCTTATTTAACTAGGATCTCTGGACAAGTGCAATCAAATTCTGACGTGAAAGGCCAGAGTTTGCATCTTCTTCAACTGTCTAATTTATGTTCTTAAAGTCCACTGGGTCATATTTCTACTCCTTCTTACTGTAATCCAACCTTGTTCCTTCCTTTTCAAATCAACAATTATCATGGCATTCGCTGTACTAGGTAATAATCTATCACTTCTTCACAAAAGTTAAGTAAAACACAGTCCATGGTCTCAGAAAGCTCATAACCTAACAAGAAGACACAACACATACACACACACACACGGTACACAAACCAAAAATTAAGAATGAATTGTAAAGGGTCAAAGATCATAAGTTGGGTGGTAGAGGGTACATTAGGAAAGGTTTCTTGTAGGTGGCAGAGTACAAGTTGTGCCTTACAAGATGGACAGGATTTCAACAGGAAACTATGGGATGAAGAAGGCATTCAAGGCTCACAGAGCAAAGAAACAGAGGCAAAAAACTAGGCAGTATATTCAGGGGGTATTAAATAGTTTGGCTTGGATAAAGAACACTTAGGGTAAGACTGGAAAAGCAGAGTTTCAGTAGATTGTGGTGATCCTTAAATGCTAGGCTCAAAAGACTGGACTTTTAAATGAAGTCAGTTCTCTATGTTCCTGTTCTTTCTTGACACCTATTCCCTTCAGTAGTACAACTCTGTGCTCTAATGGGTACAATGAAGGCTCTCCATCAGTCACTCAAGTTTGTCAGCACTTTATAACCCCGAGTTATGTGAGGTTTCATTTACTTTTTCTACCTGAACGTGAGTTCTTGACAATATCCCCCCATCCCCTCCTTCAGAATTCTCAGCATTTATCTCTTTTCTTTTCAATGTTACTTTCAACTGATTCCTTCTCTTCTTCTAATGCAAATCTCCTATAGCCTTCCTATGAAAAAAATTTTTCCCTTCAGTTATCATCCCATTTTGCGCCTTCCTCTGTCCATCAAACAGCTTGAAATATTAGTCTACATCTGCTGCTTAAAATTCCTCAACACTGATTTCTTAATGCTTTGTTTTATATTTGCCCCTATCATTCTATTTAAACTGTTCTCAGAAATCTCTGATAGCTTCTTGATTATAAAACCCAATGGCCTTTTCTCAGTCCTCATCTTCAACCCTCCTGTGATATATCGGACAGTGCTAACCTCCGGTCACCACCCCCTCCTTCTAGAAAATTCTTTTTCCTTGGCTTCAGTGATACTGCATTCTTCTGTCTCTCCTATCTTTCTGGCAACTATTTCCCTGTCCTTTTTCATCATCTGTTATCTAAATGGTGTGTCCTCCATCAGATTGGCTAATATAACAAAAAAGAAATATGATAAATGTTGGGGGGGATATGGGAAAATGGGAGTTGTGAACTCATCTAACTTCTGGAGAGCAATTTGGAACTATGCCCAAAAGGCTATAAAACCACACATATTTTTTGATCCAAGATTACCACTGCTAGGTCTATATCCCAAAGACATCCGAAAAAATGAAAAAGGACCTATTTGTACAAAAATATTTATAGCAGCTTTTATTGTAGTATCTAAGAATTGAAAATTGAGGGGATACCATCAGTTGGGGAAAGGCTGAACAAGTAATGACATATGATTGTAATGGAATATTGTTGTGCTATAACAAATGATAAGCAGGACGATTTCAGAAAAACCTGGAAAGACTTACATGAACTAATACAAAATGAAGTAAGCAGAACCAGGAGAACATTGTACATAGTAATAGCAATATTTTCTGATGAACAGCTGTGAATGACTTAGCTGTCTCAGCAACACCATGATCCAAGATAGTCCCAAAGGACTCATGATGAAAAATATTATCCATCTCCAGAGAAAGAACTGACAGACCGAAGTATACAATTTTTATGCTTTCTTTCTTTTTTTAATTCGAGTTTTCTTGCACAAAATGACTAATATGGAAATATTTTACATGACTCACATATATAACATATGTCAGAATGCTTACTGTGTCAAAGAGGGAGAAGGGGAGGGAGGGAAGGAAGGACAGAACTTGAAACTCAAAACTTAAAAAAAAAAACGAATGTTAAAAACTTTTTCTATGTAATTGGGGGAAAATGAAATATTAAAAAAAAATAGCAAGTCTCCTCACTATCCCAACATTCTGCTTCCAGAACATTTTCTCCTTTCACTCTCTACAGCCACTCCCATAGCTTCAACTATCCCATCTATGTAAATGACTTCTAAATCTATGTCTCCATTTCTTGAAGACCTCAACATTTTCAGCTGCTAGCTGGATATCTCCAGCTGGATCTCTTAGCAGAAAACCAAATTCATCATCTCTCCCCACTACAAACCAGTTCCTCCTTCTAATTTACAAAGAACCAGCCCCTTAAGGAAAAAAAATCCATGAAATTGGTGGGCTGTGGAACGAGTGCCTTCAATTTAACACTTGCTGGGTGTTAGTTATGTGCTGAGCACAGTACTGGAAACTCAGAATGTCTGAACTTTAAAAATGATTTTGTTACCATCTAGTACTGTATAATCGAGTAGCTCAACTTAAATGAATATGCTAAAGTGGTTTATTTTCTCTCTGGTTGATATGCACTATGTTTTCTGCAGGTGCTCTGGAGAAACCTGGCTGCAAGGAAGTCCAAAGTTGGAACGCTTGATATAATGTCAGCTGAAGTGGCTGAGAACTTGTTGGTAACAGATGAGCTCTGTATCTGTTCAGCAAGCATCTCATAGCCTTGTAGTACCCCTCCCAATAGACTCATTATGACCACAAAAAGCTGAGTGCAGGATGCCAAAACAGGATTAAAATTTTTGCTAATAAATTGTTATGAAAAGTCCTTCAAAGAAATCTATGTACAAAATTCTAACTTGGTTTAGCTGAGATTTCACAACATCTAACGGGACTGTCCCAATAGTTACACAATATGTTTCTTCAGATACATTCTGCACCAGCATGTTCAGTGACTACTGCAAAACAAACATCATTATCCAGGGAAGCACACCATTACTCCTGGAAATGAATGAGCAGATGGTGAGTTAGAGAAGGCTGCCAGATGGGAAGAAGTGATTTCCCCCAATACATCCAGCTTTGTGGCACACAATCCCACAACCCTGTATGATGGCTCATTAATAAGAGAGAAAAGAGAACAGAGAGGTTAATGGCCTCCGATGCTGACATGGAGGTATAGGAAAGTTCCTGTGGGAAGGACTGCTATGAATAGATAATCTGAGTTATCCTGTCAGGGCAATAGTTAAGAAAAATATTTATCCACTGGAGTCAGTCTAGTCTAAGCAAACTGAAGGTCCAGCTAATGCTTTTGTAAATGGCAAGATGCTCCCTCCAGAAAGAGGGCAAAAATATGAGCTGGTACAATTTCAAGAGGCGATTGTTTCAGGATGCAACATTTGGCATCCTATCGCAGATTGTCTGTATTAAAGAATACAGAGAACGTGAATGTTAGTCACCCTAGTATCAACTGTAAAAGTCTAGACATATGAAAGTGACAAGAAAACACTTGTGAAACAGCTCTGCCTCTCCTGTCCACCCATTTCTGAAGTTAAAACTAGAGCACATTGTTAAATGTCCGTCCACCCGTTTCTGAAAAGTTAAAACTCGAGCACATTGTTAAATGTCCTGTCCAACTACTTCTGAAAAGTTAACACTGGATGCACACAAACTTAAATATAATTTATTGTCACTGAATTCCCTAGAACACTTAGTCCTGATTTCTAAATTGGGACTGAGGAATACAGTTCTGAGTTCATCCCTCCTGCTCTGGAACACCAAAGAGGTCACATGCCAGGGGGTGGCTCGACTCAGAATTTGCAAAGTTTTACTTCATTGTGGTTTATTCAGTTTGTTTGGTTTTTATGTTTTAAAAAAATTCTTACTAGTTTCATTATACTTTCTTGGAACTAATCCTTAAATTTTCCTGGCTCCAAACTGAGTCAGTGTAAAATCTAGAGCCAAAACCTGCTCATTACTGGCATCATTCTGTCCTTTCTTTGCCCACCTTCAATAGCAAATTAGCTATTTTTACTCGGTCATACTTTTGCATTATGACGTTGCTCTAAATTAGCAATCTGAGAAAAAATAGGCATATTACCCTTGTGACATCTTCAGATGAAATCAAGTTATTTACTCGATATAACAGTGGCAAATAACCTTTCATCAAGGAGTGAAGATGTAATGGAAACAGGAAATGATGGCGGTATCATATATGCAAATATCACTACCACACAGTGTGTAAACACATAAAATTTCTTGGATCTCTTAGAGAAGATAGGACTTCTATAACCTTTATGTTCTGGGACCTTCATGGATGAGTTTGAAAGAGGTAGGAGAATCTAATATGAACAATAATGTATTAAGTTAAAACATCAATTTTAATCCCATTTCTGGTTGTCTGTCCATTGTCATCCAGATAGATTCCTTGCACCCTCTTACCTATCACCTATCCGGCAGTAATGACGCCATCTCCTCCCTATTAGTCTTATCCTGGGATGTTCTCCTGTTCTCAAATTTCCAAATTCTACCTATTCTTCAACAAGACCCACTTAATCTAGCTACTTCAGCCCACTGATCTCTCTCCTTCCTCACATATCCCACACAACTTATCATCTCGACCACTTACTTGATATGAATCATACACTTCTATCCATTACTATACAATTTCATTTGTTTATGTCTAAGTATCTCTGTGCTATGTTATAAGTGCCTTGAAGAGATGGGAAGATTATCATTCATCCCTGTATCTGCTATAATTTCTAACCTGCATTTTACATATTATAGGCATTCAGAACGTAACAATTGAGTTCTGATTGCTATATAATTTTTGGTATGTGCTTGATTTGTCACTCAGGTTCCTCATTTAAAAGGGAAGGAGAATGGATAATAATTGCTTCCCCCAACATACTGTACTGGAATGTATGTGGTTCTATTTTGTGGGGTTTGGTTTGGTTTGGTTTTATTCTCAAATTTGCCAACTCCCTTCATTTCTTCATACATACCACTTAGACCCAATGAGTCACAATCTCCCTGTAGGTTGCAGTAACTCTTTAAAACCTCTAGATGAGAACATTCTGTAAGAGCATCCTAAAAGACTTTATGTAGCTTCCCAAGCTACCTGGTTTATCCTCAGACAGCTGTTAATAAACGAGTATAACGTAGCTCAGCATGGTGTTACAAAATACAATGTAGACAGTCTCCAAGGCACACTGAATTCTCTGAGCATCCTGCCACACCCTTTCCTAGAAATTCCAGAGAAAATGGCAGCAGAGTGGCCTGGATGGGTTATAAAAAGGATTTTATTCCTCTAGTTTCCATGATCCAGTACTTGCCTAATCATGAATATCTAGAGTATCACCTTATGTCCCTGAAATACAAATTTTCTTGTCACTTTCTTTCAATTCCCTAGAGTGGAAACAAGATAAAGAGAGTTGTTACCCCAACTCCATAGGACTAAAGCAGTGTTAATTTTCTTTCCTCCAAAAACCTACCCTTCCTCCTAACTTCTTTATATCTGTTGATGGTATCACCATCCTCCCAGTCCCCTGGGGTCATTCATAACTTTGGAGTCATCCTTGAGTCTCCATGTATCCCCATACTAATTACTTGCCAAGCTTTGCTTTCAAACTCCACATTTCTCACATCTGTCCCCTTCTCGCCCACATTTCTCATCACCGATCACCTGGATTACTAATCTCCCAACTTTGGACTCTCATTTCTCCAATTCATTCTCCATACAACTTCCAAAAGAATCTAACCTAGCCCTAACCAAAAATCTTCCATGGTTGCCTACTGTTTCTAGCATAAAATGCAAATGCCTCAGCCTGGATTTAAAGTCCTCCACATCTTGGTTCTAACTTCCCTTTCCAGCCTCCTTTCCTTTCGCTGTCTTTCATGCATTTTACATTCCAGTGAAACTGAACTATTAATCTTCCCCCACATGTCACATTCCATGTCCTGCCTACATGCGTTCATGTACCTCTTGCCTTCCTCATTTCTGCCTGTAAGAATCCTTACCAACCTTCATGGCTGAGATACCAGCTTTTCTGGAAAGGCTTCCCTGATATTCCCAGTTACTACTGAAATCGCTTTCAAAATCAAGTATTTACTAATTGATCTACACATGGCTTTCCAAAGTAGAGCAAAATCTCCTGGAGAGGAGAGACTGTGTTGTTTTTCTCTTAGCGTCACACCTAATGCAAAATACAGTAAATGCTAAATAAATGTTTATTGAGTTAAGTTAAAGCCTTACTGGGGACAGAGAAAAGGAAGGCAGTCAGAAGAGCACAGAGAGACCAGCCTGGAACAAAACAAAAAGAAGACTAGAAAGTCAGGGGAGGGAGAAGACATGGAAATATGAAAAAGAACTGGGATGTAGATACCCTACAACATGTGTAAGGTATCCACAAATTTTGAACAAATGCTTAATTTCTGTATACTACTTTGCTCTGAAATCCAGCTCTGGTACTTAGATACATTAAGATGAAGAGATAGACAGGAAGCGCATTTGCACAGGCAATATTCACAACTGATCTG
This sequence comes from Bettongia penicillata ogilbyi, assembly GCA_023548195.1. Classification (NCBI taxonomy): domain Eukaryota; kingdom Metazoa; phylum Chordata; class Mammalia; order Diprotodontia; family Potoroidae; genus Bettongia; species Bettongia penicillata. Next base: position 739,622 of record JAJHZJ010000152.1, on the reverse strand, counting down.
CTTTACATGGTATGACTACTTTCTCCTTTTGTCTCTCCACAAAAGGATCCCATCATTATTGATCCACCCCGTCTTCCTTCAGGAAACATTAAAAGTCATCCACATAAAAGCATCAGTAAAGAGCTACTTCTAAAATTCCCTTCAAAATGAAAAGCATTACCTCGTCTTAAAAGACAGTTCAAAAGCCTGTACAGAAAGAACCAAACTGAGAATTTGGTCTTCTAATTTCATGTGGTCTAAGCAGTGGGAAGACAGAAGCTTCTGCCATTCAGTATACTTTCTTGTAATAATATTCACACTTACTTCTTTACCTACGAAACATCCCTTGCGGATAACATGCACTATTCAAACTTATGATATAATTTCTTCATGTGCTTGGTTTCCCTGGTGGTTCAATGAATGGAGGGCTGGGCCTGGAGTCAAGAAGACACGAGTTCAAATCCAGGCTCAAACCCTTTCTTGTTGTGTGACCCTTACTAGTTGGGTGACCCCAGGTAAGTAATTTAACCTCTGCCTGCCTCAGTTTCCTCAACTGCAAAACAGAGATAATAATAGCACCTGCTTCCCCTGGTTGTTGTGAGAATTAAAAGAGGTAATATTGACAAAGTGCTTAGCCCAGCACCTGGCATGTAGTAGGTACTTAACAAAGGTTGGACTGAGCCAACTCTAATAACACAAAATGTAATTAGTAAGAAATGCAAAACCTTCATCTTGGAATTTTTAAAAAATCAACTTTGGAAATGTAAAATAGATTCAAGGACCATGGCAGGCAGCTAGGTAACAGGGTAGACAGAGTGCTGAGCCTAGAGTCAGGAAGATTCATGTTCCTGAGTTCAAATCCAGACTCAGACAATTCCTAGCTGTATGATCTTGGGAAAGTCACTTAACCTTGTTTGCCTCAGTTTCCTCATCTGTACAAATGATCTGGAGAAGGAAATGGCAACCACTCCAGGATCTTTATCAAGAAAACCCCAAATGGGTTCATGGAAAATCAGACATGACTGAAAAATGACTGAAGAACAAAAGATCAGAGCTAGAGCTGGAAAGGATCTTGGAGGAGATGTCACCCAATGCCTTCACTTTGTAGATGAGGAAAATAGGGCCCAGGAAGGTTTAAATCACTTATTTCACATAGGCAGTAATTGAGGTAGGATCTGAACTCAGGTTCTGCTGAACCAGTATTATATTCTGCTATTATTACTCCCAATTTTTAGATGAGGAAATTGAGGCAGAGAGAAGTTAAGTGATCTGCCAAGATCACACACCTAGAAAATGACAGAAGTCACATTTGAACTCAGGTCTTCTTGACTTCAGGTCCAGTGCTCTATCCACTACACCACTTGCTGCCTCCTGACTGCCTTCCAATAGACACTCTCCAATTTTTATTTTCCTTCCTACGATGTGGCATTCTCCAAAGAGGTCAGTAATAAAAAAGAAAGGTCACATATGCCCCTAAATATTTATAGCCACATTTTTTGTAAGAGAAAAGAGTTGGAAACAAAGATGCCCATTGATTGGGGAGTAGTGGAATAAATTACGGTAAGCTATGATGAACACTGAGAGATGGGGGAGGATTTGTATGAAATCAAGTAAAATGAAATAAACAGAACCATGAAATAATATAAACAATGACTAATAATGGAAACATAAAAAACAAGAATAAAACTATTAAAACTGAATGCTAAGAAAGCATAAAAACCAAATGAAGACCTGAGAGAGGAGATATGAGAAAGTATCCTCCCATCTTTGCAAAGGGGTGTAGGAGATCTGGAGGACTATGGGTGTGGAACGCTAGAGATATCAGATTTTTTTTTATATGTTGGCTATGAAGTTTTTACTTTCTGTTTTTATTATCTGTTACAACAGATGGGCCTTTGCAAGAAGATGGGGAATACATTGGTAGGTGAAATGAAAAAAAATGATAAGAAAAATTTCATTAAAAAAAAACAACTTTTCACAAGTAATGACTTTACTCCTTATTCTATGATCCACCCAAACTGACTGTGCAGTTCTTCACATACAACAGTCATACCTGCCACCTCCATGCCTCAGCAAGTTTTATGATGTCATCTAGGACTTACTCTCCCTTCATTTCCTTCTCTTGGAATCCCTTTTGCAAAGCACAGCTCAGACCCTACCTTCTACCTGAGGCCAGTTGCTAGTGCCTTCCCTTGCAAGGTTACCTTGTAAGCGTGTTGCATATGCTAATATATGTACTTGTGGTCTCTCTCATTAGAAGGTAAGCTCCTTCAGGGCAAGGACTATTTCACTTCTGCCTTTGTATTTGCCAGCATCATGCACATAAGGCCTGTGACATAAAAGGAGTTTAATAAAGCTTATTAGGGCAACTAAACGGATAGAGTGGATAGAGTGGATTGAGCTCTGGATCTGGAGTCAGAAAGACTCATCTTCCTGAATTCAAATCTGGCCTCAGACACTTACTGGGTGACCCTGGGCAAGTCTCAACCCTGTTTGCCTCAGTTTCCTCATGTGTAAAATGAGCTAGAGAAAGAAATAGAAAATCACTCTAGTACCTTTGCCAAGAAAACCCCGAATGGCATTAAAAAAAAGTCAGACACAACTGAAATGACCGAACGAAAACAAAGATGTGTATTAAGTAACTTGGACCTACCCAAGTAGATGGGTGGTGCTTTCAATTCACAGATCCTGCCGTTTTGTGTCTCTTTCCTCTCCAATCCAGAAGCTTGTCTAAATGCTACTTGCATCACACTATTCTCCTGCTTAAAACAAAACAAAGAAACCACAAAAAGACTCCCTGTTTTCTACCAAATCCTTTCTAGGCCTTCCATGCTCCCACACCACCTTAGCCAGCCAACTTTATTCTCCCTTACTCCTCAACATGCACCTTCTGTGCCAGTCAAGTGGTTCTGCTATACATAAATGCGGTCACGCTTACTCCCATCTCCACACCTTTACTCGTCCTGCTTCTCATCTGACCCTGATGGCGTCCCTTCATCTCTATTTAAATCCAAATAGCCTTTCAGTAAGATCTAGTTCATGTCCTACCTCAAGAAATATCTCCCGAAAAATAGACCCATATAGACTTCAGAAAAACCTGGAAAAGACCTGCATGAACTAATGCTGAATGAAATGAGCAGAACCAGGAGAACACTGTACACAGTAACCGCCACATTGTGTGATGACTGACTTTGACAGACTTCGCTCTTCTCATTTAATGCAAGGACCTAAAACAACTCCAAAAGACTCATGATAGAAAATGCCATCCACATCCAGAGAAAGAAATATGGAGTCTGAATGCAAATGGAAGCATACTATTTGCTATCTTTTTTATTTTGTTTTGTTTTTCTTTCTTATGGTTCCTCCCATTCATTATAATTCTCCAATGCAAGATGACTAATGTGAAAATATGTTTAATAAGAATGTATATGTAGAACCTATATCTGATTGCACACCGCACTGGGGAAGTAGAAGGGGAGGTAGGTGGAGAAAATTTAAAACTTATGGAAGAGAATGTTGGAAACTAAAAATAAATAATTTATGAAAATTTTAAATTATTTATTTTTATTCATATTTATAATTTATTTAAAAAACAGACCTACTTTTGCCTTTTCCGAACTCACAGAGCAGTCAGCTTACAGAATACAATTCATGACTTAAATTTACACACAACCTATTTCTTCAACTAAATCTTTAATTTTGCTGGCCTTTTGTTGGTTCAACTCAATGTCACAGAGAAACTCAAATTCAATAGTACCAATTAAGACAGAGTCCCTTGGCTTTCCAGAAGTTTAGAGCCCTGACGCCCTCCCACTGTGGCTACAAAAACTCACTGAGAAGCACTTCACTCTCACCATATTCCAGTAAGGGAAAAAGTTGAAATTAACAACTGAAAAGATGACTGATGAGGAAAAGAACTCTGTGAGGGGAAAGGAACATAGGAATCACTTCCATGTGTATTAATTAGAAATCCTGAACTATTTTAAACCTTAACTAAGACCACCCTCTCCCAGAAATGAACCTATCCTATTTACAGTTTTCTAGGAAAGAAAAATCTACAACCTTCCAAGGTAACCCATCCCAATGCTTTGTGATATTCTTTTATTTAAAGCAACTCCTCTCAAAGAATAGCAGATATCCCATCAAAGTCTTCAGGTCAGAAGAAAATTCAAAGATCATCTAGTGCCAAAACCCACCCAATGTGACATCCTTGATATAGAAACACACATACATGCATGCATAATGAAATACACTTCAGTAACTTTGAGGTAGACAAGGCAAATACCAAAGGTTTTAGGCAAAGTCTTAACCTATCTTCACATTTTCTTTAGTTACAACTTGTTTTCTCCTAGGAAAAATCTTGAACTAGTGAAAGATGAATATATAGCAACTAAGATGAATTAAGTAAAAGAAGGAATAATCATATTCAAATTTTTATGCTAGCAGTCTGACTCCAAATATAAGCTCTCCAGACTGATATTCTAGTGGACTGAATTCTAGCAAAATAACATTTCTCAACTACAAGGAATAATATAAAAATAAAATTGCATCTGTCAACTTACATCCTGCTGGTTGACCTTTCGCCAGATCCTGGAGGTCTGTGGTAATCTGGAAGACACGACCGTAGATTTCCTGGACAGAACTTTTAAGGCCAGAAATGTCTCTGGAGTGGGCTACAATAGTGCCATTCATCTGACTGACACAGGTCCACAGGTTGCTGACATGCCTGTTTAGTCCTTCCTTGATCCTGTGTAGACTCCCAGAGATAGAGTCCAGTTTGCTGCATGCTTTTTCAATATGAGACACTCTGCCTCCAACAACCATGACTTCCCTCTGGACACCCTGAGTGCCTTCCTTACAGATGTCAAGGTCTGAGAGGATTTGCTTTTGTAGCCCTTGTAGTCTCACCTCCAGATGACTGCAGCAATTACCAGCTGGGACGCGGGAAGGGGCGGGTTCCTCAGTAGTCCTTTCCAGCTCATCCAGCTTCCTGGAAACACTGTCTTCTGCCTTTCTGCATGTAGAAATGGCACCCGCAAGTTGTTCTTGGCAGCTGCTCAACCCAGCCTGAAGGTTCTTCACATCTTTGTCAGTGTCATTTAGACGAGAAAAGAGTAAACTCAAATTTTGTTGCACTTTCTGGATATTAAGTTCCGTTTCCCTGAATTTCCTGAGCATTGTTTCATTCAGAGCCTGCAGAAGCGCAGAGGTGTCACCCATCTTTTGACCATCATGCTTCTTGGGATGAGTACCTTCTTTTCCACGGGACTCTAACTGAAGGTTCTGCAGACAAAGATTCTCCACTTCTTGGATTTTACTCTTCAGATGATTAAGTTCAGTAGTGACTCGATCATTGCCAGATCCTGGCAGAAATGACTCCAGGTTAATGAATTTTACATCAGTGCCATTAGCAATGTCTAGGAGACTGCTACCCAGACGGTCCTCCAGGGACTGTATTTTCTGATCCAAAAGTTGCTTCAAGTCATCCACCTCACCACTGATAGTACCACGCAGAGTTTCCTCAATGTAAAAACAATGTTCTTCTGCATTCTTCTCTGTTACATTGATCCTTGCATCCAACTCATTCCATCTTTCATCAAAACTGTCGTCTGGTTCTGGTATAGTGAGGTGGTCAAATTCATTGTCTAGCCGCCCATTTAGCATTCTGGTGGCTTCTGAAACCCTCTCTATCTTCTGGTCTAAATCCTTGATCTGTTGTGCAAAGTCAACACTTTTATCAAGGTTACAGCAAGTTGGCTGTTTTGGTGGAGCTGCCTGTATCTGAGCTCGAAGGTCACTTATTTCCTTTCTTAGACTCGTTTCCTTTTCTCCAATAAGTTCTATCACGCCCAAGTAGCTACTTCCATAATCATCACACTGTTGTTGGATACCAGTCAGCTTATATTCACAGGAGTTTTTCAGATCTGCCATTTTCCTGTCTATTCCTTCCATCAGCTCCTCTTTCAGAGCCTCAAATTTGCTATCTACATAAGCTTGGTAGAACTCATTGGTCGGGATGGTCACTGTGGGCCCCTGGGCAGCTTCCTGAAGCTGCTTGAGCTGTCCTTCACAACCCTTCACTTTCCCATCCAGCTCCTCTAGTTTGTCGCTCTTTGTCTTCAATACATCCTTGACTTCAGCCAACTCAGACTTAATGTCCTTCATTCCCGGTTCCTTACCACCAAGGAGCCCAGGAAGCTGAATCGTTTCAGTTTCACCACCAACAACACTGTCTGGCCCTGGCGGGTTATGAAGGCTGTTGAGCCAGGATGCCAGCATTTTACTGGCATCATCCTGAACAGCATGTTTTAAGTTTTCGTTTACTCCTGCAATGGAGGACTGAAGGTCAAGGACTGTCCTTGTAAGTCGGGAAACTTTGTCCTCAAGCACTTGTATTTTTTTGTCCTGCTGTTCCTGCAGGCCTGGCTTTGGGCTTGGGGTTTGCCTTGGTTCAGCTGTTTTCTTTGGTTCTGTGACTTGCTTTGGTTCAGTATCTGTTGCAAAAGGAAAGTGGGATAGAACTTGAAATTTTCTGGCCTTAATCATCTTCCCCACAGTCCACATGTGCACAAGTTCTATCTAACCCATCCTTTACAAATTTCCTACTACTATTATGTACTTTGAAAGTCAATCAATCAAAACATTTATTAAGCACTTACTGTGTGCTAATCGGTGTGTGAAGACATCACTTCCTACAGTGAAATGATGAAATATAGTTCCCAGGCTGCTGGTTGACCTCACTCCCTAATGCTATAGACTACACCTTGGCCAGACTCAATGTTCTATTTGATGTAATTCTGCTACATGTAATTCTGCTACCAATTGTCTGGTCTCTCTTAGCGTTGTAGTGTGAGGATCACTAACACTACAGTACAGATGGGGAAAGCATGACATGAGACGGAGAGACTGAAAAAAGTCTCTTCCAGTTTCTCAGAAGTTGAGTGGCCACACCAGCACTAGAAAACAGTTTTGAAATTTTTGTCCTAATCCTCTTTCTCCAAGACTGCAGTCCCCATTCTGTTTTCCTTATCAGACTAATACATGCTTAATAAATGACTGTTAAATAACGGGATGAATAAATGAAAGGATGACCCTTTCAAGAACTGAAAAATCTTCTGTAGTAGCAATACCTGTTTTGTTTTGTTTTGTTTTTTTAAAGCATGTTACTTCTCTACCCCAACACTTGGAATTGTTCTCTGTTGGATTTATTTTAGCAGGTAAAACTCTGAGCTTGGCATTCAAAGCACTCCTCTATACTGTCCAGCCCATCTTTCCAGCCTCAGATCCTACTTCTCTATAAATTAGACTCCTTGCTCTACCTCAAAACATGCTGTATTTCCCCCTTTATCTAAGTATTTGCACAATACTGCTTCTTCCACCTAGAACAACTTCTCTGCCTACAGAAATATTATCTGTTTCTCAGTGGTTATCTCCTTTAGAATGCTTCTGAAGTTTCTTCCAACCTACATGTGTTCAGAGGATGGAGAAGTGTGAACTCCCCCTGGGCACTTAAGTCATCAGGACCTCTTTTTCATCACTTTGTTTGACCCGCTCAGCAATATGCATCATTGACGTGCTCATCTTATGTACCTGCTAACCTTTAAGCCCCTTGAGGACAGAGACTATGTCTTACACTTTATTTCCTGCAGAACCAAACTTTGTGCTTCACACAATTGGTTTTTGATAAAGAATTGTTGAACCAAACTGAAAATGGATCCAGTTGGTTTTTAAAAATAAAACAAAAAAAAATCCTCGATCTGTAAATAATGAGCATCATTTTCCTGTCTACATCAACTCCAAAATGGGAGCAGGTGCCCAGCCCTAGCTGCACAAGAAGGACCCTGTCCTGTCCAGAAGGAACTAGAGCTGCTACTTCACTCACTACCACACTGATTCCCTCCCTAACTACTTTGTACTTAACTTGAATGTTATGCATATACCTCAAACTGTACTAAAGCTCCTTTGTGAGCAGAGGTTATTTTATTGTACCCCCAGCTCCTAGCACAGTGCCTGACACATAGTAGGCACTTAATAGGTGCCTGCTGACTCACTGATTGACTTCCTAGGTCTTAGGAAACTGTGTTAAACAGGCACCATGTAGCCTGCCCATGAAGATCTGAGGTTTTTATCTTTTACTACTCAGGGAGGGGGCTATTGAGAGAATTCTCTTCTCCCAGTGCTTATGCAGGTCCAATTGCTACAGTAAGAACCAGTTCATGCACCACAGATCTCACAGCATCATAGAACTTCAGAGTTTGAAGGGACCTCAGAAATCACCTAAGTCAGCATTTCTCAAATTAGCTTGGCAACAGAAAAGGTCTTATTCATGAAATATATTAATGAAATCATAGCTCCTAGGGGACAATGTGAGAATGGGTTTGTGGAATACCCTTGTAATAAAAGAAGATTAAGGATACCTTGGAGGCAAACAAAGGAAATTAAAACAATTATCATTCTGAAAATTTGCCATATGTGCTTTTGTAATTTTCTATTTCCAATTTGTAATTGTATATTTACTATTTGGAAAAGGAAAAATTTCTCTATCATTGAAACTTCCTCCCAGAACACCTCTTCCCATTGTGTGGCCCATCAGAGCTCCGTGGGTCACAGTTTCAGAAATGTTTTATTAATGAGAAAGCTGAGGTTCAGAAAGTTAAGTCACTTGCCCAGAGATGGACTGAGTGAATCCTAGATTCCAGGATCTCCTAACTCAGTTCTGTGTACCACACTCCTACCAGCTGGTCACCACAATTTTCCTTTAATCAACCAAAATTACAACTTGATGAAAACAATCAGGAAACATTTCAGATTTCAAAACTGAAGAAATTATAGCCCATGGAAAGATTTATGGCTGACCTAAGTGTACAATTTTAGGAATAAAATTCGTGCTGCATTTATTATTATATTAAACTTACAACACAAGGAAAATAAGCCTAAAATAAATTGGAGTTCAATGTCATAAGTTATTCTACTAATGCTATCCAAAGAAACAAAACTTTATGACAGAACAAGGACAACTTTCTTATTTTAATGCAGTATTGTCTTCCAACTCAAGTAATTTGTACATTCAGAAAAACATTTAAGAATATCAACTGAATATTCTGGATTGTAGACTAATTTAGGCAAATGCCTCATTTATCACAGAAAGATGACTCAAGTTCATTTTCCTCATGAGACTGTAAGAACTAATTTTTTTAAAGTAACACTGAGCTTGGGGCTCTCATATTTTGGAAGGCCTGTAAAAATAGGTCTGTGGAACTGCACATGAAATGTGAGCTAAAATCATACAAGTCAAACTTGGAAAATGTGTGTCTCAAATCCACTATCACAGAGTGTGAAGCTCTGGAAGGGATCTTTGAGCTCCCTTTACAGATGAGAAAATAGACCTAAAGAAGTGAAGGAATTTACCCACAATCATACTACTAACTAAGTGGCAGAGCCAAGTCTCATGACTCCAAGGTCAGTGCTATTTCCACCATATCGTGTGGGGTCTGAAATGATATTTTATGCAAAAATGGGATAACAATTCCATTGCATTTTCAATTCCATTGAACATTTCTTAAGCACCTATTTCCACTACATCTATAGGAGAGAACCAAGTGCTGAGGGAGAGATAAGGGTTAGCTAAGACACAGTAGGCTATGGATATACTGGTAGACATCTACCAGGGGGAAGAGGGAAAGGAGAGAAAGGAAGAAAAAAGGGAGGGAAAAGAAATTTCCATGATAACTTTATTGTATATTTGGAGGGAACAGCAAATTGTACATGGTAGATTTGCAGCTTCATGTGCAATCACCATTTTTACTGTACTGTTATGGAAAAGCTTGTTTTGTTCTGTGAATTGAAAATAAAATTTTTTGAAAAGATAATATATATCCACACGGTATCAAGTTCATCATGAAAAGAACCATTATCTTAACAGAGGCACTTCCCATGCTCTAAATAACTAGATAATTTCTATGACAAATCACCTCTAACAAGTCATTATTTGGAAAGAAAGTCAATGTATTTTTTGGAACTGTTTCAGCAAATTCAGTGACTCATGGATGTGCGTATGCACTCTCCTATACTTGTGTATGACATGCATGTTATCTGAAGCCCTCTAATCATTAAAAGTCATGAATTAGATTAGAAATCACAAATCTACTGCTTTAAAGGAACCCAAGGAAAATCCATTGTAAGCATGCATGCAAAGAAAACATTACCTGTGGCTTTCTTCATAGTATTCCGGGGCCGGGCAGGTGTGGGCAGGGGAGATTTTACTGGTTCCTTCGGACCTTCTTGGCAGTCACCACCTTTAAATCCAGGGCAGCATCTCCATTCAAGCTGTGTGACTGTCTTGAACTTAATAGTATATCTGGGCCTGAAATTAACTCGATACCTGATAAAGAAAAGGATAATGATTTCCCTTATTACTCTGTTTTTAAATAACTACCCTCATTTCTAGGATTGTGTCTGAATGAGAGGACATATGCTCCTATATCCAACATGATCTAGAAGGGGCTTTCAGGTTTTCCTTAGTCTAGTTCTGCCCCTCTCAAGATTACTTGGAGTCAGATTCCCATGACCTGGGGAATGAGGGAAAACTGAATTAATTGGTTGTGTAGGAATAGTTGCGATGGACCTTATCCTGTTTCTCACTGAAACTTTCTCAACTCTTTACTAAGATCAAAAGAAACACAAAACTTCTAAAAACCTTTGGCCCTTTAAACTTAACACTTTCACCCTCTCTCCCATCAACAATGTTCATGATTTCTTTGGGGGATTATTCCATTAATTCAGATTTCTGAAAATTTCTGAAATGTTTCTATAAATACAAAAAACCTGCAAATATTTCCCTATTTCCCTTACTAAAGTAGAAGGTACCAGATGCAGGATAACTGGAGGTCAGATGTTAGTCAAAATTAGTTCTGGAGACAGAAAGAAAAAGCAAAAACATTCCTTGCCATCAAGGACTTGGGAGGCGACAACATGTCCATAGAAAGGTACATACAAGATACATACAAGGTACATGCAGAGGTGACCTTAAAGGGGAAGGCACTAGGGAAGACCTTTTTCAGAAAGTACCATTTGACCTGAAAATGTCTGCTATGTTGTACTTTGAGTTCTGGTTTCAATCAACCAACAAACGCTTATTAATCACCTACAATGTTTCAGCTACTGCACCAGGTATTAGGGACACAAAGACACAGTGGCTGATTAAATCTGGATAAAAAAGGCTTCATTTAGATGATGGTGCTTGAGCTGAGTTTTGAAACCCAAGATTCTAAGAGCTGGAGATGAGAAAGCTGTTTATTCATTCTAGGCAGAGGGCAGTCAGTGCAAAGCCATGGAGATGGGAGATGGCATTCCTGTGAGAAATTGTAAGAAGTGTGGGTTATCAAAGGATCCTGGATCTAGAGTTGGAAGGAATCTTAGAAGCCATCTAGTCCAATCCCCTCATTTTACAGATGAGGAGATTGAAGGCAAATTTACACAAAAGTAGCAAACATCAGAGATGAGATTTGAACCCGTCTTCTGACTTCTGCACCAATAAGACCAGGTTAAATCAAATTAGGACAATTAAGGCTAGCCTACTGCTTCCCAAAAGGTGGTACTATAACAAAATCCTTTCTAGCCAGGGTAAGCAAACGAAGATTTTTTGCCTTTATGCTCAAGACAGATGCTTGCAAAAAGGTAACTCATGTCAAGAGGGATTGGGCAAGACCTTGGGCTTGAGAAATTGGATTCTCTTTCTGGAAGAGGTAAAACTCTTGAAAATGCCCCTTTACCAGCAGCAAAAATCTTAGGAGTTGGGAGCATATTTAATTGTGGGATGTGCCTGGAGCTTATAATGAAGCCCTTTACTACTCCAAGATATCTCTGATCTCATGGGCATAGGCATTTCCTCCATCAGTATAGATTTCAACCTACCCAGGCCCTCTTATGCTGTGAGAGTCTTGTCCAAATTCCTTCATAGTCCTCTGTAGAGAATGGACCCAAAGTGCTAGGGGACTTTCTCCAGGGCTCAGGGTTAACAATGCAGTATTCTAATTGTTTAATCTTATGCTGAGTGAAAAAAATAAAGATGAACTAATAGATTCCAATTGAATGGGGGTAGCGGGTGGGAAGTTGAAGAAGCTGGAGAGGATAGGTAGGGACCTTTAGAGTCTTTGCAGTGGGACATGGCCTATTTACCTGCAGGTGGTGGCCAGGGTTCATTTCTGCCCCTCCTGGTGCTCTACATAGACACTGGTTGGGGACAGGGTCAGAATCTACTGTAAAAATGTGGCAGCACTAATCCAGGAGGGAGGCAGGTACTTTCCTGCTTCAGGATGAAGTGGGTATCTGAGCCCAAGCTGGGTAGGAGAGAAAGGTCCACATCCACATCTCCCAGTGGTCCTCCTTAATAAATGCTTGTTAAATGAATGGATAGACTCAGATATTTCTAAGGTCTCTTCTAGCTCTAAAGATTATAAATTCCTAAAAATGATAGTAACACTTCTATTAAAGAAGAATTTCGTATCTGAAAATGATGAGTATGACCTTAATAGGCCCAGAAAGCAGCTTTGTGTTTAACTGAATTAAAGAAGTGGCCTTGTTCAAAAGTGGCCCCGGAAGGCTTTAGAATCAAGGACCAAGAGGCTAGTTCTCAACCTGTCTTTCTCCCTATCCCACCCGCTAACAAACAGGACTGTACAATCTGTTGTCCTGGTATCCATTTTCAAAACTGGGAAAATTCTGACTTGTGTTTTGTCTCTTGGAGAAGAACATAGTTATTTAGGCGGTGTAACTTCAGGAAAACTTACTGAACCTAGCCAAGTCTCTCGGGCTGAGTAGATAAAGCTTTTTGCTGTGCTCTTTGATACTGCCCATTCGGCAATATTGGATGATGTAGAAGTAACAGAATTAGGTAAAGAAGGCCAGGCTGGGTCAGGAGTACCAAAGGGCCTGATGTTTCCTCCTCCAAAGAGGAGGAAAGCAAACCCCAATCTTCAGCATCTCAGACAAGGAGTGGGCTGACCTTTATAGCACTGAGCCAGCACAAGCCACTCTGTAAAATTCCCAGCTTTGTAAACACTTTTCTTCCTCCCTGAAAACTACTTAAGAGCTGACTTGAAAACGATATGAATTTCTCCTGTCCTCCCTCTGCTCGGATCATCTCCCTTTATGGTGTCCTGGAGAATGGCATTCATAGCATTTTCCCCCCAAGTCACATATTAAGGAAAAATCTTCCCTGGAAAAGTGATACAATCAAGAATGATGAAGAATATACCTCAATGGCATGGGGAAATATTCTGGAATTTTACTTTATCTCTTTGTAAAAAATTAAAAATTTATCCTAGGCTTTGTTTCTGTTCTTGTTTGCTAATATTATAATACTCCAAAATAAAAATTGCTCATAATGAAACCGCAAATTCCATGATTTAGTGTTTTAAAATAAATGTGTTAATTTTTTAAAGTCTTTCTTCCACATCCCTTTCTAAATTCTTTTTCTTCTGTATATTATTAAAGTTTGATTATTATTATTATTATTTTATTTATTATTATGTTTTTAACATGAGTTATTTCCCAATATCATTCCATGTAAAAGTGAAAAAGTCAGCTAGTTAAAGGTAAATTGACCAACAAAATGCCCCATCTGACAAAGCAGGCAATGTTATTCGCATGTAATAGTTTACCTCTCTACTGAGAAAAAGAAGGTATGTTTTCATCATCTGGACATTTTTCCAGGACAAAGATTAGTCATACAATAATATTGTCCCTTTGCTTAGCAGTTTTATGAACTCTAGGCCATGGGAACTCCTAGTGTTTGGATGAGACCCCAGATACCTAGTCCTGGGATCCCAGTTTGGAAGAGGGAACTGTAGAGGGATAATTCAGCCCTACCTTTTCCTGTTTCAGTGACTTTCCTAAACTTAAACTGCTTTGAAACTTTTAGCTTTCTCCACCACCACACTGCTGAGCTATTGTGGATATCCCTTAAGTGCAGAAGAGGAGGGAAATAAAATTAGACTCATTGCAACATGATGACAGGTTTTTAAAATAACCCTTCCCTCCCTTCCCAGGGCAGAGCAAGGAAAAGTTCATCTCTACACCTCTAGGGAGCTCAGCGAGTTTCAGAATTATGGAATAGTAACAGGGATTGTCTTAGTCAACAGAGAACTACGAAAGCTTGGGAGATATTCATAATCCACCCTAACACACCACCTGTCTAGCTTCAGGGGACTCAAAGGAAGCCCACAGAGCTGCAGGAAATAACTGAATCAAAGGGGAGGGACCATGTAGCTAATGGTCTTTTAGTCAAAAAGTTATCTGATGAAACAACTGTGCTTTAACCTGAGGTCATGTCCCATCCAAAGAATATGGTAGGCACTTATTAATTCCAGGGCCAAACTTTGGAACTACTAAAGATAAGTAACGTTCAGAGGAGCCTTAGGACAAGGCTAGATGGCTCTACGAACCTAAAATCACTTTGAGCTTACCCTAGAACAAATCTGAACCTAGGGTCAAACTAGCACCAATCTAATATCCATTGGTTCCTTCAAGTCATGATAGTCTAGGGGGAAAAAAAGCCATAGTAACGACCATACCCTTACAGGATCGTCCTGAACTACACTAGGTGCTGGAAGCAGGTTCCCAAGGTTAGCAACTGGTCTTACGAGCTAAAGCTTTTTGTCCTTTGCAGCATGCTTTTCTCTAAACGAGTCTCTACCTCTGCAATAATCAAACAATACCAACAGCTAGGTATCTGACCCTGTTCATCTGTTCTGCAAAATCTATAAATCTTTAAAAGTTCCTTTTCTCTTCTCAGGAGGAAGAGTTTTACCAGGATTTCAAAGCAGGCCTTTTGAAAAAGATGCACAGAACACAAAAATACAACTTATCTGTAGCACCTGGGAATACTAAGTTGCATGCTGAATTTCTCCCAAGAATGTGCTTTCTAGTGAAAATGTCTTACTCATCCAGTCTTGGGTCTGGCAAGAAATACCTTGGAGGCTGTAATTTCTTGTTATAGTCTGAGAAATGGTCACCAAATCTGAAAACTAAAGAAAGTAGGAAAATAAGCAGAATAAGAGTACCTCTCTTCCTGCTTACCAGTGTAAATCAGACACATGACCTATGAAGACCTAGAATAAATCACATTTCATGATGGTGATGAGTGTCTTGCCAAACTTGGAACATCAGCGTAACTCATATTTACATAGCATTGTACAATGCACTTTCCTGACAATGACCCTATGAGATATGGAGGGTAATAGGATTATTCCCAGTTTACAGATGAAGAAGTTCAGCAAGATTGAGTGACCTGCTGTGATTATATAGTTAATATCAGAGGTTGGATTAAAACCCAGGTCTTCCTGACATTGTCAGGCCAGCACTTTATTTATGATACCACCCTGGGTTTATTAAAGGAAGCCTGATGTGATGTACAAACCAATGTTGTACCTGGAGTTGGGAGACCTGTATCTGAATCCTACCTCAGACTCTTAGCAGCTCTATAACCATGGGCAAGTCTACCTTGGCCTCAGTTTCTTTCTCTGTGAAAAAAGGACAGCAATCCTTCTACTACTTATGACACAGGATTGGGGTAAAGAGTGTTTTGCAAAGCTAAAAGTATTATATAAATGGGAGTTGTTCTATTACTTCATTGTCTTAACTTCTTTCCAAACTGAGCAGCAATTTTAGCGCAGCCACCCCTGGCTCTGATGAAATAGAGGGTTCCAGTTTACAAAGTTTGGTCAAAGGGCTTCACTTTGTAAACTGAAAGAACAAGAGAGTTATTTACCAAGAACAGACTATGTTTTATGAAAATCTTTTGAGATTTTTAAAAGCTACGTCCTTGTTGTTACTGTTGAAATAAAAGTCTGCTAAAAGTAAATGACATTGGATTGTGATGCTGGAGTCACTTCTTGGGTCTCACCTGCATCTCCAAGCTCAACGAGTTGGAATGATCATCTCCAAATAGAGCGGGGTGTTCATGGGCACAAGGGGACTTTCTATTCAAGAGCATCCTCTGCTGACAATGAAAACCTTTGCAAGCAACATTCATTCCCCAGAAAGGCAACTATGATGCACATACCAATAGCACCAAAAGTGCTTGTTATAATAAATCTAATATATCTTTCAAAGAATGTCCATTCATACTTCCTCAACTACTTTTATAAATGAAGTTGTGCAGGCAGGACAACTCTTCAGAGGTGAATGTAACTTGACTGGGAAGATGTCACTTCAACTTTCTATAACATCAAAATGTCAAGATGCTACAAATCCTTAAACAAACATATTGTTGAGAAAGAAAAGATACCTAATAAATATAAAAATCAACAAATTTGCTCAGCCTTGATTAGATCAGCACATAAAACTATTACAGTAGGGGATGTGTTTAAACACCAAAACCTCAACCTGATTTGCCTGCTTTCTATTACAAAAGGCAACTACTTTTTTTCATTTTTATCTTAAGTAACAGCAACCACTAACATGAATGGACTTGTACATTTAAAAAGTTCAAATTCTAGAACAGACAACATATCTTCTTGTCTACACTGAATATTCTGATCAACCCCATTAATGAGTGCAGGCTTTCCCCATATTATTTCATTGCTAATTCTTTACCTTTATGCTGAGAAAAGTTATTTACAATCCTAAAAAAGCTAGAGGAGAGCCACCTGGCAGCAGCCCAGCACCAAAGGTCAATCTCAAACCACCACAGCAGGAAGAAAGAATTTGTTCTTCTCAGAATCAAAAGTATTAACCTCTTTCTGAGCAAGCTTGCATTGCTAAGCCTGATGTCATGTTGAGTGAGATGCAGGGTATGTCCTCCATCAAGAGATACCACTTTTGCTTATGGTTTCTAATGGTTTTTGTGCTTCTATTTTTTAAAAAAAATGATGTTCTTTTCAAGATACAACAGTATGTAAAACTTCTACCCTGCTCTGGGAAGGAAAATGAGAAGGTTCTATAAGCCAAGTCCATGCATATATTACCCTTCTAGGCAGTATATAAATGCTACCTACTATTAAAAACTACTCTCCCAAATCAATCAAACTAGCTCAATCATGGTTCTTCCATCACATTCCTTCAATCCTGTAGTGAGAATGACAGTATGTATACACACACACACACTTTGTCATCTGCTAATAAACTTACTTTTCTTTATTCCCAAAATGCACACTCTATGACAGCATTTATGAACATCACCCATTAATATGAATGACACCACAAATATTTCCTTAAATGCTCTAATGACTCAATCTTTTTCTAAGAGGCTTTAGGAAGTTGGGATTTTTTAAAATTTTCTTCTCTTCTTTTCAGTTTGAACACTTCTCATCTCTCTTCCCGCTAACTTTAAAGATAGAAGAAAAAGTTGTTCTAATTCAGTAAGAAATCTGCAATAATTTACTTATCCTCCTTTCGCCTTTCTTATTTTTTTCTTTATGGGTTCTGAAACAGAGTTGCTTAGGGAAACAAAAGATCTCATGAAAAAATGGAGGTAATTACAGCTTACGGCATCTGGGACAACACAGTCATCTGGCTCTTTGAAAAGAATTTGTGACAATTCACGATCCATTTGTCACCTCTGAATCATCTCAGTATCGTACATAATAGCATTTAACGACTTAAGGGAAGCTGATGATAACATAGACCACCTGAAAAGCATTTTGTAAAGCAATATATAAATGTGAGCTCCTATTAATTATAAGCTAATGCATCTTGATTTGCTAAACCTACTTTCCAAGGAGAAGCAGGATTGTCTTTTAGACAGAATCAAAAACTTGGAGACATAAAGACCTAGTCTCACATATCACCTCCACCGCACGCAGACTGTGTGATGTTGGACAAGTTATTTAGCAGCTCAGTGTGCCAGAGGTAAGTGCGTGCCACAGTGGATAGAATGCTGGGCCAGACCTGAGTTCAAATCTGACCTCAGATACTTACTAGCTGTGTGACCCTGAGCAAGTCACTGAATTGTTTACCTCAGTTTCCTCATCAAAATGAGCTGGAGAAGAAAATGGCAAACCACTCCAGTATCTTTGCCAAGAAAACCCCAAATGCGGTGGTGAAGACTCGGACATGACTGAAAATGACCAAAACAACGACAATGTACCAAGCAACTCTGTAGGATTACAAACCACACAAAAGCTGCTTATTTGCATTAGTGGAGGGAATTTCCTTGGTGAAAATTCCCTACATTAATGAAGTCAAAGCTATAAACAAAAAAATTTTTAATGGACAAAAACATTGTTTTTTGAAGATTATAGCCTGTGGAAGAACCAAAAACTGAACTCAATATTTATGTTTTTAAACAACATACTCAATATTTCTGACTCTCAGCAGTGAAAGGGTGTAGGAGGCTGCATATTGTCAAATACTTGAGATCTGTCAATGGGTTTTCCTCACTTTTTTCTTAGTTACAAGGGAGGAGTCAATGGAAGGACATGAAAAATTATATATTATATTAAATTAAAAAATTATATTATATTTAAAAAAGTATTAATCAATTAGTCACTGAGAAAAGATGAGGAAAGGCAAGCTAAGTCAAAGATGAATATTCATTCAATTATTCAATCAAAGATTGACAGAATGGCTAATACGTGCAAGATACTACACTGACCAAACAAGCAAATTAAAAGTGTAGGGAAGGTGGTGAAACCAAGGCCAAAATTAACCACAAACTGAATAATTGCCAACCTCCACATAACCTAATGTTTAGTAAACTTAACCCCTACTGGGCTTTCTTGCCACTTGAAAATCATTACTACAATAATCATACAGACTTTATCTAACATTTTTATTACTCTATGTATAGTATTTAAGACCATTTTTTCTAATGCCTTACATTTGCTATATATTTACTATCCTAGCAATTGCTCAGGAAAAGCCCACAAAACTAATTCTTTTTAATTAAAGCAAGTGCTTTATGCAATTTTTGTGTCTTCAAATGATGTTTACTGCTTATGCCTTCGGATGAGTCGCTTCATCTCCAGGGACCTCAGTTTCCTCATCTGAAAAATGAGAGTGTTAGACTAGATGCCTCTGAGGTCCCTTCCAACTTTACAGTTATGATCTTAAGAAGAAATTTTCTGATTTACCTCAGAGATATGTGTGACCCTGGGGCAAATCACATCACTTCTCAGTACCCAGATCAGGGGTGTCAAACTCACACATCACAAAGTACCCTAGCACACTAGAAACAGATTAAAATGGGAAATGTTTAACAAAATAGATAAAATAAAATAAATAGATAAATAAGAAAAATAGATAAAATACAATACAGAATAGATAATGTTAATTTGTGGCATCCTAAGTCAATATGTGACTGGTGGAGATCCATTTCTATTTGAGTTTGACAGCACTGTCCTTGACGATTGTCTAAGACTTTAAATTGCAAAGCAGGTACTGATCCACGCTGGTATAGGGAGTTTCTTCACTGGGAATTCTCTTTCGTAATGAAATCACAGGTTTGGTTCAAAAGAAAATGTTATCTCCTAACAGAATTACATGAATTTATCTCTATCTACATCACACTCCTTGAAAAGAAGAGGGAGTTCCAGTTATAGGCAGTATTTGCATTCTCTTAAAAACACTAACTACTTTTGTCCTTTCTATTAAGTGTTGTGGAAGCAATAAAGGACTTAGTGTTGAGATCCTTGTTGAGATCCCCTCTCTGTTTTGAGTCATTTTGCCATTTAGAAAGTCATTAAAACTGTGCCTCTGTTTCTTTGTATGTAAAAATGAAAATAATAATATAGAAATGTTGTAAGGAAGATACTTTTGGTTAGAAACTGTTCCTTTAATTCTCACAACAGTCATGGGAAGCAGGCTTTAAAATCCCCATATTCCTAGGACAAAAAAGACATACATCCTTGGACAACATTGGTCTGATTGTCATTTCAACTAACGTTTCAATGTACTTCAGTAAACAAAATAGAATCTGTGAAGTCATTTTCATAGCTTCAAAGTGTCAGTTTAATTGGCTTTTCATTTGTCAGTTCTCTGATTATCACAGACACAACTACTTTGTTTTTTGAAAGTAATTTAGAATAGCGGGGAAAACACTGGATTAAAAGTCAGAAAATAGGAGTTTGATTTCCTGTTTGGCAAGACTTTGAAACAAAGTCTTACTGACTTCAAGGCCACCTCTCTATCCTTTAGGCCAATGATGACAAAAAATAGAAATAGAGGTTGAAAGCACATATTAATATTCTTATTTATTTTGTTAAACACTTCCCAATTACATTTAACCTGGGTTGAGTGGCACGTGAAAGCATTGCGGACCACACGTCGCCTGCGGACCACATATTTGACACCTCTGCCCCATGCTGTAGTAAGTGAGAAAATCTATCTCTGTCTAGATAGAAAATCTATCTCTATCTATGCTCTAGCTGGCTAGTTGTTTTTTTATAGTCATGAAATAGAATGACTTCTAGATAATGTGAGAGTGACCAAAGGATGATGTATTTGTTCTCGATGAAAAACTAATACATCATGTCTTACATGTCACAGAAGGGTTATTGATTTAGGAAGCAATAGCTAAATGTTACACAATTGTAATTAAAGATGTGAACACTCACATATTGGAGGCAGAACGATTAAGGACCATCAGGAAATGTCTAACTGTCGTATCCACCCTCATTCATCGAACATTTACAACCTTTGTTCAACCCATTTCTACAGGATGTTTAGACCAAATCCGACGTGAATCGTAGAAAGGCCTGAACAGCGAAGGGCCTCAGGCTGTGCAATTCTCCTCCCCAACATAAGAGTTCCATTGTAACTAAACAACATTGCTTACACCTCCTGGCAGGGAGACACACGTCTTCATACACAGCCAATAGGAAGATTTTTTATTTTTGCTTGACTAGACTTATTTACTTATTACAAGTAATCATGTTTTCTTTTTGGAGGGTATCAATAGTAGTACTACGAAAAGAATGTCAACAAATCATAAAAGAAAAAAGCAGAAGGAAGTTCAGAAAGGGATACAGACAAGCAGGGCAGTGTTAGAACTACTTTGTTAAATTCAAATTCTATTTTTTAAAAAACCAAGCTCTATGTAGTAAGAAAAAAAGACAACCTATATGTAACAGAAGTTCATAGTTTCATAAACAATCCCTTTTTTTAAACTTTTCTGTGCATATTGAAATGGTCATGTTTGTTGGTATTTATTAAGTTCATACAAAAAATAGAACTTTTTAAAATCAGCAACTATTTTTTAATGAGCATGGGGTTAAGGATTGTGTATGGAAATGCCAAATCAGATGCAGATACAATATTCCATTTTTTATTTATTTCTTTTCACAAGTAGGACATGGTAGAAGGATCTGGGTAAAGTAGAAAGATTAGTCAGCTGACATCTTTAAAAAAAAATTGTTTTTAAAGAGAATTACCATTGAATTTTGGTAAAATGTACCCAGAATGATGCGTCATTCAACTCAAGTTTCTGTATACCATATCTGATCAGTTTTTTATAAAACTTTGAAGAGTTGGAAGAAAAACGGAGATATCCTATAGCAACAGAAATACTTTACATCAAAATAATCCCTCCATTTCTGCTGCTTGTACAGGCTTCCCCTGATCACAAACTAGAAAGACTTTTTTTCCTTTCTGAATTAGGGTGGCTATAGTACAGCATAACTAAAAGTGCATTTTTCCTGAAAGGCTGACACTGCAAAGAATGATATTTAAGGATCATTTTCTCATCCTTTCCTACGTTAAAGAAAATAAGAACAGCTGGGTCCTTTTGTAGGACACACCCCAAAACAAAGTTTGCCTTCTGCAACATTTCCACATCAGGAGTACAACAAGCTCTAATGAACTCGCCTACTTGTGTTCAGCACTTATCATACTGCACAGCGATCAAAGAAGAGACAATCAAAAGGTGAATTAATTTTTGGAAATTAACTTATCAGAATATTTTATTTCCAGGGGGAAAATGCCAGAATATTTTTAAAACATCATACACTTCTTTTATCTTCTGGAAAATCTTTCTCTTTTTTTCTTTCTTTCTTTTTTTTTCTTGGAGATGGCAACTGAGCCAGAAAATGAAAACAGTTTATTGCTCAGCGCTCTTAGGCCACAAAGATGCTTTTCCAGAGAAAGAAACAATTTATTTAGGCAGGAAAGAAGTCACCTAGTGATTATAGAAAAAATTAGAACCTTTACATGACTATTTAAAAAGACAGTTCATTCAATTCTAGCCTAAGATTATCAATTTGAGGCTAAGAATACACCAGGTATAAGTATCATGTGGCTGTGTTTTAAGTGGCACCTTCTTCGCTGTTCATACTCATTCAACACGCAATAACATTTTAACATTCCCCAAAAAGGAAGTGCCCTTTCTGCTATGAGTAATAATGAAAGCAATATGTTAACCATTCTATTCAAAGCTGAACATATTGTTAATATTAATTAAACACTACTTGTAATGACTGAACATGGAACATGCAACCCAACTATTCTGCCAACTGATTTAACACCAATGCTAAAATGTGATAGATATCAAGCATTTTTATCAACACAGCTCCATGTGAAAAATTTCCCATTTCCCAGATTCCTATATATGCCTATGTAGGCAGCTAGGTGGCTCAGTGGATAGAGTGCCAGGACAAGTCAGGAAGACTCATCTTACAAAATTCAAATCTAGCCTCAAACACTTAGAAGCTGTGTGAACCTGGGCAAGTCACCTGTGTTTGCCTCAGTTTCTTCATCTGTAAAATAAGCTAGAGAAGAAAATGGCAAACCACTGGAGTATCTTTGCCAAGAAAATCGGACATGACCGAAAACAACCGAACCACAAAAAATATATATTCCTATATGAATCATAACTATAATCTACTTGCAGAATTTAGTTTTTATAGAAATCTAATTCTTGACTCAGCTATTTAATTTCTTCGCCTCCTTCTCCTCCTCCTCTCCTTGTCCTGCTCCTTTTTTTTTTTTTTTTTAGAAAATAGGGGGGACTAGCCAGCAAGGCATGTCCTTACAAATAGTAATTTTTGCTAAGGTTTCTAAATGTTCTTTTGTTGTCGTTGTTGAGTTTGGAACAGCATACATTTTACTTTAAAGTGCTAAGACATCTTCCAGAGATAAGGGCCTATCAGATGGCCATGCTGTTAAGTACAAAAATCTGACTTGTTCAAAAATCAGCATGGCCTACGCTCGTGGTCTAAGTACAAGAGGTAGCAAAGTATAATCTATGAGAACACCTTTGGAAACTTCTCAGAACTTCAGTGTAGTTCAGTAATTTTTGCCCTTTGAATGCAATGGATGGGAGTAAAAATGATGAAGAGGGAGATAAAGAGAATGGTAATGATTTTGGGGGGGTCTGGACTTGGGATTTCATCCGGATTGGGGATTTCTGTTTTGGAAATTTCTTCCTCTCATGTAATTCTCTAATTATAATCTTAGGGAATTGCTTGAGGCAGTGACAAGTTAAGTAATCTCCCCTTGATTACTCAGCTTGTATATGTCTGAAGGAGGACTTGAACCCATACCTTCCTGACTTCAAGGCCATCCCGCTCTCCACTGTCATACTGCTTCTCATATGATAATAAAAATTAACAAAGTGTCTCTGCTCGAATGGAAAGAAATTCTAGAAGAAAAAAAAATGACTTTAAAAGTAAAATTTTACATAGTCATTCTGGATACACCTAAATATTTTTTTCCTTTAAAAGAAAGCTAACTTTCTAAGCTAAGGAACAGTCTATATATTGACTAGATAATGACTGGGATCCCTTAACTCTAAATTCGGTGTGATTTTATTCAGGTACTGTCTATAGTCAATCTAATATGGTGATTCAGTCATATCGCTGCCTTACAGACACCTAATTGAGATCGTCAGTACTAAAAGCATGAGAGTTTTGGAGGAGAGAGAATTTTGAAGAGGGGAGCACAGCAACATGAAGGCACTGGACCCCTCAGAAAATGAGGGCCACTAGAAAGAGGAGAGTAGTGAAAGCCAGGCCTGGAATCCAAATCCTAAAGCTGGTTGTTCTCACTTTGCTGTTTTTGTGTCCCTACAAACCAAGGCTAAACATGACCAAGTCCCAGATATCCTGATATCATTGCTGCCACTGGACACCACCAATGAGTACCTTTTTATCTTACTTGGAAATACAAATGACTTTAGAAAGAGTAGTGTAGTACCAAAAACACTGGACTGAGAACTCAAGAGATCTAGGTTCTAGTCTTGGCTATACCATTAACCAGCTACATGGGAGCAAGTCAGTTAAAAACTATGGACTTCAGTTTCTCTCATTTACAAAATGAAAAGATTAGATTAAATGACCTTTAGTTCTTTTCCAGCTCTGAAATGTCATGATTTTAAATATTTTTTTAAATTATGGTATAAATGGCCATCTGAATTATTTTCAAGGTCCTTGAGTAATTTTAATCTTCCTTAAATTTTTTTTCTAAATTCTTAAATGTATTCTCTTGCCTCAAACAAAGGAAATAATGGTTTGTGAATATTCCATGACTTTACCACTTAAAAAAAAAAAACCAACAGTATTTTGACTCATGTACTAGATGATGAGGAGGGGTATACATGCATACATCTGTGTGTTGTGAGTATGTATAAATCTGGGAAAAGTGTTCCTTTTTTACTAGTCATCTATTTAGAGACACATGCAAGTTGGAATCTTCACAGTCTGTTAGCTACACTTATTTTCATAGAAGTGTCAGAGGTGAAGGGGCAGACTGATGGGTTTGCTTCCTTGTAGGATCACAGATTTAGAACTGAAAGGGACTTGAGAAGTCATCTAGCTCAACCAGAGGGCAAGAATAAATGAAAGCTAAGATTTAAACCTAGGTCCTCTACTCAAAAACTAGTATTGCTTCATTGTCCCATGATGCTTTCCATCTCCTTTTCTTTCAAATACCGTCTGCCATGATTCTGTGTGGTAAAAAAAAAGAAAAAAAGAAAGAATTCTACCACAATATCTTCCAATACAAAACTCAAAAAATGTCAACACACAAAAAGAGCCAAGCAAATAGCAATTTGGTTTTCCCTGGAGGTAAACGAATCTTGGGTCTTCCCAGACACTGTCCTCAAGAGTTCTTTTTCTTTGCCACTGTTGAAATGTAGGAGATATTTTATCATGGTAGGTGGTTGTTATTTTCAGGAGTCTAATTTATCATCTTTGGGATTTATGACAATAACTTCCTCCAGGAAATGGAAACAACTGGAAAAATTTAGTAAATGGATATCATTTGGAAGGGATTTTGCTATTGTCCCAATATTCACCATTCAAAGTATTGCCATCTTTCTATAAAAAGCCTACAGTTAATTCCATTCCACAACTATTTATGGAGTAGATACATGCTTAGCACCATCTTAGGCACTGTGTCAAATGCAAAGGGTCCATAATACTCTGTCCCTATTCTCGAGGTGGTTATAGTCTAATTTTACGTAAGCTTCTCTTAGTCTTGAGCCATTCCCCTGTTGTCTCTAGACCTATGCTCGCTCTCACTAAGGTAAAGAGGAATTTTGTGGTTAACATATTGTAACTACAAATAGGGGACAATAAAGCCAACGTACAATTTGAATAATTCTGTTAAATGACTTCAATGTTTTCTCAAAGTCTCCCAATATGTGGCCAAATTTCAGACTCTCAGATAAAGACCTCAGTGTCCTAGAGATCCAGACCTTTATAAGATCATAGATTTAATAAAGAAAGGAACGTTAGAGCTGCAGATGTTAAGCGCCTCTTTGGAATACTTGAGTATTTCTGTGAGTCAACGTTACACCACATATGTGCCCACAGAATAACTATGAATATACATTTTCTCACTGATCTTCACCAGTGAGGCCATCAAATTCCAACATTTTTGGTTTCCACTACATCCTGCCGCCCTGGGGGTGCCTGCAGTGGTCAAGGCAATTCCTTAACCACCTCACACTGAGTAACCTGGGGCTCTAAAACACCAACCCACATCTACCACACCTCTTTAGGCTTCCAGCTTTAAGTCACTATGTGGTTAACTCCCAGTAAATTTATGCTGCTGCCAAATACAATGGGTGGATTTGTGGTGAAACACCCCAGGGAGATGAGGACTAGCTTCCTCAGCTTAACCCTTAAATCCTTTCCCCCAAAGGATTTCTTTCTTCTCTATTTCCAAAAGTCACCAGCCTGAATTTGGTCCTAAATAAATGTTTAGTAAGTTGAATTGATCCTCCAGGAGACCTACTTCCTGTCTTCTTGACTCCAGAAAGTTAAAAGGTACTATAAAAAAAAATCAAACTAAGGTGCTACTCTGGTGGTGGTGGCGGTATATCCTGATCAACAAGAAGGGGACAGGCAGAGAGGAAAGGAAAAATGGGAATAAACACAGGATAAAAAAGTTGGAAAAACCCTTAGAGGCCATGAATTCCAACCTCCGAATTTTACAGATGAGGGACCTGAAACACAGGGAGGTTAAGTAATTTGGCCATCAGTCACACAGCTAGTTAAGTTTTTTAGGAAGTATCTGAATCCAGGCCTTCTTGATACCAAGTCCACTACCTTATTCATTATATCATCTGCCTCTCAAGAGCTCTAAGAAAATGCCAGGAGGCACAAAGAAAAGGCTGATGATATAAAGGCAAAAAACCTAAAGGATAAAATTAAACAGAAACAACTTGTAACAGAAAGTATTTTTTATCTGTTTGTTATGGTTCAGAGTTGTATTTCATCACTGTGGGGAACATCCATCCAAGCAACTCCTCAGGAATTTAAGCCTTCGATTAGAATTTCATGACAGCACTGAAAAATTAAGTGGTCACCAGCTAGCATGTGTCCAAAGCAGGACTTAAACCCAGGTCATCCAGATCTAAAAATAGCCCTCTATCCTTTATGCTATGTTTCCTTTTCCTGAGAATATTATAGAGAACATATTCAATTCAACAAAAAATTTACTAAACATCTACTATATACAAGGTACTATACTGGGTGAGATTATTATTTAGTAATAATAATGATGATATAATCTTTATCCTTATAGAGCGATGGACTCCATTCACCATCCCCATTCAAGGTCCTACAGTGTGCTTCTTCAAGTACTAAAGCCATAAACATCACGGCTCATAGTGACATAAGTAATATGATTTTTGCTTAGAGGTTTCACACCAAAGCAAAAAGATTTTTCTTTGAATAAAAAAAGATTATGAGAATCGAATGAATAAATGAATGTGAAAACACTCTGAAAACTGAAAAAAAAAAACCCACCCACCCCACAATCATGTAAGTTGGCATTATTATGATGTTTTTACTTTTACACTTCAAAGGCTCCATGATTTCTTCCACATGGACTCTAGCACCACCAGCGTGACTGGCAACTTTGAGCTGTGCCTCAGTAGAGCTTCAAGAATTACTGATATAAAAGAAAACTCATCATCTTGAGGGCAACCTTCAGAGGTTAAGCATCTGTCAACTTCATCGGCTCTCTCACAAAAGGTCACCTGCTCTCTACCTTCATCCAGAACCACAGGTTGAATTGATGCTTCCGAACTCTACTGTCTGCGTTTTACTGTATCTTGTTTTGTCTTTGGCCCACCATGACCCTTTCAGCTATCTTCACGCCCAGCTCTAAGAATGGTGATCAAATCAACAGCACTCCTGCCGATAAAAACACGTCAATGAACTGTTCTGTTGCTGCCACCATTACTCTCTTTGACTTCTCTGAATAAAGCACTTTACTCTGGTCACAACTCCCCTGTCGTTTTCCCATATTAGAACGTAAGTTCCTTGAGGAGGAGAACGGTCTTGTCTACTTTTTTTGTATTCCCAACACAGCACAACGCATGGTACGGAGAAAGCACTTAATGTGCCTTTTTTCATTCATTCATCTGACAGTTCAATGCCACTATTGTCACAGATAGTGGTGTTAACTTTAACTCTGGGTAAGTTCTGCCAAGAGAAGGTTCCTGGAACCCCTGATGTATTTATCTGGACTGAATGCTAGAGTTGGGGAAGGCACTGAACTTGGAAGCCCAGAGACCTGGCTCTAACATTAACTAGCTATGTGACCTTATTTAGCTAAAATTATTTCTTGTCTTTGTGCCTCAGTTTCCTCATATGTGTAAAAATAAGGGGGGGGATGAATTAGACTTCTATATCCTGGTCTCTTTTAGCTCTGAGATCACACAATGAAGTTAAGCCCCAAACCCTAATGTCTCCTTAGTGTCTAGTGTTTCCAAGTAAGATGATAATCTGATTTTCCTAACCCAACTTTCTTAGAGACAATTTTCTTATTAACCTCAGTGAAAAGACTTCTTCAAAATGTAATTAGGATGAGGGAAATGCTGGCACTCCGCTTCTCTGAACACCACCTACCACACATTCCTTACTCAGTGTTATCACTGCCGCAGAGGAGGCAGAGCTGACTCCAGCCAGACGCTCTCTGGGTTTTCTTTCATCCTCCCCACCCTCAGCTACAGTTTGTTGTTTTAAGCCCAACCAAAAAAAAAAAAATGCTTTGAGATATCAAAGATAAAAAGAAAGAAGTGGAAAAAAAACTAGCATGATAAGTCTTGTGTCAGTTGGTGAAGGCAAAATATCTTTCCCTTTTCCAGCTGGAACATAACTGTAGGAGGTTCATAAATGAAGATGAAATATTCTTGAGGTACACGTGGCTATGCTTGGATGCTTATCTCCAACAATACTCCCTCTTTTCAGACTCTACTCTCCCAAAGACCCCAAAATATTAGTAGCAATTAGCAGTACTAATATGAGTAGGAAGTTATGTGAGTAACTTGAATTACTGCAACAAAGCATGAATGATGTATGAAAGGAAACAATGCTCATTCTAATCAGCAGAGAAGAAAGACAGTGTTGTTTTCTGCAAGCTGTATACCAAAATACTTATTGGGGGTGGGAGATCTAATCAACAGTTCCCACACACATACACACACACACACACACACACACACACACACAGCGCACGCACACACACACACACGTACTTCTTCGCCCCCCTCCTAGAGGGTTATGAACATCCTACACTGGCCTACGATTGCCCAGTGTCAAGTAAAAGCAGGTCTTACTCCACACGCCCAGTCACCTCAAAGACACAGGTTATGGACATAGAACAAACCTCACAATAGGGATGAGAATTTTTTCCTACTCAAAATAGTTTGGAGATCTGGGATACTTTGGATGCTCAGCCTAACCGTTAGAAAGTTGCCTCAGAACTTCATAATATGCAATTGATAAATATTTGTTGAATGAATGAGTAGCTAAGCGTTATTCCACCTGCTCTCTCCTTCCAAAGCCTCTATCTTCTGAATTTCATGTGGTTATCCTTTGAAAAGCACAAAAGTCCCTTGAAATAACATTCCCAACCTGTGCTGAGAAATTTATAATCATGTCTGTGTACCCTTAAGATTTCAGACACATACTGCCAGGGTGTGCCTGGAGGCGGCTGTAATTGTTAAATTTCAGTGTGAAAATTTACTTGTCAAACATTGGCAATTACCACAAATCGAAGCTGTTTTGTTGATTGTCAAGACTTAAGAAAGTGTTAATAATACAGATTATATTTAAAGGTGTGTATTCATGCATTTTCCCCCCAGTGGAGCCCTAGCTGTTAGACATTAACCAGCATAGCCCTGTGCTTTGAACGCTGTCTTGAGCTTAGCAGTAGTACTGTAGAAGGGTCAGGGAATAAAAACCATCCCTCATCTGGAGACCAGGGGAATGGAAGCTAACAATAACAATAAATAATAATAATGATAACTTGCATTTACATAGCACCTTAAGATTTGCAAATTGCTTTGTATTCATTATCTCATCTGTGCCTCCCAACACCCCTCCATATTCAAGTCCAGTTCCATAATCCTAAGGAAGAGTTACAAGTGGATTCAGGAGTCTGCATTGGATCAGTCTGAAAGATTCACCCAGTGCTGTTAGTCTAAACAGAGAAAAATGGTGTACATAAAAGGGCACTCCAAGTAGAAACTAAGCCACTACACTCCATATGTAACTGTTTACAAAGTTAATCCTATAAATCCATCATAAAAATGAATTACTTCAAATAGGATTAGACCTTTTAATGTTTACTAAAAGTATAGGGTTTACTAGAGTTTACTAAGGAAAAAAAATACTCCAAAGATCCAACTTAAGTCTCCCTCCCCCTCCTTTTTTTTTGGAGTCTGGATCTCCCTATCACTTGTACGTTGGAAGTGCTATTTCTACTGCAGCTCAGAACTCCCAAGCACAAGCAATCCACCAGCCTCAGCCTCCCCTGCAGCAGTGTTTCGGGCATATACCACCATGAACAGCAGGAATCCTATTTTAAGGGAGGTTTGCTGAATTGAATTCTCCCAAAGGATTCTGAAATATAAACTACTCTTGTATAGTATCTAACCATGCTCTCAGACTAAAAGTCAAATTCAAAACATGAGAAGAATAAAATTACCACAAAATATATGTGTTCATATAACTCTCACATAGTCTACATTTCAGTCAAACTTAAACCACTAGAGAACGCACTGAGGGAATTTTATTTTTTAACGTTCAAGTCATCAAGCATTTATTAAGCAACTACTACGTGTCAGGTACCTTACTAAGCACTCAGAATAGAAAGACAAAAAAGAGTTCCTGTCTATGGGATCATTCATTGAAAATTTAATCATAAAAGACACTGTTTTTATTCATCAAACTATATCTTACTGCAACATCTGTATTATGCAATTCAGCACTTATTGCATAACAATGATCCATATTTTCTAACTAAAAGAGTATATCATGTGACTTAATTTAAATGAAAAGTCACTCTTAAAAAGATTTCAGGGTATGCAGTCAGACTCAGAACATGTACCCAAGTCTGCTTTCTGCATTCTGATCTGCCTATTGCTTTTCTTGACTGCATGCTTATTCTCTCCCTCAATTCTGCCTCTCAGAATACTTAACTTCCTTCTAAGCTCAACTCACAGGCCACCCTTGACTGGAAGTCTTTCCTGATCCCCCAAATTGTAAGTGCTCTCTTTCTCCTCAAATTATATTTAACTCATTTATCTGTACAAATATTGTACCCCCACGACAGAATGTAGGCACGCTGAGGGCAGGTCCTGTTTTTCTCGGTGCTTGGCACGCATGCTTAATGAATGTTTAATACATGGACAATTAATACATTAATAAAGCAACAAACATTTATTAAGCACTTACATGCACCAAAGACCGTGCTTACCCTGTGCTCTCAAAGAGCTCCTAGTCCAATGGGTAAAAAAAGATACAAATCACTCAGTTTGGTATGCAAATCTATCTTACACTACAGAAAAGTAGGGGGAAGGGGATAAGGGGGGAGAAGGGAGGGCAAAAAGGAGGAGGGGTTAATTAGAAGTAAACACTTTTAAGGAGGGAAGGAGTTAAAAGAGAGGATAGACTAAATGGGGAGCAGGATAGGATGGAGGGAAATATAGTTAGTCTTTCACATCATGACTGTTATGGAAGTGTTTTCCATGACTACACATGTATGGCTTATGTCAAATTGCTTGCCTTCTCAGTGGGGATGAGTGGAGAAGAAGGGAGAGAAGTTGGAACTTAAAGTTTTAAAAATTGTTTTTACATGCTACTGGGAAATCACATATAGGAAATGGGATATAGAAATCTATCTTGCCCTACAAGAAAATAGAGGGGAAGGGGATGAGAGAAGGGAGAGGTGTGATAAAAGGGAGGACACAATGGGGAAGGGGTTATCAGAATGTACAATGTCTTGGGGTGGGCAAAGGGGAGAGATGGGGGGAAAATTTGGAACTCAAAATGTCATGGATGTTGAAAACTAAAAATAAATTAACTTTTTTTAAAAAGATAAGATGAAAACCACCACATATAACTATGTACAGGATAAACTGAAGATAATCTCAGAGGGAAGGCACTAAGATTAAAGAGGAATGGGAAAAGCTATTCGCAGAAGGTGGAACTTGAAGCCAGGAAGCAGAGACGAGGGGAGAGAGAGGCAACAAGGACAAACAGTGAAAATGCTCAGTGAAGACAGAAAATCCTTTTCTAAGAAAAGCAAGGAGGCCAGTGTCACTGGATTGCAAATATGTGGAGAGGACTCAAGTGTCAGAAGACCGGAAAGGTAGAAGGCGAGAGATTATGATAGGTTTTAGAAGCTAAATGGGATTTTCTATTTGACCCTGGGAGACACAAGGAACACTAGAGTTTATGTAATGGGTGGGGGGAGCACGGTTGGGAGTTGACATGGTCAGACTGTGGTAGCAGCGTCAAGTCAAGAGAAGTATATGAAAATGTTATTAAGACAGAAGCAACAAGACTTGACAACCGATATGGATATGGATAGGGCAGATTAGAGACAGCACAACTCAGTGATGACACCTCTGTTGTAAATCTGAGTAACAGGGAAGATAGTAAATGGAAGGACAATAAAACATGAAAGCAAGGAAGAGGGGAGAGTTTAGGAGGGCAGAAAAGTTGGATTGTAGACATGCTGGGTTTAAGATGTCTAGATAATATATGATTCATAAGCTGCTCTAGATACAAAATTAGAGGTCAGGGGAACAATTAAGGCTGGACAAATAGATCTGAGAATCACCTGCATAAGACTGATAATTAATACCATGGGAGCTGAAGAGATCACTGGGAAAAAGAGTATTGAGGGAGTAGAGAAGTAAGACCAGGACAGAGCCTTAGGGGTTGTCTACAATTAGTGGGAGTGACAGATGAAATCCAGCAAAGAAAACCAAGAAGTGGACAGACAGGCAGAGCACAGGAGAGCAGCATCACTTAAATCTGGAGAGAAAATGTCAAGAATAGGAAGATGACAGTAGTAAAGACTGCAGAGGTCAGGAAAGATGAGAACTGAGAAATAGCCACAGGCTTTAGCAATTAAGAGATCATCGCTAATTTTGGAGACACAAGGATTTTTTTCTTTCCTCTAACATTGCCACCACTCCAATATGGACCCTCATCTCCTCACACTGGGATTAATACTATTGCTTTCTAGTTGTTCTCCTTACCTCCAGTCTCTCTCCCCATTCCAATTCACCTTCTACTCTATCAAAGTGATTTTCCTAAATAACATATTTGACAGTTTCATCTCCATCACCCCATTCAATAAACTTCAGTGGCTCCCTACTTCCTTCAGAGTCAAATAAAAAAAATCCTGTTTGGCTTTTTAAGCCCTTCAAAAATGGTCCCTTCCTACCTTTCCAGCCTTCTGATACCTTACTCCCTTCTAAGATCCAGTGAATGGCCTCTTTGCTCTTCCAATAAGTCAATCCATCTCGTGACTATACATGTTCACTCTCCTCAGTGTCTGGAATTCTCTCTTTCCCTTGTCTTTACCTCCTGTATTCAATGGTTTCATTCAAGCCTAAGTTCAAATTCCATCTTTTGCAAGATCTTTTCCTGTTCCCCCTTCATGTTAGTATCTTCTGCTGACCACCTTCAATTAATCCGGTATACACTTTACTTGTACAAAGCTATGCGCACGTGGCCTCACTCATTAAATTGTGAGCTCCCAGAGAGCAGGTTATTTTCACCGCTCTTGGTAGCCCTGGCACTTAGCACAGGGTCTGCCAGAGAGCAGATGCTCAATAAATGTTTGCTGACTTGACTGGTAAGAAAGACCTGAACTAGGGTGGCGGCAGAAACAGATATGAACCAATACCGTAAGTATATTCCAAAATTAAGGAAACCTTTTCTTTTTTCACAAGGCAACGTAAAATTACCTTTATACAGAGTAAATATTCTATGAAAATGCCTTTAACAGGCAGCCAAGGCTACAAAATTACAACACTTGTCTTGAGTCATAGCCAGTGACTGCTTTCTAAGAGAATAACAGAGCTTTAAAATAAACAGGGTTTTATGGAAAAAGGGCAGATAAGACAGAGCTGTTGCCCAGTAAATGAGAGAGCCAGGAAAAATCCAGTCTTCCCCTCCAACTGAGACCAGACTTTGAAGAAATTTAATGAGTAAAGATTATAGCTGTAACCAGTCTTTTGCTAGGGGGTTATACCTTTTTTTCAGCTATTTAATTTTTTTATTTCACCTCAGCTTGATAAGAGAGGTTCACAGAATAAACAGACAAGCTTGAAGACTAGTCAAAAGGCAATGCTAATCATAGCATTAAGATACCAAAACAGCTTTTAAATAGAAACAGATCATTTGAGACAAGTTTGCAAAGAGCAAACTGTGTCATTATCTGCAAATCACCATTTCCCCATCCCGTCTACTACAGATACACTGTCAGCACTCAACAAGTGATAAATACTATTACTGATAAAGGTGTCTTTTACTGATGGGACATCACTAGGCCTTCTTTTGCTCTTCCTTTAGGTTCATCCGCTAAAGCAGTTAATAATCAAATCAATGTAATGAATTCTAGTATTAATATTCTTTCAGCATCAGGCTTTTTTTTTTACTGAATTTATATAAATAACTTTTATCAACTAATATTATGTTTTAATAAACTAATTTTTAAATTGTAACTTCTTCCACTTATGAAACCTGCCAGTTAAATTCTAATTACTTATGTATTATATTTGATATACAGAAATATACATTTGCAAGATGACATAGTATAGCGGAAAAGTATGCTTCTCCCATTGGGCACAGGCTAGCTTAAATGTCATTCTAATTAAAAACCCAAACTAGAGCCAAGGTACTTTTAAAATTCCACGTGGATTTTTTTTTTGGAGGGGGAGGGTAGGGAAGAGCTTGTTGTTGTTAATAACAGCTGGGAAAATTTTCAGAATTACAAATTACTGAAGTGCCGTCATTCATACGAACATCATGTTATTGGCCCACTGTCCTTGAGGTGCTGGGTTTAAGTTGTTCTTCTGGTAATGGGGATAGATTTGTTCTGAGTTCTTTCCCTGGGGCCCCTTGTGACCAGTGCCACACACTTCCACGACAGCTGGCGATGGTTATGTATGAGTTCTCTGGTAGCTCTGGACACAGTAAAGCTATTATAATGCTCATGTGTAACTGTGACCTTCCCCCTTAGCCTCATGAACTTGCTTCTTCTTTCCTGACTTTTAAATTTCTATTAATGGAACCACCATCCCCTACTAGTTACTTGAAACCTTAAAAGACCATTGCCTTTGATCTTCCCTATCTTTTGTCCTCCTCATTCAATCAGCTCCCAGTCAATTCCATCTCTGCATTTTCCTCTCACATCCATAAATCTCCTGGTTTGCCTCTCTAGTGGACCCTCATTACTTCTAGATTACAGATTGTTGAAATAACCTCCTAACCTACCTCCAATCACCACTATCACCATCACCCTCCCAGTCTTTCCTATACACCACTGTCAAATTAGTCTTGTTCGTAAATAGCTCTGGTCACTGCCTATACAATGAAGTCCAAACTCCTTAGGCCCATGCTGTGGTTCCAAGCTACCTTTCCAGCCTTCACAATCCAGACAAACTGGACCACTGGCTTTTTCCCAAATATATCCCTCACTTTTTTGCTCTGATGCCTCTGCTCACTCCATTTTCAAATGGAGAATGAAATGCATTCATTTTTCACAACTGATCCCACTGAAGTCCTAGTGATAAACCTAGTTGAAATCCAAGTGATAATACAGCAGCAGCGAGCATTTGTATAGCGCTCTAAAGTTTGCAAAGTGTTTTACAAAGGTTATGTCATTTGCTCTTGACAAAAGCTCTAGAAGGTAAGTGATATTATTATACTTATTTTACAGATGAGAAACTTCCTGCTACATGAAGCCTTCTTCAGCTCACCTAGACAGAAATGACAGACGTTCATTCTCTGAACATTCACATTAACGTATATCTCTTATATTTTGTTTTGTAGTATATGTCTCTACTATGCTGTAAACTCCTTGAATTTGGGAACTATGTTGCATATCTCTGTAGCATTTACACCTTATGCATTTGATGTTTGATGAATGAATGAATTCTAGTGGAAATTCAATGACCCAAACAACTAACCCTTCCCTCAAATCCAAGAAAAAAGATATTTTAATAAATTGAACACGGGTAGCTAGACACAGTCAGTAGTAATTTCCAGTGGACAAAGCACCAGACTTTGAGTGAGGAAGACCTGAGTTCAAATCTTGCCTCATAAATTTACTGGCTGTATAACCCTAAGCAAGTCACTTAACCCTGTTTGTCTCAGTTTCCTCATATGTAAAATAAACTGAAGAAGCAAACGGCAAATCACTCTAGTATTTTTGTCAAGAAAACCCCAAATAGAGTCACAAAGAGCCAGACATGACGGAAATGACTCAACAACAAAAGATCTCTTCAGAACTCTTCCTGCCTCCTAATACAATTCACTTTTGTGGTTCTGCCTTATACCTCCCTGACTGTGTTCTGTCTCATTCACTGCTCATTGTATTTTATCTCCACTTTTTGATGGATGGTAACACAATTTTGAGCTATTAAAAGGAATGTGCTTGTAATAATATTGCCTTAATCTTTGAGAAGGAGGTTATGAAGGGAAGTTTAGACATCCTTGTTAAGATTAAGCGATCCAGCCAAATCAAATGAAAAAGTCAAACTGCTTTAAAAAACTTTGGAAACCAAACTGAGGATTTTGGTGTCCATATGTAAAAATAGGACTGTTAGGTCCTTTGCCCTTAGACATTTTAAAAAACTATCTCTTTTCACAGAAATGTGAAGTAGCTTTGGTCTTTTGGACTCTAGACCTGATACTCTAACCACTGTGCCACCTGGCCGCCCCTTCTGAGGAAATCTACATAGTGTCAATTTGAGACATCAGGCATCAGAGAAGCACAAAACCCTCTTTTTGCTTCAGAACTGAAATGATGTTAGATAACATATACTCTGTCAGAGATGTGACTTATTCAAGGTCACAAAAAAGTAGCAGAGGTTACATTTCAGATCTCTCCCTCCCAGCATAGTCCAATTTCCAGCATGCCAAATCCCTTCCCCCCAGTCTTTGCCCCTCTCCCACAGAGACACTTCCAACTTTTGTTAGTTTCACTTAGTTAAGTCACAGATGTTTAGAATATGGTGTTAGTCGAGGTAAGATACATTTTCTAGCCTGATTCCTCAGCGCTCTGATCATTGTTACTGCTGTCTGGTACCACCTAAAAGAATCTCAGGAAGAGATCACAGAAGTCAGCTAGTGCAACCCAGTGCAGGCACTTAATGTCTCTTGTCCTCTCTACCTGAAGTATAACTCCCATATAAATATACATCACAAGTGGTCATCTAGCTTCACTGTGAAAGTCTCTGCCAAGAAGGAAATCACTACTGGCCATGGACACTCACTTCATGTTTGGGCAGCATTAATTGCTAAGAAATTTTACTAACCAGAAGAATTCCTCCCCATAGCTTCTCCTCCACTAGTCCTCCTTCTGCCCTTACATCATGAATAAATCTAATAATCTTGCTTTCACATAATAGCATTCCAACTATCTTAAGACAGAAAGCCAAGCCAAACCTTCCTAGTTTTTTCAACTGATTCATATATGGTATGGCTCTTCATCATATTAGTAGTGTCTCTCCTGAAAATATGGCCAGAAAAGAAAATCCTTAGCACCAAATTCCTTGGTGCCACCAACAGCAGAAACTGATAGGGTTTTATGAATGGAAATGAAGATACCAGACCATTTGCTTTTCTACTGCACCTTAAGGTCCTCATCTCTTCCATCTGAATTACAGCTGAACTCTTCTTCTATGTGCTTTCTACTGTTATTAGAATGTCAGTTTTTTTCAAAGGAAGAACTATCTTGTTTTCACGTTTATTCTCAGCACCACTAACACTGTGCTTTGGATATTGTAAGTGCTTAATAAATGCTTTTACATCCATTCATTGCCCAGCCTGTCAATGTCTGTCCTTAAAATATGGCACCCAGAACTGAGCACAATATTCCAGATGTGACCCAAGCAGAGAAGAGTATGGTGGGACAATTATCTCTTCTCTCCTAGACACCATACTTCTATTTATGCAGCCTAAGAGGGAAACAATTTCTATTTGACTCATAAACTTCTTGAGAGTAACAATCATGAATTATTCATCATTATTCATCTCTGTATCTTTCTCAGGATCTAGCACATTGTACATAGCAGACACAATAAACAGCTGGTTCAACTTAACTTAGATCAAAATTTACATTTATTTGATTTAGATAAAATATACCCTAATTGTAACAACCAATTCAATATGATCAATAAGGTCTTTGGAGATATGTGGTGTATTAGTAAAAGGCATACAGAAGAGCATAATGGAAAAATCTCTGCAGGCTGTTTTCTGTAATTAGAAAACAATATAACTCTACTTTCAGTGCTATATACTTTCTGGTCTAATTCTACTGATGTTAATTATAAATATATATATATGAAAAGTTTAAACATTTCTGTCTGATCATTTATCCAATCTAATCTGTCAATGATTAAGGGATTAAATAAGCCTAAACACATTTCTATATTTATTAAGGCAGAGAAGGATTTCCTTGCAAGATTTCCTGACTAACAAGATTCACCCTTAAAATGTGGGACATGCAAAGAAATTCCTCTTTAATGCTTTTATGAGTCAATTCAGTTGTGGGTCCTAGGACCACCCAGTAACATCACCGAGTCTAGACTCAGGCAATTAGGCTCTAAGTTTTTGCCCTAAAGTTTCATTCTGCTGAAGTGCCATGTCATAGTCTGTAACACTGGATTTGGGGTTAGGAAAACTTGGGTTTGAATCCTTTCAGACACTTACTAGTTGTGTGACCCTAGTGAAGCCCCATAACCTTTTTGAGCCTGGGGCTTTTCAGTCTCCTGTTAAATAGGAGGACTAGATGATCTCTAAGGTATACTCTAGCTCTAAATCCATGATCTTATAAGTTGAAAAAATATCCCAAGAATGGCAGGAATTAGATACTCAGTGGTATACTTTCTTTGCCTGGAATTCTATAATTATTACTAATTATTAGGAGAAAATTAATTGTACCTGTAATTGCACTATATAGCTGCATCCGTCATTCATTCATTCATATCTGCCCTTATTTTATATGACTATAACTGCAAAAACTATATGGACTAAGAAAAAATAACTCCTATCCATAGTATGTTTCCAAGATGTGTCATGTACATCATCTCATTTGAATTTCATGACAACTTTGGTAGAGTATTACTATCATTTCCATTAAGGATGAGATCATTATGGTTCCAATTGGTGAGATGTCTAGTTCTCGTCCCCATACAGCTATTACCACTTCTGACAAATAATGGCTGTGTTGCTCTGGGCAACTACTCAGTGTGATGTGGTAACTTTCTAAAAGTACAAAGTTGCAGAAAAGAAGTTGACTTGCACATGGTTTGGGGAGTTTCTCCATTTAGGAATTCCCTATATCAATAAAATCACAGGTCCTGTCTTTCTCTCTCATACAGTTGGTGACAGAGTAAGAACTTGAATCCAGTGGAAGTTCTTTACACTATAACAGTTAGTTCTAAGAGAACATGACTATGTATATAGTACATTTTTAAAATCGTGCCTTTTCTCTGTTGTAAGGAACTGAAATTTTGATTAGAAAAAAGCAAAGCTAATGAATTCTCTTGTAATATTATGCTTTCACTGACAACAATTTTCACTCACTTATAAAAGCATAAAGTGTAAAAAAAGTGTAAGTAAAAAAAGAAAGGAAAAAAATTTATAAAATTAAACAGTGACTTTCTGGGTGAAATCTGAAATTGTAAATAAATGTTATATTCAGGCACTGAGGTGGAGTTTCTCTGGAGTAAGATATTAGGACAAAACTACCATTTTGATCCGTATTATACAATCAAGGAGTACTACACAATTTTCCCAAGATTTTAACAATATCTATTGTGAAAACTTGTGCTGTGTGCTCTTGCCCCACGGTCCACAATATGGATCTAATTAGCTTCAGCTGCCTTATGTTAGCAATAAAAAAGGGAAAGCTTTGTTCATCATCTAACATGGTCCAGTAATCAAAGGCTCAAAAATCATACATATCCTTCAATCCCCATACAAAGAAATAAACTTTTTAAAAATATCTCCCCACCGTGCGCTACCCTGCTAAGCGCGGTAACTTTCCGGCTCTAGGTTTTGACTAGATCTGGAAGTGATTTATGGATAGAAAGGAGACCGAGCCCTCCCCTTACTCCCTCCCATCCACCCCCGCCCAGATACCCGGCCTCGAAAGTACTTACACCGGCGTGGACGGACAGGGAATCTGGTTCCAGGCACATTTGTACTGAGCCTGAATAAAACTCTCAGTTCCCTCCAGCACAGAGCAGCTCACATTTTTGTTCACTATGTAGGCGCACCAGTTCCTGGGGCGGGGTAGAAAGAGAGGAGGATTAACTGTACAACGGGGAACAATGAGAATGGCAAAGAAAGGGTGACTCCAATATACATACAACGCCTGGGTGGCGAGGGCACGTGGGTGAGGAGGGGACTGTCTTTTTAATAAAACAAAAATGCGCTAAGTCTATGAAAGAATGAGTTCGAACGCCAAGGTGAGCCGCTCCAGCATCCGTGCCTCGGCGCGGGTCGGGGGCGCCCCCGGGCAGGAGATGCTGCCTCCCTCCGTCCGCGCCCCCCAGGGCTTGGCAGAGCCCGACTTCAGCGGGTGGCCGCGCCGGTCCTGCCCGTCTCCGGGCCGCCGCTGTCCCGCCTGCAGTCCTGCTCGTCCGCCTGCCCAGCCAGCTCCCCGCGCCCCTGACAGGCTCCCCAACCAGCCCCAGCCCAGGCGGTGCTCGCTGGGCCGGGCGCGGGGAGCCTACGTGTCACCCAGCAGCGCCCCGGGGACTCCGCGCTGCTCCCGGCGGGTGCGGGGCTGAGAGCTCGCTCCGGGGCGCGGAGGGCTGGGAGAGTGGCCGGCGGGCAGGCGGGGAAGCCCGCGCCTCCCAGGGGATTGGCCCCGGCCAGGGAAAGGGGGAGAGGCGAGGGGGCACTTACTTGTTCCGAACGCCGGGCCGGCTGGCCTGCCGCACATGGGGGGAGGCTTGGGCGAGCCAGTCCTCGCGGAGGGCCAGGAGCGCCAGCACCCACGCCCAGCCGCAGGGCCACATTCTGCTGCGCCCCGGGCTCGGATGGCCCCGCTGCTCCAGCTGCCGCAGCGGGCGCAAGGAGGGCGAAGGGGCGCGCTCCAGCGCCCGGCCCGAGGCGCCCTCGCACCGGGGCTCTGGGGTGGAGGGCAGGGGGCAGCCGCCCGGAGCCCGGGCCACCAGGTCTGCGAGCTGCTTCGGCCCCTCTTCCAGCGCCCCCCGCCCTCCCGCTCCGCACCCGGCCCCTCAGGCTACTTTCTCACACTTCTCCTTCTCCGGCTTTCCTCACCCTTCTCCTCTCCTCCTTGGGTCCCTCAATGACGCACAGGTCCCCCCGGTTGCCGCCCTCCTCTTTATTTCACTTCCCCCTCCGAAATGTGACTCTTGCCTCCGCCCGGGCTCCGTCTCTGTGTCTCCAGCCCCCTTCGCCTCTCTGCGGGGGGTTAGGGACAAGAGGATTGGGAGAAGGGTCTGTATTACAATATTCCAAATTACTCATTCCTTTGGTCTTTTCCCAGAAGCACAGGAACTCCGCCTTCCACCTTCCAGAGACACACACCCCCAGCCCCTCAGGAGCAGCAATCCGCAGCCTGAGAGTCTGTTCCCACCGGCATCCCTGGGTGCTGAGATCCAGCGCTGAGTCCAGGGGCATCTTTATCAGTCCCAGGGGAAAGGCACTCATCTGGATTTCCTCATCTGGCAAGAGGCATGCATTCACTCCTCTTTACTTATGTCCACCACTTTTATGAGCGGAGGGGAGATAAGAGGAAAACTAAGAAGACAGTGTCTTTTCTTTTTCATCTTTACAAAATACAGTTACACAAGTCA
This sequence comes from Bettongia penicillata ogilbyi, assembly GCA_023548195.1. Taxonomy (NCBI): domain Eukaryota; kingdom Metazoa; phylum Chordata; class Mammalia; order Diprotodontia; family Potoroidae; genus Bettongia; species Bettongia penicillata. Next base: position 697,894 of record JAJHZJ010000152.1, on the reverse strand, counting down.
GTAGTACTCATTTAAAACTTTCCAAATCAACACTGCACGTCCCTATTGACTTTGATCCCATTCGAAGAAACTTTTTTTTACTTCCCACCGAAAAGGAGCAGACAAAGCTACAGTGCAACTATCTTAGCCACGGTTGGGCTTTTTTATCTTTATCACCTTCATAATCAAGTACATGTTCTCTCTCTAACCAGAGATTTTCCCAGGGGCCCTTATATCAAACAAAGAACTGCCTAAAACAGGCTCGGGTCTCAGAATTGTGGTTTAGTATAGAATGGTGGTTAATTTTTAGAAGGTAAATCAAAGCGCTTACCCATACCATCTAGAAGTTTTTTTTTCTGGGTTTAGCATTTAGTACATAAAATGCTGCCTTCAGCATTTTACCAAATCTAATATTTTCTAACATTCCAACAGCCTTAGAAAAGTTGAAAGGCTTTTATTTGTATTTTGTTTTTCATTGTTGTCTTTTGACTTCCCTGTCTTTTAAACATTTTCTTATCCTCATCATCTCTTCTTGGAAAGGAGAAAACTTGACCGAGGGACTCCTTCGTACAAGTCCTAAACCAAGAAAAGAATTTTCATTTAGTATTTATGAGAAGTCATGAATTAATTTCAGAGTAAATTCACTGTGTCTGATTCAACTCTTAGTGTTGCCATGTGTTAACTATATATTTAACCATAATGTGTTAACATGGCATTACTGGCTGGAGCAACTTGGCCCCCAAAGGGAAGCTCTGTTGGAATATGCACAAACTAAAGAAATTAGTCTGAGTCAAAAAGATAACTCTGATGTTGACAGACTTTTCTGTCCTCTATTTTTTTTTTTTGGTTTGTTTCTGGTAACATCAGTGAAGCAAATTCCCTAACAAGAAACTTCTCTCAAGAGTTAAGCAGCAATTTCTACCATGTAAGGGTATATAATCCATCCATAGACTCTGGAAATGAGATATTATAAAATTGATGTAAGCTCGATATCATCCTAGCTTTCAAAAAAGACCACATAGGGGGAAATAGGAAAAATTGTTCAAAATTTTTTTTTCTGTTGGGTAACCCTGCCTGTATATCTGTTTAGTCCCCCATCAGCTGTTCAGGTTAAGAAGTAGAGAAATAAAAGACAGTGGAAGAAAAGAAAAGGAAACATGCCTTTCATGTCACAATACTAACAATGTACCATTTTTCCTTCAAATGTAATTCTCAAATATATGATGGGTTATTATGTTCATGGAAATGAAAGTATATTGAAATAATCTGGCAAACATTGAAACTCCAGCCAGACTCTGTGCTAGGTGATCAAGATATCAGGGCAGGATCACAGATAAATAGCTGTAAAGGATGTTGGGGACGTCAATTAGACTAACTCTGTCACCTGATAGGTGAGAAAACTGAGGCCCAGAAGGGAGAAGGGATTTGCCCTAAATCACGTAAATAGTAAATGGCGCAGTCATTTCAAAAGCCCCTTTGGTGACAAATACAACATTCTTTTCCAATTAGCTACAAGATATATACAAATAATATGAAGTAGACTCTAATAAGGGCAATGATATAGCTAGATAAAGATTTCCAAGAAAATCAGATGACAGAAAGATCACTTTCATCCAGGGAAAGGAGATGGTACTGGAGCTGAGCCACGAAGGAAAATAGCCTTATATCAACAGATGACTGTGTGGAATCTAATTTTCTTATAGAATTAATGGGACCTGACCAAGGATCTGAAGCCCAGATTCTTATAGAAGTGATCAGAGAAACTATTTAAATAACAATAAATTATATTGGATACTCTATAGGTATCTGAGGGGCATAGTGGAGTGACTTGGAGTCAGGAAGACACAAGTTCAAATTTTACTCCAGACCCTAGCTGTGTGACCAAAGCAAATTACTTAATCCCTTTCAGCCTCAGTTTTCTCATCTGTAAAATGGGTATAATAATCGCATTTGCTTCTCAGGTTGCACCTATTTAGCTGCATTTCCTTTCTGATAGGATTATTAGGCTGATAGATAAGAAAGATGTGGAAGATGTAGAATTAGATTTCAGTGAGCCATCTGACTACATCTCTTGTACTGCGAATTGATGGATGTTAGTTTGGTGATAGTACAGTCATATGCATGTAGTATTACTGCTTGAATGAACATGTCCAAAGGTGTTAATCTTTGGAAGGAGGTGTGCAGCAGTGTTTTGTCTTTGGCTCTTCTCTGTTCAGTGTTTTTTACCAGGTCCTTGAATTAAGATTCAATGCTTATCAAATTTGTAGGTAAAAGAAGATTTGAAAGGATGTTGTATATGTGTGTGTATAGATGTTGATTGACAATAGTTAAAATCCATGAAGTGTACAACAGAGTGGAACACTGGATCTAAACAAAATAAAATTAAAATAGATATATGTATAAACTCCTATACTTAAATTAGAAAGTCTAGTGCAAAAACACAATATACAAAAGACTTGGCCAAGTCACATGAAAGAGAGTTTTAGTTGCCTGCAAACTCAATATAAGTCAACAGCATAATGTGGCTGCCAATGAAAGCTAATATGATGAACTAACAAAGGCATAGCATTCAGATCAAGGGAGGTAATAGTCCCACTTTACTCCCTCTTGTACTAGTAAGACCACATCTAGAGTATTATGTTCAGTGCTGGGCGCCACATATTAAAAGGGACATTGCCAAGCTGGAGTTTATCCAGAAGAATGGATGAGGGGCACTTGAAACCATGTCATATGAGGACAGGTTGAAGGAACTGGGGATGTTTGCCTAGAAAATGTGGCTGATGATCACTGTTTCTCCTATTTGAAAAACTGTCATGTGGAAGAAGAATTAGACTTATTTGGGTTTCTAAATTCAGAGGTCAGAACTAGAGTCAACAGGTAGAGATCATAAGAATCCGAATTTCAGTTCAGTCTAAGGATGAACAATTATCACTGTCTAAAAATGGAAGCTGATGGCTTGTGTAGTGAGTTTCTAATCTCTGAAGATTATAGAATCCTAGATTTAGAGCTGGAAAAACCCATAGAGGTCATCTATTCAATTCATTTTTTTAAGCATCTATTTTGTTAGGTGCTAGAGATAAAAAAAAAAAAAGAATGAAACAATTCCTACTCCCGAGAAGCTTACATTCTAGTATAGCGCCTATGTTTTACTGAGATCCAGAGAAGTTAAGGGATATTTACATATGATTACTTGGGCTGAAGGGGGCAGTTTGGAGATTTGAACTCTGACTAGAAATCCAGTTCTTATTCCACTGCAATAATATGTTAAAGCAGAAACTAGATTAGTGCACGAGGTATGAGCTTGGATTAGATAATCTTTCAGGGTTCTTCCAGTTCCATGATCTAACCCAAAGGGCTGATTCCCAAGGGCAGACTACTTAAGACAACTCTTTACCCATTCTCTTTATTACCATGACAAAAGAGGAATCATGAAATAATAGATACTTAATAAATGATTAATTTTCTTTTGGCCTTTCTTTATACTCCTGCACTTAGCTAAGAGAATATAAAATAGGCCCATGTTTATACCTGAATGAACAAATAACTTGATGTTCCCTTGAGTACTTCATTTAACCTATCCCTAAGGACCTAGGACTTCATGGTCAGACTAGCACAGGAAGCTCAGTCACTGAAAGGAAATAATGTTACAATCAGTTCCTTTGTTTTGTTTTGATTACAGACCTATGAATTCAGCCACACAGGGAACTCCCTTTATCAAAAACTCTTCTGCAATCAAAACAACTCTGAGGTACCCACATCACACCTATCAGATTGGCTAACATGATAAAACAAGAAAATGATAAATGTTGGAGAAGATATGGGAGAGTTAGAATACTAATTCATTGCTGGTAGAGCTGTGAGCTGATCCAATCATTCCGGAGAGCAATTTGAAACTATGCCCAAAGGACTATAAAAATGTGCATACCCTTTGACCCAGCAATACCACTTCTAGGGTTGTTTCCCAAAGAGATGATAAAAATGGGAAAAGGACCCACATGTACAAAAATATTTATAACAGCTCTTTTTGTGGCAGCCAAGAACTGGAAATTGAGAGAATACCCATCAACTGGGGAAGGACTGAGCAAGTTGTGGTACATGAATGTAATGGAATACTATTGTGTTATAAGAAATGAAGAACAAGCAGACTTCAGAAATACCTGGATAAACTTATATGAACTGATGCTGAGTGAAGTGAGCAGAATCAGAACACTATACACAGTAATAGCCACAGTGTGTGAGGATTGTTTTTGACAGACTTAGTCCTCCACAATAAGGCAAGGACCAAAAACATTTCTGAAGGACTCATGATGCAAAATGTCATCCACATCCAGAGAAAGAACTATGGAGTCAGAATGCAGAATGAAGCAGATTATTTTCTCTTTTGTTATGTTTGGTTTTGTTTAATTTTACTCATGCTTTCTCCCATTCATTTTAATTCTTCTATGCAATCTGAGTGAAAGTGTGTTTAATAAGAATGTATGCATAGAACCCATATAAGATTGCATGCTGTCTTGGGTTTCAGTGATATAAAGTATTCAAGGCATATTGCAAAAGCCTCAAAATTATAGATAAATGTGAGCTATTAGTACTTAATGAGGAAAAAATTAAGTTCCAAAGGACTTTCCTAGTTAATACAAAGAATCTCCAGAAACAACCAGGACTACTTGGTTATGTTTTTAAAGTTAAAATGTACATCTTTTCTTTAAAGAGTAAATAAAAATTGGTGAGTAATAGAAATAAATGGGTACACATACAATCTTGTTTCATTTTTGTTTGCTCACTTTTCTTGTTATGTTCTTATTTATCTAAATAATTTTATTCATCAATGGAAGTTTAACTAAGATTTATTTTAAAAAAAATTTTAAAAATATTTGTAATGCTTCGCATACTTGGAAAATTCAGCTTCGAGCAGAAGCCACAGAACAACAGAGTGGAGGATATTTCCAGCCCAGAGTGACCTGGAAGACCAACAGGAAAGGTCTGAGAACTAGGATGTAGAGTGGAGATCAGCCCAGCCTTGGTTGCACAGCACAAGGAGAAGCAGGACCAGACCAGGCTTCAGGGAGGAAATCCTTGGCAGCAGCAGTAGTTCACAGATTCCTTAACCCACAGGTGCCAAAGGTCAGTGAGAGAGCTTTGTCAACCAGAGAGAGAAGGGAGCAAGGTCCTCCCCCTGGTCCCAGGCAGTGGTGGCAGCGGCAGCAGCAGGTGGAGCGCAGCTGTGGTGGCTGGGGCAGCAACCAGAGTCCATTGTTGGACCAGCTCAGCTTAAAGACCCTGGCAGAATTGAGCAGCTGATCTGAACCTCAATCCTGAGCATGGTCCTGGGGCATGGCAGAGCTGGAGGCCCCTGAGGAGTAAACTCCTCTCCCTTGACTGTGCCACCTTGGAGGAACTGAGAACTTACAGGTCCCCAGAGTATACCCTACTCTTGACAAAGGACACAAAAGTCAAGTAACTTGAGAAAATTGCCCAAAATAGGGGGGGAAAATAAGACTACAGAAGCCTACTTTCTTTGAACAGGTATTTTCTCCCATCCTTCCGAATGGGGAAGAACAGTGTTTACCATCAGGGGAAGACATAAAAGTCAAGGCTTCTGCATCCAAATCCTCCAAAATAAATATGCAATGCAAATCATGTAAAAGAGGTGGAGGAAAAATTGGGAAGACAAATGAGAGCAGTGCAAGAAAATCATGAAAAGTGAGTCAACATCTTGCTAAAGGGACCCTAAAACATGCTGAAGAAAATAACACCTGTAAAAATAGGCTAATTCAATTGGCAAAAGAGGTTCAAAAAGCTGATGAGGAAAAGAATGCTTTAAAAAGCAGAATTAGTCAAAAGAAAAGGAGTTTCAAAAGTTCACTGAAGAAAATAGTTCTTTAAAAATTAGAATGGAACAGATGGAAGCTAATGACTTTATGAGAAACCAAGAAATTACAAAACAAAACCACAAGAATGAAAAAATGGAAGATAATGTGAAATGGCTTATTGGAAAAACAGCTGACCTGGAAAATAGATCCAGAAGAGACAATTTAAAAATTATGGGACTACCTGAAAGCCTTGATCAAAAAAAGAGCCTAGACATCATTTTTCATGAAATTATCAAGAAAAATGCTCTTGGCAGAGCCAAGATGGTGGAGTAGAAAGACACACATACTCAAGGTCTCCCCACACAGCCCATAAAATATCTGTAGAGAGGGACTCTCAACAAATTTTGGAGCAGCAGAAGTGGAGAACAATAGAGTGGAGGAGATTTCCAGCCCAGGGTGACCTGAAAGGCCCATGGGAAATGTCTGTTGCATGGGTCGTGGAGCAGAGCACGGAGCCCAACCCAACCCTGGCCCAGTGGCGCAGCTTGTGAACAGCCTTCAGGGGTGGAATATCCAGGTGCAGAAACCCTAGTCCCAGGAGCAGCAGTTCCCAGATCCCTTAACCCATAGGCACCAAAGGTCAGTGACGGGGTTTCTCAGCTGGCCAGGAAGGGAGAAAGGCCTTCCATAGCTCCAGCAGCAGGCAGCAGCCACAGAGGCTGCACAGCAGCCCATACAGACCACACCATTGTTGGAACATAAAAACCCCTGGGAGCACTGAGAAGCTGATGCTTGCCTCCACCCTGTGTGAAGGGCCTGGGTGGAGCCGGTCTTTGTCTCACACTGAATGGTGGCCTTGCCCATCCAGCTTATCTGAAAATCAGCCCCCAGTGCTGACTTGGCAAAACTGGAGGCCAGATGGCTGTGGAGAAGAACCTCTGCTAAGATTCCAGGCACAAAAGTTCCTCTCTGTGCCCAGACCAGTACACTCTTGATTGTGCCACCTTGGAGGAACTGAGATCTCACAGATTCCCAGAGTATACCCTACTATTGAAAAGGACCCAAAATTCAAGTAACTTGTTGGGAAAATGCCCAAAAAAGGGAAAAAGAATAAGACTATAGAAGGTTACTTTCTTGGTGAACAGATATCTTCTCCCATCCTTTCTGAAGAGGAAGAACAATGCTTACCATCAGGGAAAGACATAAAAGTCAAGGCTTCTGTATCCCAAACATCCAAAATAAATATTCAGTGGGCTCAGGCTATGGAAGAGCTCAAAAAGGATTTTGAAAATCAAGTAAGAGAGGTGGAAGAAAAATTAGGAAGAGAAATGAGAGAGATGCAAGAAAAGCATAAAAAGCAGGTCAACACCTTGCTAAGGGAGACCCCCAAAAATGCTGAAGAAAATAACACCTTGAAAAATAGGCTCACTCAATTGGCAAAAGAGGTTCAAAAAGCCAATGAGGAGAAGAATGCTTTCAAAAGCAGAATTAGCCAAATGGAAAAGGAGGTTCAAAAGCTCACTGAAGAAAATAGTTCTCTCAAAATTAGAATGGAACAGATGGAGTCTAATGACTTTCTGAGAAACCAAGAAATCACAAAACAAAACCAAAAGAATGAAAAAATGGAAGAGAATGTGAAATATCTCATTGGAAAAACAACTGACCTGGAAAATAGATCCAGGAGAGACATTTTAAAAATTATGGGGCTACCTGAAAGTCATGATCAAAAAAAGAGCCTAGACATCATCTTCCATGAAATTATCAAGGAAAACTGCCCTGACATTCTAGAACCAGAGGGCAAAATAAGTATTGAAAGAATTCATTGATCACCGCCTGAAAGAGATCCAAAAAGAGAAACTCCTAGGAACATTGTGGCCAAATTCCAGAATTCCCAGGTCAAGGAGAAAATATTGCAAGAAGCTAGAAAGAAACAATTCCAGTATTGTGGAAATACAATCACGATAACACAAGATCTAGCAGCTTCCACATTAAGGGATCTAAGGGCGTGGAATAGGATATTCCAGAAGTCAAAGGAACTAGGACTCAAACCAAGAATCACCTACCCAGCAAAACTGAGTAGAATACTTCAGGGGAAAATATGGTCTTTCAATGAAACAGAGGACTTTCAAGCATTCTTGATGAAAAGACCAGAGCTGAAAAGAAAATTTGACTTTCAAACACAAGAATGAGAAGAAGCATGAAAAAATAAACAGCAAAGAGAAGTCAGAAGGGACTTACCAAAAGTGAACTGTTTACATTCCTACATGGAAAGATAATATTTGTAACTCTTAAAATGTTTCAGTATCTGGGTAGTTGATGGGGCCACACACACACACACACACACACGTAGCACAGGATGAGTTGAATAGGAAGGGTTCATATCTTAAAAAAAATAAAATTAAGCAATGAGAAAAAATATATTGAGAGGAGAAAGGGAGAAATGGAATAAATTATCTCTCATAGAAGAGGCAAGAAAAATTTTTTCCATTAGAGGAGAAAAGGGGGGAGGTGAGAAGGAAAAAGTAAAGCTTACTTCCATCACATTTGGCTCAAGGAAGGAATAACAAACACACTCAATTTGGTATGAAAATCTGTCTTACACTGCAGGAAAGTAAGGGAGAATAAGGGTGAGGGTAGATGATGGAAGGGAGGGCAAATGGGAGGAGGGAGCAATTAGAAGTCAACACTTTTGGGGAGGGACAAGGTCAAAAGAGAGAATTGAAGAAATGGTGGGGCAGGATAGGATGGAGGGAAATATAGTTAGTTTTACACAACATGGGTATTATGAAAGTCATTTGCAAAACTACATATATATATAGCCTATACTGAATTGCTTGCCTTCTCAGTGGGAATGGGTGGGGAGGGAGGAAGGAAGAGAAGTTAGAACTCAAAGTTTTAGGAACAAATATTAAAAATTGTTTTGTGCACAACTGGGATATAAGAAATACAGGTAATGGGGTACAGAAATTTATCTTGCCCTACAGGACAAGAGAGAAGATGGAGATAAGGGAAGGGAGGGGTGTTAGAAGGGAGGGCACATTGGTGGAAGGAGCAATTAGAATGCAAGGTGTTTTAGGGTAAGGGGAGGGGAGAGATGGGGGGAAAATTTGGAACTCAAAATTTTGTGGAAATGAATGTTGATCACTTAAAATAAATTTAAAAAAAAAAAAAGAAAATTCAACTTCCCCAGCTGTCACCACCTGATATTCCTTGCTCTTTCAAAAGTTCTTTTGATAGAGTCAGGCAGACAGAAATCACTGAGAGCAGTGAACAGATGGATCATGTGCCTTAGTCCAAGTGGTGCTGGAATTCTATTAGCCCCCTGGTGCTTCAAAAATAAAGTGAACAAGAAATATTTTAGATATGAAATACATTGGCAAAGCATCCTTAAAACTTCTCTACTTCAAATCTTCAATATTAATTCTGTGTTGAGGATATTCTGATATGGATGCTCTAAATTTCGAGAAATTGACAAAAGTCTAACTGCCTGTAATATTAAAGGAATCAGTCATATGCAAAATCTATTTTGCTTTTTTTAAATGCTCATGTACTTTCTGGCATTTCTTTTTAACCAATATAGTTACAGATATACTCTTTTGTAACTACACTGAAATCCTATGAGCTAAAAGATAGGCAGTGTTGTAAAGGAAACAAAAATAGTAGCTCTTCGAAAATCCATTCGTTCAGGAACTTTGAGTAAGTGTGTGCAATGCACTTAGTCCTGTGAAAACTGTCTTGTGGAAAAAAAGGTGCAGAGAAACTGTATACATGATCCCTCTTTCTTATTTATACTTTAATACTTCAAACTTAGATCTATGATTTCACTGGTGGACATACATCTTCTACCAAGGCAGATTGTCTGTTGCCAATGTAGTGTTCACTATTGGTGAATTTACCCTGGATAACATACTTAGATACTATCACTAGACCTATATTAAAAGCCTTCTCTGCTCAGTGAGATGACGTTCTGTTTCTCAACTCTGAGTATATTCAATGGCTGGCTATCTCCCATACCTTGAGATATGGCTGGCTGTCCCCCATACCTGGAATGCTTTTCCTCCTCATCTCTACATCTTGTTAAAGCATCACCTTCCGCAAGAAGCCTTTCCTAGTCCTCCTTAATTTTAAGTGACTTCCCTTTGATACTACCTTCAATTTTCTTGTATATATTTTGTTTGTAAATAGTCGTTTGCATGTTATCTCCCCAGTTAGATTGTAAACTCCTTGAGATAAAGGACTAATAAAATATTGCCTACATCAAAGAACTCACTTTCTATCAAAATGCTACAGTATGCACATGCAAGGTAATCTGAGATTAGGAGAGTACACTATCAGGGGGATCAAGGGATGTTTCCAAGAGGAGGTAGTTAGTGCCTTAGTTAAGTGTAAAGAAAGACAAGGTGAGGAGGGAGAGCATTCCAGACATAGAGGCAGAAGATGGAATGTTGGGTTTTGGCGATAACTAGTGGTCTAGTTTGTCAGGAACATATTAAATATGAAGAGGAATAATGTGAAATGAGGTTGTAAGGGAAGTTGAAGCCAGACTATGTGGCCTGAAAAAATGCAAATGGGAAACACTGAAGCTTTTTCAGCAGAGGACTGATGTATTCACACCTCTAGACTAACACTAAATAACCTAAGAAGGTTATTTTGGCAGCTGTACAGGGAGATTGACAAACAGATGTTAGGGAGCTTTTTCTGTTGTTCATGAAAGACAGGATAAGGTGCCTGAATTAGAGTAAAGAAGTTGTGAGTAGAGAGAAGGAAACAGATGAAAGAGAAGCCAGGGTCATCTCCATGGCATTATCAAGCATCTGCAGAGGAAATTTTGTCAAAAAGGTGTGGGAACTTTGGTGTCAGTTTATCAGTAAATAAACATTAAGCACCTACTACTACCTGGCAGGCACTGTGCTAAGTGCTGGGGTTTTAAATACAAAAAAGACAGTACTTGGCCATAAGGAGCTTACAATCTAATGGAGGAAGACAACACAGTAAAGCAGCCTTGCCAACTCTGAGTTCAACAGCACAATACAACTACCAAGAGAGTTAATGCAATCTGGAATTTCTGGCCAAAAGCTGCTTAAAAGGAGGCCACCCATACACATCCCATAGACCTAGTCCAGCAAAAACCTGAAATTCTCTCCAGATCAGATAATGATCAAGAAATCCAACGAGAAACTACAGCAAGGGACTACTTCCATGCTGAGATTGTACAAAAGACCCAGGTAATCAGAAAGCAGAGCTACTAGCAAAGTCAGAGCCAGTAGAGGCAAACTCCTAAGTCCTCATTAAGACCATAGAAGAAAAGAGGCCCTCATCTGGCTACCTTCACTAGCTAACAAGGCTCCTTGTCCCTAGACAGTAATATCTGAGGACTGAGAAAGCCCAGAGTATTCAGAAGGGCTGCAGAGTAATGGGAGCCCCAACTGAAAGCACCAGAAAGTTGCAATGGCCAGTGAAATTCAGAGCACTCAGATTGGGACAGACCAGTTATCTTCTTCCTTAAGTTTTTGGTTATCTTTTTCCAATTGGTTGACTTTCTTTTCATAATTTTCATGATTTTCTTGGATTGTTCTTATTTTACTTATCCCTAGTTTTTCCTCATCTTGTCTTATTTGATTTTTTTCTAAGAAAAGCTTTTTGGGGGCTTGCAACCTTTTGACTTTTTTCTTTAGTAAGAATGGCTTTTTAAACTTTACTATCTTTTTCTGAGTATGAACTCAGATTTTCTCTATTCCCATAGTAGCTATCAATGGTCAGGTTCTTTCTCCTTTGATTACTCATCATTATTCATTTTTAGTAGTTTATTATTATATTTAGGTTCTGTTCTCCAAGTATGGTGTCTTCAAGTTTTCTACACTGTTGTTTTCTAAGCACAGTCTAAGGGACTGACCTTGGGCGCCCCTCTCTGCCTCTGTGTCATGGCTAGGGCCCCCAGCATGCTCTAGCTTCCTGCAGTTTCTGCAGTGATTATAAATTTCAGCTCACCCCTCTGCCCTCCTGCAAACACCCAGTCAGCAAGGTCCTCTGCAACCTCACTAGGCTCACTCTTCCTTGCCCACAGCCACAGCCCAGGACAGAGTCTGGTCAGCATAGTTGGATCTGGTGTCCTACCACAGTGGAGGGTTCTTCAACCTTCCCCTACTTAATTGTCCTTCTCCCACACTGAAGCTAAGGCTGCTGCTGACCCAGCAGCACACAGAGCTTGTAGTTTGTTGATTTAGCAGAGTCTGCTAGGAGGTGTTTGCTCTTCACTCAACCCAAACACATGCCCCCTCACCCCCAGGTCAGGTCATTCCTATGGTCTTCTCAAGTTGTCTTAGGAAGATAACCACTTTATTCTAATTTTTAACTATTTCTGCAGCTCTAAGTTCACTTTGAGGTGATGTTTTGTCTTGTTTGTGGGGAAAACTTGGAGAGCCTGGTATTTTCTGTCCTATTCTGCCATCTTCCCTGAAAATAAATATCTTAGAAGAGAAAGTGTAAAACCTTACCCAAGTAATAGACTCCCTGAAAACTAAACCAAATAGAAATCAATGACTCTTTGAAATACTAAGATGTATTAGATGTATTCAAACGAAACCAAGTGATTTGTGGAAAAATACTTTAAGAACCATTGAACTTTCTAACCATGGTTTTTTTTTATCCTGTATGCCACATTTGAAGAAATCATAAATCAAAAGTACCCAGATCTATGAAAAGCAGAGGGCAAGGCAAAAATAAAAAATAATTTACCAAGCACTTCCTAAAGCTCCAAAAGATAAATATCCAGACATGTCATAATCAAAATCCAGGACTTTCATAGCAAAGAAAAAATATTGAAATTGTTTCAGAGAGAAACAATTCAAGTACCAAGGAACCACAGTCAGGATAACACAAGACCAAGCAAATTTTGCCTCTCATAAATGAGAGAATAAAATTACAAAAAACGTCTTCACACAAATAAAAACAGATCTAAATAATTAGAGAAAGAAATTAGTCATGGATAGGATAAGCCAACTATGACAACACTATTAAGTTAATTTATTTATTCAGTGCCACACCAATCAAACTACCACAAGATTACCTTACAGAGCTAGAAAAAAACAAAAACAAAATCTACCTGGAGTAATATCAAGAATCTCAAGGAAATAACAAATATGAAAGGTGAAAAGAGGGTCTAGTAGTACCAGATCTATTAAGATCCCCTTAATAAAAGGATTTGTTCTGTATAACTTGGACTCAGTCAAAAGGCCACACCCAAGGACCTAGAAGGTCACATATAACCTACAGGCTGTAGGTTCTTCACTCCTGGAAAATCAACTTGAAACTATACCCCAAAAGTTATTATATTGTGCATACCCTTTGACCCAGCAATTCCATCACTAGTTTTATACCCCAAAGAGCATTTCTTTTTGTGGTAGCAAAAGAACTGGAAAATGAAGGCGTGACCATTAATTGGAGAATGATTGAATGGTATATGAATATATGGTCATATGTGATATAATGTTATTATGCTATAAGAAATTATTAATGGGATGGTTTCAGAGAAACCTGGGAAGACTAGTATGAACTGATCCAGAGCAGAACCAGGAGAACAACTTATACAATAGCAATAGTATAAATATATATTATAAATCAGGGGAATGCTTGGAATAGAATATTCCAAAAGGTAAAAGGAATAAGCCTCCAACCCAGAATAAGTTACTCTGCAAAGTTTAACGTAATATTACAGGGAAAAATGAACTTTTAGTGAAACTGAAGATTTTAAAGTACTTCTCATTATAACCCTTGGCTCAAAGGGCCATTGGTATAGGGCTCCCTGCATTGATGAGATTGATTATGCAAAGTTCGCTTTAGGAAGCGAAGAGTTGGTGAGAGCTAGTGGGAAAAGAGATCCTGGCCTTTGGGCTTCCAGATTCAAGAAAGAAGTCATTCTATTCTAGACTCTTTCCAGTTCTCTGAAGGTAATTCTAGGAAGAAGTCAACCAGATTGGAGCTGGCAACCTCTATCATGTCCTTATCTCAGCTAGCGTAGAGGCTTCAGAGAATTTCCTCTTGGGTGAGATCTAAGACTCTCTCTCAGTTGAGCTGAGTTCATTTTGTGTTGTCTGGTATAAATTATCTTAAATATACTTTGATTTCTGCTTTGCCATTGATTTTTAAAAATGGGTTTACTTACTATTTATTTACTATTGTTTATTTACTATTATGTGTTCATTGTGGAACTGGCATCTGTAATATTAATGGAATAATAAGATCTTCCTGGCCCATTGTAGGCCTTAGGTAGAGCCCACTGGGGGAAGGACTTGGTTAAGGAGGAGCTTACTTAAGGGGAGGCTTGCTTGTAGGAAGGCTTCCACACCTTTTGGTACTAAGTTGATTAGGCTTAGGCACTGAGCCATGAAGGTTGTGATGACTTCTGGTTCTAAGAAGTGTATATATACTCTGAATTGGTATTTTGCTTTGGGGGTTTGCTTTTGAGAAGGACTGCTTGACTCTCTGGTTGAGACTCTGAGCAGCTGTGTGTTCAGACTCCCTCCTCTCTCCCCTACCCCCTGCTCGGATGTAAAGGCTCTCTCAATCCAGTGGTGTATGTAAAGTGTAAAGTGTATAGTAATGTTGCTTTGATTCAGGCAGTCAGAGCCCTGTCTGTTGGTCTTTATGTTAATTTTTCTGCTTGTATTTTCTCTGATGTTCAGGGTGCTGACTTTTCTCCTGAACTAGTGAATGTAATTAAAGATTGTTGACCCCTTAAGAGTTACTTTCCTTCAAGAAAAGTGGATCCAAGACCCTGTACCAGCAGGTCATCCTGAGTATGCCAAGTTGCATCAAGCAAGAAGAGAGTCAAGCTTGTTGTTGGTTGTCCTTCATTCTCAAAGAGGACCAATGACATCAGTGGGGGATGTTTTGACTTTCAAGTGAGTTGGGTTTAAGTGAGGCAGAGCTGTGCAAAGTCATCAGCCTCACTCTCTCCTCCAGAGACTTAGAAGCCAGTCATCCTGACCTATGTCTTGCCTTAGGCACATTAAAAGGTATAGAGGTCAACAGTAAGTAGCTGCTAGTCCTGCTGCATTCTACCTTTATAAAACCAAATCTAAAATGCCACTTTGGAGGCCACATTTTAGAAAAGACAGTGACAAACTGAAGAGGACCCAAAAGAAAGTGACCAGGATTTCTGAAGGTCTGGAGTTTCTTCCATATTAGGATTGGCTAAAGGAAGGAAGTAGGGATGTTGAGCGTAGAACAGAGAAGATTTGAGCATAGAAGGTGAAGAGGGACAATAGCTTTCCTCAAGTATTTAAGAGTTATGGAGTCTGAATGCAAATCAAAGCATACTATTTTCACTTTCTGTTTGCTTGCTTATTTCTTTCTCATGGTTTTCCCTTTTGTTCTGACTTCTTTCATAATGGGACTAATGTGGACATATGTGCAAAATGATTATACATGTATAACCTATATCAGATTACTTGTTATCCTGGGGAAGGGGGAGGGGAGGGAAGGAGGGAAAAAAATTTGGAGCTCAATATCTTACAAAGATGAACGTTGACAACTATCTTTACATATATTTGGAAAAATAGAAAATACTATTAAGTAAAAAAAAAAGAAAAGGAAAAAGTATTTAAGAGTTCTCTTGTAGAAGAAGGATTAGAAGGACCTGCTTAGTCTATAAAGGCAGAGCTAGGAGCAAGTGTGTAAAAGAGGCAGATTTCAACTTGATAATAAAGGAAAACTTCCTAGCAATTAGAACTATCCAAAACTGGAGCAGGCTGCCTTGGGAGGTAGAGGGTTCCTCCACTTTCAAGCAAAGGCTGAAGCATCAGGTGTTGAGTATGTTGTAATAAGGATTCTTGTTCAGATATGGGATAGACTACATGGATTCTGAGGTTTCTTACAAATTTTCATTGCGTGACTTTTATTTTTCTGCTCATAAGAAAGTGCTTCTGAGAACATTTTAATGAGATTTGGAATTCTGAAAGAAGTTTCATGACTTTACATAAATTAGTACAGATTCAGGAATCAGTTCCATAATGGATTTTCTCTTCCCTGCCAGAAACAAAATTGGTTACTGATGCCATTTTTCCCTTAATTTTTTCAGATGCTTTTTATTCATAAGAGTACTCCCTGCAGCTAACTGGACTGCCATGTAGTAAAGTTAGAAGCTAATTTCAATCATATACTTACAGTGCAGTTTTTAAAAATTCATAATAGGAAGCATTCATTTGGGGGAAAAGGCTGCTGGAACTTTTTAAACTTCCTGATTGAACTATAATAGTTGTTTAACAGAAAAAATATTTATATATAGATATAATACATATAGACACATATATACATAACATACTAAGCTAAAATCTATTTCATCTTCATCAATAAGAGCTGTTTTTTTGGAAGCTCAACCAAATATTTTAAAATTATGCAAAAGATTATGAAAAAGATAAATGAAATTCAGCACGAGGCTGATGCAAACTCATCAACTAATAGAGGAACTATTAAACTAGGTAATATATATATACTACATATTGCTATATACTATATATATACTATATATACTATATATAACTATATAAACTAGATAATCCACAAGTGAGCATTCTGAATAAAAATATTGCATTTTAAATAAACTTTGAAATCAAGTTTGAAAGTCAAATGTTTAATTTGTTGTGTATTTGAAGGAAGAAGCAAACTGTATGTAATGGAAATTGCACTTTCATTTTCAGTACTCTTTTTCTATTCTGCTAAATATCTATATATGGAAATACTAATTTTATTTGGTGTTTAAAATTTAAAAAATTTCCAGACATAATCCATAACTTGCAATGATATTTTATTGAATGAATGGACTTTTTCCATTAATAAGTCAGCATTAAGTTATTCTGAAATATTACATGTTTTGACAACAAAATAATTTTGAAACTAAGTTATAGTTCTCTGCTGTTAATAAACTATAATATTTGCTCAGCAAGTCAAGGATGTTTGTTGATCACCTACTAGGCCAAGTCATTATAATCCTTTCCACGGATTAGATCAGAAGAGGTCCTCGAGATCTAACTGAAAAGACAAAGCATACACACTTGAAATGAATTTAGCAGTTACAATGACAGCCTGACACATACAGAAATATATAATACAAGCAGAAAAGATGCTCTCCAGAGGCAATACAATTTAAAAGAGGGACAAACATTCAATGGGATTAATTTGGGAAGGCTTCAAGGAGGAGGAAAACTGCATCCCTCAGCTCCAGCCCTTTCCTGGCACTTTAACCCTGGTCTGGGGCAATGCCAATGGCAGTAGCTGTAACTGTGCTAGTTGGTCAATCAACTGATATTTATTAAATGCCCACTTTGCTAAGCACTTAGGATACAAAAGGAGGATAAAGACAGTCCCTGTCCGCAAAGAATTCACAATCTAATGGAGGAAAAAAATCCACAACCTATAAAAAGGATAAATAGGAAATAATTATCAGAGAGAAGATACTAGAATTAATGGGGGCTGGAAAAAAAGAATTTTAGTTGTGACTTAAAGGAAACCAAGGAAGCCAGTTAGCAGAGATGAGGAGGGAGAGCGTTCCAGGCATCAGGACAGCCAGAGAAAAGACCTAGAATTGAGAGATGAAGTGTCTTGTTCGTGGAGCAGCCCACAAGTCCAGTGTCACTGGACTGAAGATGAAGAGTATGTACTGGGGAGTAAGGTATGATAAGACTGGAAAGGTAAGAGGAGGCTGGGTTATGGAGGGCGTTGAACACCTAGCAGAGGATTTTGGATTTGATCCTAGAAATGATGGGGGTAGTGATAGTAATAGTTAACTGTAACAGTGACAGCACTTTAGTAAATCTCCCCGGCCCGCCCCCAACCCTGTTGTCCACTCATGCTCCCTCTTTCTCTTCCACTGGTCACTCTGTAGTTGAAGCCTCTGGCTATGGAGGCTGTGTCATCACACTTAAAGCAACATGGGGTAGGGACCATTGGCTGTCCCTTTACCTCCAAACACCATTTTGGGTAGCAATCTCTCAGGTCTTTGACCACCCTCAGTACTCTTGTACACTTCTCACTTCTCAAGATTTCATTTCTCTCCTTCGTTTCTGTTGAGATGAAAAGACTGTCTTTTCAAATATGGCCATGGCCTCACGGTTCCTAGCTCTAGAGTAACCTCTTTCTGCCTTTAGTGACCAACTTCAGTAGAGATAAAGGAAGGCCAGCCTCTTCACATGTATCTTTAATTTCTCTCCAGTGTCTTCTCACCTGCTGCCTACAAACATGCATCCTTAAAGAACCCTCATGACTCAGCATCTACCTCAGAGGGTTGTTGGGAGGCCTAAGGGAGATATCTGTAAAGCGCTTAGCACAAAGCTTAGAACTTAGTGGACCTTCACAAACGCTTATTCCCTTCTTTCTGTATCCTTCAAGGTCCTTCCTCCTTCCACAGCTGTACTCCTAGAAAAGCTACTCTGATTGCCTCCACTTTATCTCATGCCTTAACTCTGTAGTCTGCCTTCTGACCTTATCACTCAGCTGAAACTGCTCTAAAATTACCAATGATTTCTTAATTACCAAAACCAAACTCTTTCCTATTTTGTTTACTTGTTACCTACCCCATTAGACCGTGAGCTCCTTAAGGTCTTCTACCCCCTTTTCTTGGCGTCCCCAGTACTTAGCACAATGCCTGGCTCTTGGTAAGTGTTTACTAAATGTTTATTGACTGACTTTTTCTCAGTCCTCATCCTAATTGGCCATTCTATAGCACTTGACACTATTGACAACCCTCCTCATGGATATACTCTCTCTCCTCTCTGGGTTCTCAGACTGTTTCTATTTCTTCTATTTGTTTATACCTGTATGGCCATCTTCTCAGTCTCCTTATCATGTCTCCAGTTGTAGGTTTACTCCCGAAGGGCTCTGTTTTGTTCCTTTTTCTCTACTCTCTTGATAATCTCAGTAGTTCCTATGGGTTTAATTATCAATTTAAATATCAGTTTTCTCCTTGGCCCCACTTCTGTTTTCCCTCTGGGAAGTTAAAGTTAGAAGTTAAAAGACCGTTGTCATTCAAAACCTCCTAACATTTTCCCTCCTTGGTCTGCTATAATTTTGCTCACCTCATACTCAGTCTCAGGGAAAGAAATTGAAAAAGCCATAACTGAGCCCTAAATGAAAAAAAAAAAAAACCCAGACCAGATGGAATTTACAAGCTAAGTCTATTAAAGATTTAAAGAAAATTAATTTCAGTAACATATAAACTGTTTGGTGGGGGGGAAAGGGAAAAGAAAAGACCTTACCAAATTTCTTGACATTACAAATATGGTCTTGATATCTAAACTAAGGAGAGTCAAAAGAGAGTAAGAAAATTACAAGCCAACTTTCCTAATGAACATTGGTGTAAATAATTTTAAACAAAATATTGGCAAGGAGGCTACAGAAACCTATCACAAAGATTATCCATTATGAGCAGGTTTCATTTATACCAGGAAGTCAATGTTAGTTCAATATTAGGAAAACTATTAACAGAACAGACCATATGACTATCAATAAAACCCCCCATATAATCATATCAATCTAAAGAGAAAAAGCTTTTGACAAGGTACAGCATCATTTCTGTTTTAAAAAAACAAAACAAAACTAGAAAACATAGGAATAAGTAGACCTTTCCTTAATGCAATAAGTAACATTAACCTAAAAACAAGGAGCCAGCATTATGTGTAATGGGGATAAACAACAGAGGCCTTTCCTATGACATTATGGGTCAAACAAATGCCCATTATCACCAATACTATTTGATAAGGTGTTAGAAATGCTAGCTATAGCTGTAAGATAAGAAAACAAGATAAGAAAATTTAGGGAATAATTATAGGCAATGAGGCCAAGAGGTGAGGTGATGTGCTTATGATCACACAGGCCATTAATCCAGATTCAGTGATTTTTCTATTACACTCTAGGTATTAACTTGGTTTTTCATGATTCTTTCTAGAACTAGAGTTCCAATGCACTGTCCTTTCTTCTGGCTTACTGCAAGAATGACATCTTTTGAACCAGAACACTCCACATACACTTCAACTTTACCTGCCTGGACACTTTGGACTGAGTTTATTTACCCAATCTGTAATTCCAGCTTTGTTCTCATCCAGAAAGGAAGACTGTAAATTGCTTGTCATTTTTTAGTGTTCCTGCACAAATTCTATCTTAATTACTAACTAGATATTTCATTTCCCTCCACCCAAAGAGATTTTTTTCATTTTTGGAGAGGGAGAGATCTCCCTAAAAAAATTATATAGTTCTATGCCATCACTCATTAAAGGGACAATTCAACCCAACACTCAGTTCACTGTCAAAGTTCATATGCTGTCCCCAGTAATGCCCCCTTTTCCCTCTAATCTCTCCCCCAACAAGCTCTTGCTTCAAACTTTATAGAAAAAAATTGAGGTTACCCACTAGAAACTCCCTCTTCCCTCTTTCCCTTCCTCCTCAATTCACGATGCCCTGCCATCATCTTCACCATTTCCTCTTTATTTCACCCTGATGAATGCCAAACTCTGGTGAAGATGTGGCCCTTCTCCTTAAGGCCAAAATACATCCTTGATCACATATCTCCCATCTTCTGCCCCAGGTTGTCTCTACTATCCTCTCCTCTAATCAATCTTCGATCTCTGGTTTATTTCCTCATGTTTACAAACGCTAGTGCCAGCATAACATTCTACCACGCTTACAAAAACCTTCACTGTATCCTACTGTCTACAATAACCACCATCCTATATCTCCAGTCCGTGTTTCAACTTTCTCTCCTCCAGTCATTTTGTTGCTGTTGTGCAGTCGTTTCAGTCATGTCCAAATCTTTGTGACCCCATTTGGGGTTTTCTTGGCAAAGATACTGGTTTGCCATTTCCTTCTCCAGTCCATTTTACAGATGAGGAACCTGAGGCAAACAAGTTAAGTGACTTGTCTAGAGTTACATAGCTAGTAAGTGCCTGAGGCCAGATTTGAACTGTGCCACCTAGCTGTCCCACCCACCTCTCCATGTGGAGACCAGAATATTCTTTTCTTAACCCCCATTAATCTAGCTTCTGACCTATATCACTTAACTGGAACTGCTTCTCCAAAATTCTCACCTACCCACTAAATCTAGTGGGCTTTTCACAATCCCTTCCCTTCTTGATCTCTCTGCAACATTTGACACCATTGGCCTCCTTTCCTCTTGGATACTCTCTCCTCTCTGGATTTTTGGAACATTCCTCTCTGCTGGTTCTTCTGATTGTCTTGACCACTCATTTTCGATTTTTCGCCAGACCTCTATTCATGTCATTCTCACCATCTGTGGGTCTAATCCTAAGGCTCTGCCCTGGACCATCTTCCCTCTTCTTTTCCTCCTTGTGATGTTTAAAAAGTTCAAGAAACAAAATTTCTGAATAATTAGTCATTTTATTAATAATGCTAACATTTTAATAAAAAGATCAGTGGCACTGTCAAATGCCAAAGACCCCCTCATGGTGGTGGGCTTATACTGTATATACTTTTAGAAGAGTGGGTATTCCTGAGTGTGCAATCAACTCTGGTTAACAATAAGAGAATGAGTTCTATAATGAGGTATGAGTTATATTTCAATGAAGGTCTTGAGGTACATGACACTAAGCACCCAAATCTTGGTCGAAGAGATTTATCAATTTCCGTATCACCTGTCTGACAAAAGGGAGAATCCACATTTTCCCAGATCAGTCTGAGTAAACACAAATGAGCAGGAATTAGCCTAAACTTAGAATTTCTTTTACTGCCTTTGATGAGATCTTAGCCTGGATAAGTCTTTGAGGAAGATTACTTACACTGGTAGATTTCTGGATGAGGAAGTAGAAAAATTACTGGATGAGGAAAACCTTGTCCTGATTCAATAATTAGTTATTAGTATATGCCAGAAGCAATCATTTCTCTCATCTGTGATGGTGATGTTAATTAACAGCTCTAATGATGACTCTCAGATGTAGGCAGATAGTTTAAAGTTCATTGTCAGACTCCAGTCTCCCCTCAAACCTCAGACTCTGCCTTTTGGACACCTTAAATCCCATATATTTCACAAAGTCCAAAACAGAATTCATTCTTTCCTCCAAATCCACTCCTCTTCATGTGAACAGAGAGCAAAACAAAGTTTTTATGGTCTTTGCTTACTCATTTATTTTAATCAACTGGTGCAGTTCGTATATATATGAAGCTCTGTATAGCTTTCATTGGGACCATATCAACTCTTTCCTTATAAGAGCTCTAATTATTTGGTAAAGAGTATCTCCAGAGATCTTCAGTTTCTCCTCTTTTCTTTTACTCCTAAG
This sequence comes from Bettongia penicillata ogilbyi, assembly GCA_023548195.1. NCBI lineage: Eukaryota > Metazoa > Chordata > Mammalia > Diprotodontia > Potoroidae > Bettongia > Bettongia penicillata. Next base: position 675,825 of record JAJHZJ010000152.1, on the reverse strand, counting down.
TGAATCACTAGGCTCACTCCTAAGTGATTGTAGTGAATTGGAGAGAGGAAAAACCTCGCCTCCAAGTGAGGCTGCCAAAAGTGACTTTTTCCCTACTCTTCCAAACTCCAGTAAAGTCAGAGCCCCAAGTGAAATGGGCCTTCTTCCTAGGCAGAGCATGTGATGTCTATCCACAGCATTGTCTCACCCTAATGGATGAGGTAATGAGGGGCCGAACAAGGATTCAGACTTACATCCTCCGTGTCACAGCTGCCTTTAACTGTACTCGTAAATAACTAGCAGCAACAATCCAAACCCTGCAAAACCACAAGTTTAGCAAGGAAACTTACCAACTTTCTCTCTAAAGAAAAAAATGATGCTTCCTCTTTGCAGATCATTTTTAAACAGATAGAGATCAGTCAAAAATGATATCTACTAACTTCTTTTTAACATATTGGTATGTGCAAGTAGGGTGGAATTGGTTTATTTTGAGCATCTAATAGGTGTGCAATAAATGCTCATAGGAGTAGACATCACTTTGCACTATTTTAAAATATAAAAGAATATCAGAATGCTCAGAACAATGATATTCAGGACAGGTTTTTCCCTTCAAATAGACCTAGCCATACTTTATTACTTAAAGCAAATTCAGTATAAGATGTGATACTCAAGATGGCATTTCTCACATTAGGGAAATACACTTTATAGAAATGCTGTGTGAGGGGCTAGGGAAGTGGAGGTGAAGTCCAGACCTGTGATTTTGTTGGTGAAAGGAGTTCCCCAGTGAGGAAAGTCTTTCACCTGATGCAATTGGCACTTTCTCCTCATAGCTTTAGATTGTTGCCCAGGACATTGAGAGGTTTAGCAACTTGTCCAAGGTCAAAGAGCCAGTACAGGTCAGAAGTAGGACCAGAACCCAGTTCATTCAAACTCCTAAGGCCAGTTGTTTAGACACGCTGCCATGTTCTCGCTCATGTCAAAATTTAAAAAAAACATGATTCTGGTGTTAACATATCAGAACATGTATCTGATTTAAGAGTTTATTTTTTATATCTTTGTTATAGATTCTTTAACATTGCCAAAATAAAGGCCTTGGGGAAAGAGAAACTATGCTTGCCATTTATTAATTCATTCAGCAACTATTCATTAACCACTATGTAACTGTTTTAGATATTGGGAGAGACATTTAGCTTGCAAACATAACTAAGCACAGATGGAGCATGCCTAAGCACACTACCACCAGAAACAAATGTCTTGGGCATAGTTCTTGTGTAATGCAAACTGTTATCTGTTGGTGCCTTATGTTGTTTTCCTGTTACTTACTCTGTCTCCCTCTCTAGCTTTACCACTTTTCTGGTCTTTCTCTCCTGACTTCTTCCTAATCCCCTAGAATTTGTTGACACTGGGGAATTATATTGTTTGATTCCAGCACATAATTCTGGTTGAGGATGTCTTTTTCTACGCCAAATATTTCCTTTCCTTCATCTTCTGTTAAATGCCCTTAATCACTGTCATGTTTATGGGGCTAATGAGTTCCTCATCACCAGAGGATTTTTTTTCCAAGAAGAAAAATTGTTTTTCCTTGTCCAAGAGGAGGTTGTATGACTACTTGTCAGGATAAATAAGATTCATGTAAATAAGATTCATGGTTTTGGTAGAATTTTGACTGGACCTGAATCTTTCACTCCAACGTATTAGCAACATTCAGTAGAATTATATAATTCTGTTAAAAATTGTTTTAGCATGCAGATGTTTACATAAGATGTATAGGCAATGGGGTATAAAAATCTACTTTGCCCTACAGGAAACTAAAGGGGAGGGGGATGGAAGAAAGGGGTGGTAACAGAAGGGAGGACAGACTAGAGGAAAGGGTGGATGGGGGTGCATGCTGCCCTGGCATGGAGGGTGGGGAGAGATGGGGAGAAAATTTTGCATTCAAATTCTTATAGAAGTAAATGTTGAGAACTGAAAAATAAATAAATGATATATTAAAAAAGAAAGAAGAAAAAAAGAATTCTATAATTCTCAGATTCTTTTCTCCCTACTTTTCTTGTTAATAATAATGATAGCTAGCATTTTTTGGCTTTACAATTTGCAAAGTATATTACAAATATTATTTGATTTTGAACTTTATTTCGTATCTCATTTAGTCTTCACAATAGCCTTGGGAGATAATTGCTATTATTATCCATATTTAGATGAGGAAACTGAGGCAGACAGAGGTTAGGTGACACATGTAGAACCACACAGGTATTAAGCATCTGAAGATAGACTTGAACTCAGATCTTCCTGATACCAGCCCAAGCCTGCTATATACCATGCTATTTAGCTATCTTTTGCTCAGGCAACAGTCTAAAGTTACTGATGAATATGGGGACATAGACTAATTCATAGCAAGTCATCTTGGATTATTTTCTTCTCTCACCATTGGCCCGTACTATGAGGAAATTTGAGTGTCAAAAACAAAAACAGAATCCCACCCCTGTTTTTGAGGTCTTTTTGAAAATGTTTCCCTGCAGAGAATGTTAGTTTCCCTTACTTGGGGAGAAATTGGAAAGGTAAATGGAAAAAATGCATTCAATTATTGAAGAGAATAATTTTAAATAGCAAAGGGTTGAAATAAGCTTACCTAATAAAAACATGATAGTGAAAGACTGAAATGTTTCTCTATCTCCCAAAGTACTTTTCCACAGAGTGACACTGAGTAAATGGTTGTTGAATGGCTACGGCTGGTAAAGGCTAGGAACAGAAAGTTTATGTAGTGTAGTCCTGTACCTCTGTGAAGGTATAAATCTACACTATCCCCCTACTATGAATGCTCTATCTGTTGAGTAAGCAATCAGGAAGCAATTACTGAGTACTCTGTTTCCATAATAACAGTAGTTGACATTGATATAACATGTTACAGTTTACAAAGCACTTTACATGAGTGTTTCATTTGATTTTCCCCAAAGCCTTTTAAAGTTAGTTGCTGCTGGTTGATGCTTTTGTGACTTAGGACCTAAAAGTTAACTTTCCATCTTTGAGATTCTGTTTCTAGTCTGTAAATGAAGGACCTGTACAACCTCTGAGGTCTCCTCTAGCTCTCAATCTCTGATGATCACTTCATAGAGAAGGAAACTGAGGCATAGTTAAGTGAGGTAAGTTGTCCAAAGTCCCATAGGTAATACGTGGCAAAACCAGAATTCAAACCCGGTCTTTTGGTTCAAATGCCATGGTCTTTCCACTATATCACAATTGCCTTTACAGAAGAATACCCTGTAATCTCCCTAGTCATCAATTTCAGTGTTCAATACCAATGCCAAATTCTCTCCTGACTACATATTCCCCAAATATAATGACCTATAAAGTGAGTTTTGATCTTGGATCAACATATAGGTTGAAATGATGACAATGTAGCATCTCATATTCAACTTCTAAGTATCCTTTCAATCCTATGTCTATGGTCTTTTTTGGGGAACATAGATATCTTGGTTCTGTCATATGAAGAGGCACACAGAGATAATCATATCATTATAGGATCTGGAGCTGAAAAAACTGTTAGAGGTAATCTAGTTCAACTCCCTCATTCTGAAACTGAGAAAACAAACCCAGAAAAGTTAAGTGACTTGTTAATGGCAAGTGGCAGTAGTCAGTTTGAACCCAGATACAGGCTGTGAGACACAATGAAAAGAGCATTTTCCCCAAAGTCAGAGAATCTGAATTCAGTCTCACCTTTGGCATTTACTGCCTATTGTGTAGGTCCCTTAAGTCAAGTCAATTACCATGTACTACTATATATCAGGGCTAGGGATACAAAGAAAGGCAAAAACACAGTCCCTGACCTCAAGGAGCTCACTTTCTAATGGGGGAAACATTTAAACAACTATATAAAGACATCTAGAGAATAACTGGAAGGGTTTCCAACAGGGAAAGGCTTTGGCAGCTATGACTCCTGAAGTGGGTTGTACTGGAGGCTTGAAAGAAGCCAAGGAACTCAAAGTTTTAAAAACAAATCTTTAAAATTGTTTTTTACATGCACCTGGGAAATAAGATATATAGGTAGTGGGGTACAGAAATCTATCTTGCCCTTCAAGAAAGTAAAGGGAAAGGAGATAAGCGGGGGGATGATTAAAGGGAAGGCAGACTGGGGAAAGGGGTAATCAGAATACATGCCATTTGGAGTGAGGGGAGGGGAGAGATGAGGAGAAAACTTGAAACTCAAAATCCTGTGTAAATGAATGTCAAAAACTAAAAATAAATAAATTTTTTAAAAAAGAAAAAAGTCAGGGAAATTGAGAGGTGGAGGGAGCAGGTAGAGCATTCCTGGAACAGGGAACAGGAAAGGAGGTGGGGTGTCAAGGAACCACAAGGAGGTCAATATTGCTGAAAAGTAAAGAACATGGAAGAAAAAAAGTATAAAAAGACTGGAATGATAAGAGGGTGAAAAGTTATGAAGAGCTTGAAATGCCAAACAGGAGGTTACAGTTGAACCTGGAGACCTTAGGGAGCACGGTAGATCACTGAACAAGGGGATGACTTGGCTAGGCTCATGCTTTAGAAAAATCACCCTGGCAGTCAAGTATAAGCTGGACTGGAAGGAGGAGAGGCTGAGGCTTGAGGGAGTCCATTAAAAGGCTCCTGCAGTAGTCCAGGTGAGAGGCAATGAGGATCTGAACTATGGTTGAGGCTGTGTAACTAGACAGAAAGGAATGTAGATACAAGTTGTTGTGAAAGTAGCAATGACAAGACTGGTAATAGAATGGATATGGGGTGGAGTGAGTGTGCTCGCAGATGACAAATCCAGGTGACTGAAAGGATATCCAAGAGGCAGTTGATGATATAAGACTAACGTTCAGCAAGGGTACTAGGACTGGATATTGTTGCTTTGGGAATCATCTGGATAGAAATGACAATGGAACCCATGAGAGGTGATAAAGTCACGAATGTAAAGAAGGACGGGGTACTGTTTTTATTCGTTTTGCTTCCACAAATATTCTTGAAAAAAGTAAAACCCCCAGGTTGATGGGAGCTTATGATAAAATAAGCATGCATAACCTGTTCTGTAAGGATGATAGTCGAGTACATCTTGACCTCAAGGGGAAATTAGAAGGGTGAGGGTGTGTGACAAACAGTTTGGAGCCTAGCTTCACTACCACACCTACGTAATCTGCTTAAGGAGGGAACGTAGGGAAATAAAGTGAGGAATTTGAGGAACTTGAACTAACCCTAACTCTACCAGGAAGGATAGAACTGTGTAATCTCACTCCTGCTTCATCAATGTGGGTGTTCCTAGGGAGCACTATACACACTTCTTCCTGAGGAGTGTAAAAATAAATATTTTCCTCTGCCCACTCTGCTTCTGAATTCTTTCAGTGAGAATGGGTCTATCACATAGGTATTCCAGAGGGCATTCTGGGAAGGGAAGTAATGGGCATCAGCGCCTTGTCCTGGGTTAACTCACTGACCCTGTCTGGGAAATCCTGTGATGCCCGCAACTGTGTTGTGTATAGTATAGAATACAGAGGGAAAAGAGAAAAGAACCCAGGACAGAACCTTGACATACCACCTTTAGTGGTAGGCATAATCGTAATGTCCTTGAGGTCAGGACTATCTTTTGCCATTTTTTGTGGGTATCCTTGGCATTTAGCACAGAGCCTAGAATGTAGTAGGTGCTTAATGTCAATTGATTGATAGCAGATAAAGAGTCAACAAAGGAGACTGAAAAGGAATTGTTAAGACATTATAGAACTGTAGTGCCAACGTGATATTCACAGAGTCTATGGTGACCATAAATACCTGGTGCAATTCTGAATCATGAAATACCCCAGATTCTCCACATAGAAGGCAGAAATAAAATATATATTTAGACACCCATCATAGTAACCAAGAAGTCTATGTACATTATCAGGTCTTCTCACAAACAAACACGAGCCTAGATATCTTTCACTCTCCCTCAGTTCTGACTGCTCTGACCAATTTCCTCTTAGCTCTGCTCTAGTTCTGCCTCTTCTGGTTCCACCCTTCTTGCTCCACCCCTTCCTGTTCCATGGGACTCAGGTTCCATGTGACTTAAGCAGGTCACATGGAGCTAATTAATGGATGGGAAAGGTCTTCCCATTAAGAAGTAAAATTACATTAACAATAAGCAAAAATACATTATCAATACAAGAAGGAAAATCTGGAGAAGACAGTGTCATGAAAATCTAATGAAGGAAAATAGAAGATCATCAGCATCAAATGCTGCAGGTTCATCCTGCTCTAGACCTATAATTCTATAATTTCCTAATCCAATTGCAGCCTTCTTTCCAAGACATCATGCTGTCTTATTGTTTTTTTTTGAACCTTGGACCCTTTCCCCTTTCTCACAAAGCCTACATGGGGAGAGAGAGGAGTGGTAGATTTGGCTGTTTTAACATTTTCGTATTCATCACAATTCTGTTTTCTTATATTTTTATTGATATATATTGTTTTTATATCATCTTCATTTCCAAACATACCACTCTGTCTGCCTCCTGCTGGTCAGTTATATCTTGTTACAAAGAATAAAAGGGGAAAAAATCAGTTTAGCAAAGTCAACCAACATATAAACTAAGTCTGATGATATATGAAATATTCCACCTCCATATTCTATATCTAAATTTTCCATATATGAAGAAGAAAGGAGATGGGTGACTTTTCATATTTCTTCTCTAAGGCCAAGCTTGGTCATTAAAATTTCACAGTACTTGGGGGTTTGTTGTGGCTGGAATTTTTGTTCTTTCCATTTATATTGTGTAGTCACTGTGTATACTGCTTTCCTGGTTCTTCTTGTTTCATTTTATAATAGTTCATATAAGTCTACTCATGCTTCTCTGACTTAAGCATAGTCATGCTTTCTTGAGGCACAGTAATATTCCATTTCAATCATGTACCATAACTTATTTGGTCATTCCTCAGTTGATGAACAACATGATTTTTTCAATCAATCTATTAATATGCTCCAGACCAATATATTTCATTTTGCTTATCACTTCCCTAGCTCAATTCCTCCTTTTGCTTATGTCTTTTTGAAAGGCAAATTTCAAACTGAATAAAACTGCACAGTCTAATAAGACACAGAATTTACATTAAAGAAACACATTTCAAAAGGAGAAGAAAACAAAGAATTAAAATTCAAGGTTTCTTTTTAGGGATAAAAATCACACAAGAAAGACAGCATATTGATTGAACATAGTGCCTTATTTATTCTAAATGCATTTCCTTATTGGCCAGGCGTAAATTGCTTTTGTGTATCTCTTTCTTTAGTTAGCAAAATTTTCCATCTACTGTCCTGGGTATTGCTTAAAACTTGAGGAATGTTGGTACATTCAGTTCCAAGAAATTTGGTCACTGACTTACAGACTGAGAGGGGGCATACAAACTAAATTCATGGGTAAACCTTCTCGTAGTTGCCTGAGATAGGTTTTAAGTTATCTATGCCTAACTACAGAGGCCACCACTATTCTAAGAAACAGACACATACACAAGCAACAATATTTTCCAGACAAGAATGAATTTTCTGCAATGTAGATCCTTCCTTATTTCAGAAACCAAAACCACTCCTCCCCTTCCCCTACTCCCTACACACACCCTCTCTCATTTTGGCAAAAGTAAGCAACTAGATAAAATCTTTTGTTTCCAAAATAGTTATTCAACTCTTTTTCCACAATGAGGACTGGGCATAACGCATCTCAAGTGTTATCTTCGAAAAAAATTTTTCTAAGTTCTTCAGTTAGTCAAAAAGTCTATACAATTCTTTCTTGCCAACTCCTCTGAGCAGACATCTCTCTGCAGATGACACTTCTCTAGGAATCCATTGAAATCCAGACACTCCAATGCAGAATGCCAGCCTCTCTTATCACCGTGTGATCCATAGTCATTTTTGTCCATGTTCAGAAAACAATTTTTTTAAAAATCAAAAAAGAAATATGCAAACTTGGAGTTCTTCTATGTTTTCATTATCAGTAAGCAAATTATATAATCTCTATACTTTATTTCTAGTATATGCTAAATCTAATATTTGCTTCTTTATAGTTAGTATTGTAAGTTTAAATCAGAACTGACTGAAGTTAACAAGTTCTAAAAATTGAACACAATCCTTTCCTGCTCTCCCTTCCCTACCATGATCCTTATATTAAAACTATTTGTGTAGTGTGTAGTTGGGTTTGAGTGTTTGAAAAATAACAAAAACATTAGTCTCATATGAAATTTAAAATAATTTATCAGTTCAGAAATTGGGACTTGTTTTTTTAACAAAGTTCTTTTTTCCTTAAAGCACAAGTCTGACATATTCCTATTCTAGAGCTTTCAATAGCTCCCTGTTGGTTGTTCATTTGTCCTTCATTTTTGAGGAGAACCAAAATGATATCACCATGATAAAGTGAAATTTCAGTGTGTCTGACTGTGGCTGATCAGACCAATATGAGCTCAGAATGTTCTACCACAGTTTGGGCATAGATAGTCCATGGAGATCCGTATTCCCTTTAGGATAAAAGACAAACTATTGAGCATAGCATAGAAGAATCCCAATGTGGTCTTATTTCAGGTCACCCCCCCTTTATGAAATGTACATGCCAGTCAAACTGACCAACTTCCTGTTCCCTGGCATCTGTAGCATCCATCTTTCATCTCCATGATTGTGAACAGTTGGTCTCTGCCTCAAATGTATCTCCTCCTCACCTCCACCTCTTAGAATCCTGAGCTTCCTTCAAGGCTCAGGTCATGTGACAGCCTCTATGGGAAATATGCCTGATCCTTCTATATATATGCTTTCTACCTCCTCAACTAATACAACATATATATATATATATATATATATGTGTGTGTGTGTGTGTGTAGATATATGTATATATACATATATGTCTATTTGACATGCTTGCTGTTCTAATAGAATACAAGTTCTGTGAAAGCAGAGATTTTTTTTCCCATTTTTTTGTATTCTTGGCTACAGTTTTTTGCAAATAGCAGGCATTTTTGATCAAGGCTTGAATAGATTGGAATGAATCTTCTGAAAATGTTAAATCATCCACCCCCTCTATTATTAATTTTCCTTCACCCCCACCCACCAAATCGGCTTTGTGTTAAAAAGAATAATATTTCAACAAATTTCTACAATAGAAAACAGCTGATTCTCATGACACACTAGAAATTAAGACCAAAAAATATGGAGCTAAATTAGGGAAAGTGGCAAAAGTCTATATGCTATTAATTAAGAATCAGCTAAATCCTATTTGTTTAAATAGCAAGGCATCTTTCCAAGATCTCTAGAATTACAGTTCCAAAATTACTCACGCTGGAATGAGGGAAAGCCTGGGATAAACTAGTGAAGGGGGTGGAGAAAGGAATGGACCCAGCACCATTCACAGAGGTGTGGTTAATAATTTCATTGTGATAGTAGCTGATGAGAATCATGTTATTTAGCTTTTGCTCTCTTAAGTTGCATAACCTTATGTAACAAGTCCATATCCTTTGTGGTTATGACAATAAAGTTATAAATGCAGTTTCCTATATAGCTTATAGAAATGAATCTCATCACCTGGTAATCATACATTATTATCCCACTAAATTGAACAAGTTTGCTTATCCCTCTAAAGGTACATATAGAAATCAAAATACAATGTCAAATTTGAACAAATTGAGTTAGATGGAATAAGTTAAAGTTAGTGTGCTCATAGTGCAGACTACTAGAATTTGGAGTTAAAGGATCAAGGTTTGATTCCCAACTTTGCTCTTTGCTTCCCTGTGTTGACCTTGTGCAAGTCGTGACTATTCTGGGCCTCCCAGGATCATCAGTTTCAAGCTAGAAGGGACCTCATCTAAATGATTAAATGAACTAAATCTCTAAGGTTTCTTCCAGATCTAAAATCTTTGATTCTCTGTAAGAGGTAAACACATATTGGTATATGATGTTATAGTTCTGGCTATTTCTTCAAATTTTTTCCATTCAAACTATTAACATGTTATTGGTGTCTATTCACACAACAAAGTAACAAGACATAGGACAGCTATTATATGGACAGGGTCATATGGACAGGGAAGAGACTTGTAATTTTATTGGTGTAGGGAACCCCCAAATCAGAAAACCCTGGTCAGCATCTCTGCTGCAATTTCTAATCTAAGAGATTTGCCACGGGTACTGATAGGTTAGATGACTTGTCCAGGGTCACATAATCACTATAAATCAGAGGTGGGAGTTAAATTCAAGTCTTCTTGGTTTCACAGTTAGCTATTTATTCACAATGACATTATAGGACTATTTAAATAGGTAAACTTATGATCTATAAAAATAATTTTTTAATCATGAATTTCAGGTGAAAGTCCAAGAACCCCTGCACTTAGAAAGAATAGCAGAGCAGCCCAGGATAGTAAAACAAAAAGGTTTCAATAACAACATGATTGGGGAGGGCGGGGAGGCGAGTGAAAAGGGTACTCTCAGTGATATACAAATTTCAGCACAGAAACTGGAATATAGAAGATGAAGAAATGCTGAGGAACAAACAGTAGAAAGTCAATTAACGATCTCTTGTTAAATGCCTTCTCTGAGCCAGGTATAATGCTAGGTACTGAAGGTTAAAAATTAAGGAACAAAACGATACTCTCAAGAAGTTACAATTTAACGAGAGAGACAAGTATTTACATAAGTTTATACAGAATAAATACTTTATAAAGAGAATAAATACAAGAGTAACAGCCTCTCTAGGCTTCTCCCTCATTTGGTACTTGCACTGGAGGTTTGGACAACCAGAGAGTAGACGGCACCCCAGCTTCCAGGGATAGCCTTGAGGGTCTACCCTACTGTTATAATTCACCATTTTCTGGTGGGGTGTGCTTTGGAATAACAATCAGCTGGTAGACATAATTAGCTCTGAGTAAAGAATTTACTAATTCCGTAAAAATGGTAAAAACAGCCACAAAAAACCCCAATTTCACGCCAAAGAATGGGGCCACACTCCCACAAATGCACAGCATCCGTATAAAGACTGGGCTCAAACCTCAAGTAGACTGGTATGAAGAACATGTGTGGCAAAGGCAGCTCACAATTCCTAGTACCATAGACAGGGTATGGAAGTTCTCTTTCCAGAGTCCTCCCACGAATTCTTTTTTTTTTTTTAATTTTTAAAATTTTTTTTTCTAATATAAATTTATTTATTTAACTTTTTACATTTATTTTCACAAAATTTTGGGTTCCAAATTTTCTCCCCTTTTCTCCCCTCCCCCCACCCCAATACACCGAGCATTCTAATTTTCCCTATCACCGATCTGCCCTCTCTTCTATCATCCCTCCCTTCTCTTGTCCCCATCTTCTCTTTTGTCCTGTAGGGCCAGATGACTTTCTATTCCCCATTAACTGTATTTCTTATTTCCTAGTAGCAAGAACAATACTCAACAGCTGTTCCTAAAACTTTGAGTTCCAAATTCTCCCCATCCCTCCCTCCCCACCCATTCCCTTTGGGAAGGCAGACAATTCAATATAGGCCATATCTGTGTAGTTTTGCAAATGACTTCCATGACAGTCGTGTTGTGTAAGACTAACTGTATTTCCCTCCATCCTATCCTGCCCCCCATTGTTTCTCTTCTGTCTTTTGATCCTGTCCCTCCCCAAGAGTGTTGACTTCAAATTGCTCCCTCCTCCCATTGCCCTCCCTTCCATCATCCCCACCTCCTTGCTTATCTCCTTCTCCCCCACTTTCCTGTATTGTAAGATAGGTTTTCATACCAAAATGAGTGTGCATTTTATTCCTTCTTTTAGTCAAATGTGATGAGGGTAAACTTCATGTTTTTTTCTCAGCTCTCCTCTTTTTCCCTCCACTAAAAAGTCTCCTGCTTGCCTCTTCAATGAGAGATAATTTACCCCATTCCATTTCACCCTCTCTCTTCCCACTACATTTCTCTCTCACCATTTACCTTAATTTCTTTTTAGATATGGTCCCATCCTATTCAATTCACTCTGTGCTCACTGTCTCTGTGTGTGCGTGCACACGTGTACATGTCTATGTGCATGTGTGCATGCATGTGTGTGTGTATATGTGTGTGGGGTCCCACCAACTTACCCAGATGCTGAAACGTTTTAAGAGTTACAAATATTGTCTTTCCATGTAGGAATGTAAACAGTTCACCTTTGGGAAGTCCCTTATGACTTCTCTTTGCTGTTTACTTTGTCATGCTTCTTCTCATTCTTGTGTTTGAAAGTCAAATTTTCTTTTCAGCTCTGGTCTTTTCATCAAGAATGCTTGAAAGTCCTCTGTTTCATTGAAAGACCATATTTTCCCCTGAAGTATTCTACTCAGTTTTGCTGGGTAGGTGATTCTTGGTTTCAGTCCTAGTTCCTTTGACTTCTGGAATATCCTATTCCACACCCTTCGATCCCTTAATGTGGAAGCTGCTAGATCTTGTGTTATCCTGATTGTATTTCCACAGTACTGGAATTGTTTCTTTCTAGGTGCTTGCAATATTTTCTCCTTGACTTGGGAATTCTGGAATTTGGCCACAATGTTCCTAGGAGTTTCTCTTTTTGGATCTCTTTCAGGTGGTGATCGATGGATTCTTTCAATACTTATTTTGCCCTCTAGTTGTAGAATGTCAGGGCAGTTTTCCTTGATAATTTCATGGAAGATGATATCTAGGCTCTTTTTTTGATCATGACTTTCAGGTAGTCCTATAATTTTTAAATTGTCTCTCCTGGATCTATTTTCCAGGTCAGTTGTTTTTCCAATGAGATATTTCACATTCTCTTCCATTTTTTCATTCTCTTGGTTTTGTTTTGTGATTTCTTGGTTTCTCGGAAAGTCATTAGCCTCCATCTGTTCCATTCTAATTTTGAGAAAACTATTTTCTTCAGTGAGCTTTTGAACCTCTTTTTCCATTTGGCTAATTCTGCTTTTGAAAGCATTCTTCTCCTCATTGGCTTTTTGAACCTCTTTTGCCAATTGAGTGAGCCTATTTTTCAAGGTGTTATTTTCTTCAGCATTTTTTTGGGTCTCCTTTACCAAGGTATTGACCCATTTTTCATGCTTTTCTTGCATCTCTCTCATTTCTCCTCCCAGTTTTTCCTCCACCTGTCCAACTTGATTTTCAAAATCCTTTTTGAGCTCTTCCATGGCCTGAGCCCACTGGACATCCACCTGGGATGTCTGGGATACAGAGGCCCCAACCTCCACGTCTTTCCCTGATGGTAAGAATAGTTCCTCATCATCAGGATTGAAAGGCGGGAACATTTGTACCCCATCAAAGCAGCTCTCTATAGTCTCTTTTTTCTTCCCTTTTCTGGGCATTTTCTCAGCCAGTTACTTGACCTCTGAGATTCCTCTGCACCCCTGCCTAGATCCGCCCAGCTAGTGCTTGGCGTCTGCGATTCAAATGGGCCTTCACCGGCAGGTGGGGTTGCTATTCAATGTGAGCTTAAGTTCTGGTGCTTGGGTGGGGGCAGGCCCGCCTCCCAGGCTCAGTTCCCTCAGGGGCTTTATGCAGAGACCTTCAGTAATGGAGCAGGTGGGGGCAGGGCTGCCTCCCAGGCTCAGTTCCCTCAGGAGCTTTATGCAGAGGCCTTTGGTAATGGAGCTTCTGTCTGCTCGGGGAGTCCTGGCCGCCACTGCCTCTCCCGCTGCCTCTGCCGCTGCCTCTCAAGGGGGCCCAAGTCACGGAGACACCCCGCTCCCCTCTCAGGCAGCCCAGACGTCTCTTTCACTGACCTGTAGCATCTGTGGGCAGAGGGACCTTCACGGCCACGGGAGATTCCATCCCTGAAGCCTGCTCGGATCTGCTCCTCTGGGGCCGCACAGCCAGGGCAGCACAGGGGTGGACTCCACTGTCTGGAGCACGACAGACCCCTGTGAATGGCTTTCCAGGGCTCTCTGGAATGGAAATCTTTTCCACTGTGTTTCTACACACCTTGCAGTGCTCCAGAATTTGTGGGGAGTTCTTTTTGCAGGAAATATATGGGCTGTGGGTTCAGAGCTAGCGTACGTGAGTCTTTTTACTGTGCCATCTTGGCTCCTCCCCCCTCCCACGAATTCTTATAGGTGCAATGTCTCTACTGGGTAAATTGCAGAGCTGGGCCTCCTGGGTTTATTCCTCTCTGTACCTGGTTGTCTTCTCAGCTGTCAGGGCCTTCCTCTTTGAAGGTGTTTCCCTCTTCAACAGCCTACTTCTTGATAACTAGAGAGTACATTTCAGTTCCCTGCTGGTTCAGTGTTTTCTACCAGTCAAGAAGTTCCACTTCAATATATTATCCCTCATAGCGTGCTGCTTTTCACCAAGAGGGATTTCCTCTCAAAGTCCTTGTTCTTCCTCCATTTCTAGATCTTAGGCCAAAACTACCTTGAATTCCCTAGAGGCACATGGCTAATTTATTTTCTCAACCAGAATTGTTTTTCCCTTTTGAGTCACTCACATGACTTGAGTCATTTCTACTTTATAAAGGTATGGTCAAAATTTTACAGTTAGTTTAATACCTTGTTATCATATCAAAACCTCATTATCCATGACCAAATCCTGCAACGGCTCACATTTTCAATTCTTCAGATAAAAATTAAATACAAGTAAATAGAGAAGACATAAACAGTTGAGAAGTTGAGGAAAGACTTCATTTAGAAGGTGGTGCTTGAGCTGTGTTTTGAAGAGAGGGAAACACATACAAAGAGTAAGACAATCCCAACTCACAAGAAGCTTACATTCCAATGGAAGAAGACACAAATACATAAGTATATAAAGAATGAATACAAATACATGTGAAGTAGTTAAATACAAGTATGTTGGGAAGGAAGAACACTACTATTTGTGGAAAAAAGAAAAGGCTATATGTAGAAGGTAGTATTTGGGCTGTATCATTCTATAACATGGAGGTGTGGAGAGAGTGGATTCTGGTTATGAAGGGTAGTCAGTGTCAAAGCATGGAGATAGGAGAAGGCCTGTCATGTGTAAGCAATAAAGAGAAAGCCACTTTGGTTGGATTGCAGTATACAGGAGGGGGTACAATGAGGCTAGAAAGATGAGTTGAAATCTGGTTATCAAAGGCTTAAAACATTAAATAGAGGAATTTTTATTTGATTTTAGAGGTAATACGATGTCATTGCAGTGAATAGGAGAGTGATGAGGTAAGATCTGAGTGAAGGAAAATCACTTTGCTAGCTGTGGAGAGTATAGACTGGAGTGTGGAGAGATATTGGCAGAGAGACCAATTAAGAAGGCTTTGCAATTATCTAGTTGGGAGATAATGAGGTTTGGAACTAAGTTGATGACTGTATGAGTAGAGAGAATGGGTCAGATGTGAGATATATTGTGGTGTTAGAAACAGTGAGATTTGGCAACCCATTGTATATGTGAGGAAAGGTAAAATGACACATCAGTGATAATACTGAGGTTATAGAATAAGAATATTAGAAGAATGGTAGTGCCTTCAACAGAAATAGAGAAATTTGCAAGAGGGGTAGGTTTTGGGGGAAAGATAACAAGTTCCATTTGGGGCATAGTGAGTTTGAGATTCCTCCAGAATATCCAGTTTGAAATATCCCAAAGTCAGTTGGTAATTTGGTGCTGAAGCCCAGGGGAGAGACTGGATCTGGTTATATAGCTCTGAGAGTCATCTGCATGGAGATGATAATTAAACGGATAGAACCTAATGAGACCACCGAGAGAGAAAAGAGTAATCAAGACAGAGCCTTAGAGAACAGGCACAGCTGGAAGACATGACATGGATGATAAGCCGGAAAAGGAAACTGAATAGTGGTCAAACGAAAAGGAGGAGAACCAAGAAAAATACTGTTATAAAAACCCAGAGAGGAGAGAGTATCAGGAGAAGTTGGTTATCAATGTCGAATACAGCAGAGAGACATCATGAAGGAAGAGGACTGAGAAAAAGAGCATCAGATTTGGCAATTAAGAAATCATTGGTATTGTTTAAAAATAGATCAATGGAAAAGACTAGACAATGGAGAAAAGGAGAAACCCAATAACCCAGTATTTGATAAATTCAGAAACTATTTAGGAAAGAATTCCTTACTTGATAAGAACTTCTGGGAAAACTGGAAAGCAGTTTGATAGAAATCAGACTTGGATCACCATATTATACTCTATTCCAAAATAATTTTTTTTTTCTGCTTGCTTTCCCTGCTTTCTTTTTTTATTTTTTATTTTTATTTTTATTTTTTAATGTTTTACAGTCATTTCCTTAAAGTTAAGATTTTATCCCCCCTACCCTTCCCCTAATACCCCCCTCCCTCCCCATGACAGCATACAATTCTGTTTAGGTTCTACATATACTTTCCTATTGAGCACATTTTCACTATAGTCATGCTATGTAGTCGAACTAAAATAAACGGAAGAAATCATATAACAAATCAAAACATAATACACTGAAACCCACCCACACACAAACATGATCTGCTACATTCTGCGAATGACTTCCATATTTCTTTCTCTGAGTGTGGAAGGCATTTTGCCTTAGAAGACCGACATTAGGATTTTTTTTTTCTCAGTAAGTTCTTGTGTTATTACAAAGTTCCAAGTCTACCAGAAAAAAACTCTCGCACACTGTGGTCGTTATTCCAAAATAAATTAAAAACAAACATGCTGAAGATCATACCAAAAAGTAATTAGAAGCATATCTACCTTTCACAGCTATGAGTAGGAGATATATTCTTTTTTTCTGGATAATTAATCATTTTATTAGTAATTGCTAGCATTTTATTAATAAAAGGGTTAGTGACATTCTTGAATGTCAAAGACCCCTTGTGGTGATGGGCTCATGGTTTTTATGCCCTTGGAAGAATGGGTGTTCTTGAGGGTGGCAATCAACTGTGACTGGTTAGCAATTAATGTGAGGTAGACTATATGGAAGAGAAGTAGACTTAGTCCAGTGAGGGGCTGGGAGATTATCATGTCACTCCTTGACAGAGATTTTCTCTACATGGAGACCACCCTCAGCCCTGGGCAACCTAGACAAAGGATCTATCTCTATCCAAACTTGCATGAGTGAAACTGGACAGGCATTCACCTTAGATTAGATTCCTTGTAAGGTTGGGTGGGATCGGACCATGATTGAGGAGAAAATTAGTCCTATCTTCTATCAGCCCTGTCAGGAAAAAAAGCTTGGGTCTCCTCAATTTTAATAAATGGCTATTAATGTGAGTCCCATTTGATTCTATTGAGAGATGTAGTCTCCTTAATGAATCACTAACTGATAGACATGGTCTTTTCCTTTTAGGGGTCCATCATTAGCGCCCCATCAACTTCATCAAGGATTTCTAACTATAGTGCTTATGAAGGGAAACAATATAAAGGGAAAAATCGACTGGCTTGGGCTTTGACAAAATCAAAAAGGAGTAATCCCCTTTGATAAGCAGACCTTACCGATAAAAGGCACAAAGGGAAAAGTAAACAGTAAAAATATAATATAATTGTCCATTTCATAGAAGTCTTATTCCAAATAGCCCCCTGGTTCTCTGGGAACATCTGATGCAGCCCTCTGGTTTGGATGTGGTCTCAAAGCTCTTTCCAGCTGATTGACTTCTCTGGTTCAGGTCACTTGTAGAGAGCCTCTTATCTGCTAAAAATTTAGGAGATATATGTTTTTTTCTTTGTAATACAGTAAACATTTAATAAGCACCTATACATCAGGTATTGTGTTAAACTATAATTATACAATTTTTATTTTTCCCCACTTGATAGCAATATATTTTTCCAATTACATGTAAAGATAGTTTTCAACATTCACTTTTACAAAATTTTGATTTTCAAATTTTTCTCCCTCCCTCCATACCCCCCTTCCCCAACATAGCAAGCAGTGTGATATAGGTTATGCATGTATACATAATCATAGTAAATATTCCACAAAAATTTCCACAATAGTCTTGTGGCAAAAGAAGAATCAGAATAAAAAAGAAAAACCACAAGAAAAAACAAAAGAAGTGAAAATAGTGTTGTTGAAGTTAGGGGTCCTCAGGACCTCAAAATACTGACAAGCTGGGAAACGCCTGGATGAATTTGACTCAAGCCGTCTTTCAGTCAAAGAAAAACAAACTTTATTAAAGATTCATCATATTGGGTAATCTCTTAAGGAACCTAAGCATTTGTGATGCTTGTATTGACAAGCAGGCCAGAGGGAATTTCAGCTAGATTGAAAATGAGCAGTTTCATGGAGGCAGGATGGATCTTATATACAGAAAGATTGTGGGAGTCATCTAGGACTGGCAAAGTAGTCTGAGCTTATGGGAGGAAGGGTTTAGGAGGGTCTTGAAGAGGAGTCTAAGGAGGACCATGATAGGACCTGGGACACTCTCAGAACAAAAAGAGTGTGATTTTGATGGGATCAAGGGTGGGCAACAAATAATGAAAGGCTTATGGCCTCAGGTGAACCCCAGATCAAGTGGGAAGGTTCAAGGAGAGTTCAAGGTACACTCTCAATATGGTTCAATCTGCATTCAGAGTGCATAGTTCTTTCCCTGGACATGGTTAGGATTTTCCATCATGAGTCCTTTGGAATTGTCTTGGATCATTGTATTGCAGAGAAGAGTTAAGTGTATCATAGCTGATCATCACACAGTGTTGCTGTTACTATGTTTTGGAGGTATATTCCTAACCAAATCTAGATGATACATTCTTTTTTTCCCAAAAGATTTATTAATTTTTTTTCCGTTTTCAACAATCACTTCCATGAGTTCCAATTTTTCTCCCCCTCCCTCCCTAAGATGGTATGCAATCTTTTATGAGCTCTACACATGAATTCCTATTAAACACATTTTCACATTAGTCATGTTGTACGGAAGAGTTAAAACAAATGGGAGAAACCATGAGAAAAACAAAACATAAAAAAGAAAAAATAGCCTGCTTCATTCTGTGTCCCAGCTTCATAATGTTTTCTCTGGATGTGGATGGCATTTTGCATCATGAGTCCTTTGGAAATGTTTTAGGTAGGAGATAAATTCTTAAGTAAAATAGGGAGATGTCATTACAAAAGATAAAATAGGTAATTCTGATTAAATGAAATTTTAAAATATCTGTACAAACAAAATGTATCTAGGTTAGGATAAGAAGAGAAGTTGCTGAATGGGGAGAAAACTTTATTGTCAAGTTTTTTAGATAAGGGTTTGATATCTAACATATAGATATCTAACATAAAGATATCTAACAAATAGATATGTGTATGTTGGGTGGAACAGGTGGACAGACACCAAAGGTGGAAAAAGCTCCGAAAAGGGCTCAGCAGCCATCACACCAAAGGTACTCGTCCTCCCTGAACACAGCCTTACACTCCATTAGGCTCCTAGCATGTGGCAAAGCACCTGGTACTAATTCTATTTCAGCTGAGATTCCAGCTGTAAGACAGAGGGACCACTGCTCATACAAAAACTGACTGAAATTTTCCAGGTTATATGGCAAAAGGAGGTTATCCCCCAGGAGTTCAAGGATAGTTCCATTGTCCACATCTCTATAAAGATAAAGGGAATAGATTGTCCTGCGACAATCACAGGGGGGTTTCTCTCTTAGTCATTGCTGGCAAAATTCTTTGTAGAGTCTTCCTTAATAGGATGATCCTTCACCTGGAAGATGGTCATATGCCTGAGAGCCAGTGTGGCTTCAGAAAGGGCCAAGGAATAGTCGGTATAGTTTTTGGTGCCCAACAACTCCAGGAAAAATGCCAGCAGCAGAACAGAGGTCTGTACACAATGTTTGTAGATCTGACCAAGGTCTTTGGCACCATTAGTTGTGAGGGCCTGTGGAAAATTATGTCAAAATTTGGCTACCCAGAGAAGTTCATCAATATTGTATGTCTATTTCATGATGGCATGTTTGCCTGGGTTCTGGACAGTGGACAATACTCTCATGCTTTCCCAGTCACCAATGGAGTGAAACAGGGCTGTGTGCTTGCTCCCATGCTTTTTAGCATGATGTTCTCAGCCATGTTGACAAATGCTTTCAATGAGGATGAACACAGCATCAAAGTCAACCACCATACTGATGGTAAGTTCTTCAATTTGAAAAGGTTACAAGCCAAGACCAAAGTGGAGGGAGTGTTGGTGCCTGATTTTCTGTTTGCAGATGATTGTGCACTCAATGCAGCCTCTGAAGCTGAGATACAACAAAGTATGGATCAATTCTCTGCTGCCTGTGCTAATTTTGGCCTAGTAATTAACACCAAGAAAACACAGGTGCTCCATCATCCACCACCCCATCCATATGTTAAACCATCAGTTACAACAAATGGAGAAGTTTTGAATGCTGTGGATAAGTTCACTGACCTTGGTAGTGTACTTTCCAGGGATATGCACATTGACAATGGGGTTGATGCACACATTGCCAGAGCTAGCTCAGTGTTTGGGAGGCTCCAAAGAAAAGTTTGGGAGAGAAGAGAATGTAGGTCTGAAACTGAAGGTCTACAGAGCCATTGTGCTAACCTCATTGTTGTATGCCTGTGAAACATGGACAATCTACCAGCACCATGCCAGGAAACTGAATCACTTCCATCTGAACTGGAGATTCTGAGGATTACCTGGCAGCTTAAGATACCAGACTGAAGTCCTTGCTTGAACTGAACTGACAGGCATTCAAATTATGCTTCAGAAAGTACAACTCCAATGGACTAGCTATGTTGTTTGCATGTAAAATATATGCTTGCCAAAAAGACTATTTTATGGAGAACTCACATGGGGCAGGTGATCACATGGTCAGAAGAAGTGATACAAGGACACTCTCAAGGTCTCTCTCAAGAGCTTTGGATTTGACTGTGCAACATGGAAGATCCTGGAACAGGACCGTTCAGCATGGTGTGCCCACATCAGAAATGGTGCTGTGCTCTTTGAGCAAGGCAGAATTGAGACAGCACAAAGTAAACGTAGGATGTGCAAATTTGGGGTATCCACCCCAAAGATTCACATGGACTATCTGTGCCCAACCTGTAGTAGAGCATTCTGAGCTCATATTGGTCGGATCAGCCACAGTTGGACACACTGAAATTTCACTTCTATCATGGTGATGTCATTTTGGTCCTCTTTGAAGACGAAGGACAACAACCAACCATGTGCATATGTTTGTATGTGTGTGTGTATGTATGTATATATATGTGTGTGTGTATGCATATATATGTATATATATATATATATACACACACACATATATAACCAAAACCAGTTCTCCAATATATAAACAGTCAAAGATAATAAAGAGTTCTCAAAAGAATTCCAAATTATTAATAAACATATGAAAGGATGCTCCAAATCACTTATAACAAAAGAGATACAAATCAAAACAAACTTGAGGTCTCACCTCCCATCCAGCAAATTGGCAAAGATGATAAAAGATGGGAATATTCAGTCAGTAGTGGAGAGACTTTGGGAAGACAGGCACATTGCTGCATTCTCGGAGAGCTGAAAAACAGAAAAACCATTTTGGAAGGAATTTCAAGTAGTTTATATAAAGTTGAAGGGGCACTAATGATGGACCTCAATTGAAAAGACCCCAAAAACCCTGGACCCATATCTCTGGTATTTGTCTGAGGAGCCCAGCCCATCCCACTGGGGCTCTCCAGCCACTTATTAACTCCTTCCTTTGTCTGCATCTGTCCCCACCCCATGCTACTTGCCATTCGTTAATCCCACTCAAATCTTCCCATAGTCTTTCTATGTAAAATATTAATCTTACCCTCATCAATTGCTCAGATTCTTAAAATCTAGTCTGCTTGTATTAGTGTCACAAATAGTGCAGACTCACTAGGAATCTCGTCTTCCCCAATTGGTGTTTTAATAAAATATTTGGACTGAAGGAAGGCTTGAATTGTTGAATTCTTTGGAGGCAGATGCATAGCTTGCATTTCAGGGTTCTCAAGACCTCTAGACTGCAACAAAGTGAATAGAAAGTCTATTACCTTTGCCCTAAGCTTCTACCCCAAGGAGTTCATTGATAAGAAAGTCCCAATATAGACTAAAATATTATTAGCAGCACTTTTTGTGATATCATAAATAGATAATAAAATAGAAATAAAATAGATATCTATCTACCGGTGAATGGCTAAACTGTAGTACATGTAGGTAATGGAACATTACTGTGCTTGGGAAATGATGAATATGAATGCTGAAAAGCATAAATTTACATAAATTAAGTGAAGTAAACAGAACCAAGATGTAAACGGAAGAAACAAGCAGAAAACAATTGAAAGGGAATGTTGCAAAATTACAATAAGCATAAACTCAAAGCAGAGATATGAGCCACCCCATCTCTAACTTCCTTCACAAATGTTGGGTGGAGGGTTCACGTGTCTAGAACATTGCTATATTTTTGGTTTTGTGGATTTTTTTCTTTCTTTTGCTTTTTTTTTCCTCAAGAAATATTCTTTTGTTATATGGGATGGATCGCTGAAATGAGGAGAAAGAAGGATATGGGAAAAATTTAGGCCACATAAACCAAAAGATATCAACAAATACTTATTTTAAAAAAGATTACTGATATAAGTACAGAGGTAGACACAAACAAATTTGAAACTGTGTTGAATTACGTGTGTATGAATGTATAAACACACACATACCCATGTATATCAAGCTGTACAAAATAGAAACTTGTGATTTCATATACAATCCCCTTTCCCTCTTCTTTCCAGAACCGTCAAGTTCAGAATAACTAAAAATAAAAGTTGTTATAAAAAGAAAAAGATCATTGGTAACTTTGCAGCAACTTGGTTGAGTGAGTTTAAGAAGGGGTGAGGAGTAAATGAAAGGAGAGGAAGTAGAGGCAATGTGTAAACAGTTTTTCTAGATTAGCTGAGAAAGGGAAGAGAAATATAATATGATGAAATTTTGAGGATAGATAAAATAGGGGAGATGGGCATGTTTGAAATTAGTAGGAAAAGAACAAGTAGACAAGGAGAAGTTGAAGGTTAGAGAAACAATGATTGAGGAAGCAATCTGTTGGGGAAGAAAGGAAAAGATGGATCAAAGGTCATGTAGAAGAGCTGTCCTTGGCAAGAAGAAGGGACATGACCAGAAACTGGGGGACAGGAAGAAAGGGTGGACAATGTCAAGGGGTTTTGAGATGAAGAGAAGGTCTATAGCTTCAACGTTTTCAGTAAAAGTAAGGTTATGAACAGGGAGATATAAAAGGCTTGAGGACAGGAAAGGTTTGAAGTAACTTCTGTGAGGAGTAATATAGTCCTCTGATTCAATGTATGAAGTATGGTTATGTACCTTTAACCAACTCCATGTAGCCGTTGAGTAGGAGTAAAGGAGGTGGATGGCGGGAGTAAATTAGGGGTAAGGTTTTATAAGAGTTAACAGGACAAAATGGCAGGAAATTCAAGAATAGATGTCAGTATGAATTTGAATTGTGGAATTAACTAAAGGGTTGATTTTAGGAGAGAAAGAAAATTGAAGTCAGAGCAAGAGTAGTGGCCTGAGAAAGAACTGAGGGATGAAGGAATTGAAAGTCTCAATGAAGACCAAGAATAGTTTTGGGAGGGGGTGAGGTGTAGTAGAGAGAAATGCTACGATATTATAAGAGGTTATGATCAGACAGAATAGTAAGTGTTTTTTGATTAAAGAAGTAGAATGAATAGCAGAACTATTCTAGGTAATGAGATCTAGTGTTTTACCCTCCCTATTTGTGGCTGAGGTATAGTGAAGGTGGAGGTCATGGAATTTAAGGAGATGGAGAAATTGGGAGGTTAAGAAATTTGAGGCAGCGTCAACATGGATGTTGAAGTCCACTAGTATAGGGCAGGAGTTGGATAGGAGAGGAAGATAGTAAGCCAAGTGCTGAACTCTTTGAGAAAGAAGGGAAAATGACCTGAGGGGGAGTACATAATGGCAACCATGATTTCAATGGATGGAAATTGTTTAATTAAGTGACTTTCAAAGGAGTTACTGAGTGAAGACAAAGGGAGTCAAGAAGTAGAGCAAGGAGTATTTAAACTCTATCTTGAGGACCAGTGTGTCAGAGGAAAGTATAATCAATGCTAGAAAGGATAGTCAAGGATGCAGTGTTATCTAGGGGAAGCCAGCCCTAAGTAAGACCAAATAGATGAAAGAAGTATGGGAGGAATACATGGGAATGAGCAGGAGTTTGTTTACTTTGGAACAGGAATTCCAGAGGGCATAGTGAAGGGATGGGCAGAATTTAAGTGGGATATGGGTGGGATATTTAAAGTTAAAGAGGATGGTAATGAAAGAACAAGAAGTGGAAGTTGAAGTTGAAGATAATTTGATCCTAGATTAGATCTAATCCTAGATTAGACTAATGATTAGAGAAATTCGGGAATAAGGAGAGTAACTTATTTAGTACTAAATAGGAGTTTAGTAGATATAGGGGCATTACCAGATGGCAGATGAATAACTATTACTCAAAGTCTCAAAGGGCTATTGCTGCCAGGCAAGAGCTTTTGGTGTAGCACCATAGTCATCTTGCATAGTGCTCTGGGCCATCTGGGGGTAAGGTGTAGGGAGGTTGATGGGGAGAAGGTGGGTATTTTGCAGCTTGGTCCATTGAAGCAGTGAATACATCAGGGCACTGTAGGCATTCGTAGGAATTGTCTTTGATGTCTTTGAATGATTATATTGAGCTAAAAAAATTTCCCAAAAAGTCCATGTGCAAATCCTCATTTAATCTTGCTCTCAAGCAAAATTTATGAACTCAGTAAAATAGCATGTAATACTGGAAAGAGCATGGAACTTGAGGGTCAGAAGTATTGACTCCAATGACTTGTTCTTATCATGATAGAATCACTTAATGTCTGAATCTCAGTTCCCTCTGTAACGTTTCTTCAATCTACTTTAATAAATCATTCCTGGATATTAATTGAAATAGATAATGTCTTTATTTGACTAAAAATACTCCTTACTGGAAAAATCTAGGCATATTGTTATGTATTGAATTCAAATAAAGAAAATGAGTCTTGATTAAAAACAATTCTTCCCATTGAATGGTTTGTCTCATTCCAAACCATTTCCCAATGTATGCTCTATAGAATTCCATTTGTTAATTAAAACAAAATGAAGAGGGTACTCCACCAACAAAAGGAGTGTCACATGACATTGTGTCACATAACATACTTCCCTATTGTACTAGGCTTTTCCTGTGAACACATCTATACAGATATTCCCTTTCAATGACGGACTGCAATTCTCTTTTGCGTTGTCCATCCGGTGTAACTCCATATCTACCCAAAATACTCAAGGTCTTCTTCTAGTTCTATTGACATTGTAAGAATACCAGTAAATTGGTTATCTTTCATTCTCATCACATGATTGGCCCATCTTATTTCCTAAGTCAAACATTTCTCTGATGATCTATCTCATTAATGAAATTTCTTGTGCACAATTCTTGGTTGTTACTATGTTGTAGTTTGCTCATGCCCACCATGCATTTCTACATTGATTCTTCCTCCTCTTTCTCCTCTTCCTCCCTGAGATGGCATGCAAACTTATATGGGTTCTACACATACGTTCTTATTAGGAACATTTTCACATTAGTCATGCTGCATAGAAGAATTAAAATGAATGGGAGAAACCATGAGAAAAACAAAAACAAAACATAACACAAGGGAAAATATTCTACTACATTCTGCATTCCAATTCTATAGTTTTTTCTCTGGATGGAGTTTTTTTTTTTTTTTTCTTAACATAAATTTATTTATTTAACATTTTACATTCATTTTCACAAAATTTTGGGTTCCAAATTTTCTCCCCATTTATCCCCTCTCCCCACCCCAATACACTGAGAATCCTAATTTTCCCTATCACCAATCTGCCCTCTCTTCTATCATCCCTCCCTTCTCTTGTCCCCATCTTCTCTTTTGCCCTGTAGGGCCAGATGACTTTCTATTCCCCATTAACTGTATTTCTTATTTCCTAGTAGCAAGAACAGTACTCGACAGTTGTTCCTAAAACTTTGAGTCCCAAATTCTCCCCAACCCTCCCTCCCCACTCATTCCCTTTGGGAAGGCAGACAATTCAATATAGGCCATATCTGTGTAGTTTTGCAAATGACTTCCATAGCAATCATGTTGTGTAAGACAAACTGTATTTCCCTCCATCCTATCCTGCCCCTCATTGATTCTATTCTGTCTTTTGATCCTGCCCCTCCCCAAGAGTGTTGACTTGAAATTGCTCCCTCCTCCCATTGCCCTCCCTTCCATCATCCCCCCCACCCTGCTTATCTCCTTCTCCCCCACTTTCCTGTATTGTAAGATAGGTTTTCATACCATGTGCATTTTATTCCTTCCTTTAGTTAAATGTGATGAGGGTAAATTTCATGTTTTTTTCTCAGCTCTCCTCTTTTTTCCTCCACTAAAAAGTCTCCTGCTTGCCTCTTGAATGAGCGATAATTTATCCCATTCCATTTCACCCTCTCTCCTCCCACTACATTTCTCTCTCACCATTTACCTTAATTTCTTTTAAGATATGGTCCCATCCTATTCAATTCACTCTGTGCTCTCTGTCTCTGTATGTGCGTGCATGTGTGTGTGTGTGTGTGGGGGGGTCCACCAACTACCCAGATACTGAAAAGTTTTAAGAGTTACAAATATTGTCTTTCCATGTAGGAATGTAAACAGTTCACCTTTGGGAAGTCCCTTATGACTTCTCTTTGTTGTTTACTTTTTCATGCTTCTCATTCTTGTGTTTGAAAATCAGATTTTCTTTTCAGCTCTGGTTTTTTCATCAAGAATGCTTGAAAATCCTCTGTTTCATTGAAAGACCATATTTTCCCCTGAAGTATTATACTCAGTTTTGCTGGGTAGGTGATTCTTGGTTTGAGTCCTAGTTCCTTTGACTTCTGGCATATCCTATTCCACGCCCTTCGATCCCTTAATGTAGAAGCTGCTAGATCTTGTGTTATCCTGATTGTATTTCCACAATACTGGAATTGTTTCTTTCTAGCTACCTGCAATATTTTATCCTTGACCTGGGAATTCTGGAATTTGGCCACAATGTTCCTAGGAGTTTCTCTTTTTGGATCTCTTTCAGGCAGTGATCAATGGATTCCTTCAATACTTATTTTGCCTTCTGGTTCTAGATTATCAGGGCAGTTTTCCTTGATAATTTCATGGAAGATGATGTCTAGGCTCTGTTTTTGATCATGGCTTTCAGGTAGTCCCATAATTTTTAAATTGTCCCTCCTGGATCTATTTTCCAGGTCAGTTGTTTTTCCCATGAGATATTTCACATTCTCTTCCATTTTTTCATTCTTTTGGTTTTGTTTTGTGATTTCTTGGTTTCTCATAAAGTCATTAGCCTCCATCTGTTCCATTCTAATTTTGAGAGAACTATTTTCTTCAATGAGCTTTTGAACCTCTTTTTCCATTTGGCTAATTCTGCTTTTGAAAGCATTCTACTCCTCATTGGCTTTTTGAACCTCTTTTGCCCATTGAGTGAGGCTATTTTTCAAGGTGTTATTTTCTTCAGTATTTTTTTGGGTCTCCTTTAGCAGGGTATTTGACCCGTTTTTCATTCTTTTCTTGCATCTCTCTCATTTCTCTTCCCAGTTTTTCCTCCACCTGTCTAACTTGATTTTCAAAATCCTTTTTGAGCTCTTCCATGGCCTGAGCCCATTGGATATCTATTTCAGATGTTTGGGGTACAGAGGCCTTGATTTCTGTCTTTCCCTGATGGTAAGGATTGTTCCTCGTCATCAGAAATGAAAGGCGGGAACATCTGTTCCCCAAGAAAGTAACCTTCGATGGTCTTATTTTTCTTCCCTTTTCTGGGCATTTTCCCAGCCAGTTACTTGACTTCTGAGATTCCTGTCCACCCCCACCTAGATCCTCCCAGCTAGTGCTTGGGGTCTGAGATTCAAATGCTTCTCCCCAGCCTCAGGGCTTTCAGTGGTGAGCGGGGCTGCTATTCAATGTGAGCTTAAGTTCTGGAGCTCAGGTAGGGGCAGGGCCACCTCCCAGGCTCAGTTCCCTCAGGGGGTTTATGCGGATATCTTCAGTAATGGAGCAGAGCTCCTGCCTGCTCTGGGAGTCCTGAGTCGCCTCTGCCGCTGCCTCCAAAGTGGGCCCGAGTCACAGAGACACCCCACTCCCCTCTTGGCCAGCCCAGAAGTCTCTCTCACTGACCTGTAGCGCCTGTGGGTCGAGGGACCTTCACGGCTGCCGGAGATTCCATCCCTGAAGCCTGCTCAGATCTGCTCCTCTCAGGGCCATGCTGCCAGGGCAGGGCAGGGCCTCCACTCCGCATCTGGTGTGCGATGGACCTTTGGGGTCAGTTTTTCAGGGCTCTCTGGAATGGAAATCTCCTCCACTGTGTTGCTGCATGGATTGCATTGCTCCAGAATTTGTGGGGAGTTCTTTTTACAGGAAATTTATGGGCTGTGGGTTCCGGAGCTAGCATATGTGAGTCTTTCTACTCTGCCATCTTGGCTCCGCCGCGGATGGAGTTTTGCCTCAAAAGTCCTTTGGGAATGTTTTAGTTCCCTGCATTACTGTGAAGGGTTAAGTCTACCAGAACAATTCCTCCCACACTGTGGTTGATACTGTTTACAATTTTCTCCTGGTTCTGCTGCTTTCACTCAGCATCAGTTCCTGTACTTCCAGGTCTCTCTGAAGTCTTCCTGTTCATCATTTCTTATGGCACAATAGTATTCCACTACATTGATATACCACAACTTGTCCACTTATTCCCCAATTAATGGGCATCCCCTTGATTTCCAGCTTTTGGTCACCACAAAGAGTGCTGCTATAAATATTTTTGTACATGTGGGGCCCTTTCTCCTTTTTATGATCTCTTGGGGATACAGTCCTAGAAGCGGTATTGCTGGGTCAAAGGGTATGTACATTTTTGTAGCCCTTTGGGCATAGTTCCAAATTGTTCTCCAGAATGGTTGGATTAGCTCATAGTTCCACTAACAATGAATTAGTGTTCCAACTCTCCCTCATCTTCTCCAACATTTATCATCTTCCTGTTTTGTCATGTTAGCTAATCTGATGGGTGTAAAGTGGTACCTCAGAATTGTTTTGATTTGCATCTCTCTAATCAGTAGTGATTTAGAGCATTTCTTCATATGACTTTAGATAGCTTTAATTTCTTCCTCTGAAAACTGCCTGTTCATATCCTTTGACCATTTATCAATTGGGGAATGACTTGTGTTCTTGTACATTTGACTCAGTTCTCTATATATTTTAGAAATGAGGCCTTTGTCACAGACACTAGTTGCAAAAATTCTTTCCCAGTTTTCTGCTACCCTCCTAATCTTGGTAGCATTGGAATTGTTTGTGCAAAAAGTTTTCAATTTAATGTAATCAAAATTATCCATTTTGCACTTCATAAAGTTCTCTATCTTGTGTTTGGTAATAAATTTCTCTATTTTCCATAAATCTAACAGACACACTATTCCTTGCTCCCCTAATTTGTTTATAGTATCAGTCTTTATACCTAGATCATGTATCCATTTGGACTTTATTCTTGTGTACAGTGTCAGGCATTGGTCTATGCCCAGTTTCCACCACACTGTTATCCACTTTTCCCAGCAGTTTTTGTGAAAGTGAGTTCTTATCCTAGAAGCTGGGGTCCTTGGGTTTATCAAACAGTAGATTGCCATATTCATTGACTACTCTGTCTCGAGTACCTAAACTGTTCCACTGGTTCCTTCTTCTATTTCTTAGCCAGTGCCAAATGGTTTTGATGATTACTGCTTTATAATACAATTTGAAATTGGGTAGTGCTTGGCCACCTTCCCTAGCATTTCATTAATTCCCTTGACATTCTGGACCTTTTGTTCTTCCAGATGAATTTTGATATTTTTTCCAGCTCTAGAAAATAATTTTCTGATAGTTTGGTTGGTATGGCACTGAATAAGTAAATTTATTTAGGTAGAATTGTCATTTTTATTATATTAGCTCAGCCTACCCATGAGCAACTGATGTTTTTCCAATTACTTAGATCTGACTTTATTTGTGTGAAAAGTATTTTGTAACTGTGTTCATATAATCCCTGGATTTGTTTCAGCAGGTAGATTCCCAAATATTTTATAGTGTCTGACACAGCTTTAAAACTATGCCTCATTTTTAAAAAAAATCCTGTCTTTGTACTTATTGTTTGGGAAAATTTGTAAATAATACTTATTAGCAAATAATCAATTTGATAAACAAAACCAGTCAAGTGGGCAAATTCCTTTTTGTAGATTTTTGAGAATTGAAATATACAATACAGGGCAACTAAGTAGCACAGTGTATAGAGCACCTGAATCTGGCACTAAATACTTGACACTTACTAGCTGTATGACCCTGGGCAAGTCACTTAAACCTGATTTTCTCCTATAAAGAAAAAAAGAAATACACAATACAACCATCAATCAGTAAACAGTCTACTCTTTCAACAAGTCATACTTCTCAATACAGATACTGGTTGAGTGAAATCTGGTTAAGTGATGACCCCTCCGGCATGAATTCCCCAAAACCTCCACCCTTCCTGCCAAAGCTAAAATAACTAAGTATTCCCCTTAGGCAAAGTTCTGGATCACTCGACCTTGTGTACCCTTCCCCTTCACCAACCCCTTAATGCCACATCAGCATTCTTTCTTTAAGTTTCATATTTGGTAACAAAAATCCTCATTGGTGAGAAACGATCCTTTCTGTGTTCCTTGTCTCTGGGGTAGATTCCTGCCCTTAGACTGTTCATCTGGATTTCCAGCCAGCGGGAAGAGAGACTAATGGGCTTCCACGTTAGGGCCTATAGAGTGCTGCACTCTGCTCTGATCAGGTGCACTCCCTTGCTGAAACCACCCATGGTCTCTTGGGAAATGCCCCTTCTCATGAGATTGTAATAAATTCCTTTTTGACTTCTACCTTGAGAAGCCTCTGAGTTTGATTTGAATAAGGTTTGCTGTATCCCACACTGGCCATATACAGTGCGAAAACAGAAACTTATCTCTGATTTCAACTCAGTAGAAAGTTTGTCTTTCTTTGTGTGGTTCTGTTTAATGGATATCATACATTAGTTTTCCAAGCAGTTTTGAATATTTTAGTTGTGTTTTTATATGAGTGTGAGAAACAGGAAGAAAGTAAATTTGCCCAAACCATAGAGTTGATGAAAGAAGTACATGTATAGTGAAGTTTTAAAAAGATAGTGTGAAGCCAGGTTGTGAAGAGCTTTAAAGGCCAGTTTATATTTGAATCTAGAGTCAATAGGGAGCCACTAGAATTTCTGAGTAGAGGAGTGATATTGTCAGATCTTTGTTTTAGGAAAAACATAATTGGTAGGTATGGATTGGAATAATAGGGAGAGACTTGAGACAGGGAGATCAATCAGAATACAATTACTAAAGCTATAAGGTGAACCATCCTTGACTCATGGCATTTTTCTAATGTCAGATGTTGCTATGGCTGCCAAAGTTTTAGGTTTTAACTGCCCTAGGGAGGATGAAACATAGCAGAGAATGGAACTTGGGAGTATATACAGATAAGGAAGAAGTAGAGTGAGGAGATGTGAAAAAATCAAAAAAGTAGGCGTGAGGGGGGAGAAAATTTAAAACTCAAAAGTATGTGGAACCGAGTGTTGTAAACTAAAAATAAATTTTAAAAAAAGACAAGTAGGTGTGATTTTAGCCACTTTATTGGTTACTGTGAGGAGGGAAAGGTGGGAATGACCTTTCTCACCCTCTAATTGGTTGATAACACCCCCTCCTTGGCATTAATACCATAGCTTCCCCCTTCAAGCTTCAGAAACTAATGCATAGACATTAGGCATTTCTCATCCACTGATTTTTCCAGAAGAGATAATTAGGCTTAATTCTTTGGAGTGATCATGGAGTGTTCTGGAGCTTGATGCATTCTTTAATACCCAGGATCCTCTTGTGCTTGTGTGTGTTCCTCACCTAATGCATTAGATACAGTTGAGTGTAAATCCAATTTTTGTAAATCGAATAGTTTCACAATTAAATTTAAGTCATTCTTGATCTTGACTTTTACTTGTCTAATAAATCTTTGCTTTAAGTTTCTTTGCTACAGGTTTTCTCTGTTGAACACACTGATCTGTCCTTTTGTCAATCCTCTTTCAAAATAAAGAGCTGTTTCTGATGCATATAAGCCCCTTTTGTTTCTTTGACCACTCAGCCTTTATTGAAGCTCACCATCTAACTGGCAGGAGAAACACTGCTGGCCTCAATTATTTTTGCCATATATTAAAAAGACACACACATGCAAAAACTGGCAGCCAAATGCATCTCATTTGTGTTAAAAATAAACTCTGAGCAGCATAATGATTTTTACTACATCATTTGGCATATAAAGTTGTTTAGCACACTAGTGGTTCTGGCAGTAAAATCACATAGAATAGTCATGCTCTTCTCTAGGGGTCTTGAATTTTTTACTTAAAAATAAATGAGATGTTACAGTAAGAACAATTTCATTTTAAATATTCAATGGATAGCAATATATCCTGGAAATGGTGAGCAAACTTAAATTTGAGAGAGATGGAATTTGTACATTTCCATATATCTGTATTACATGCCAAAATGGAAATTGCTGAACAAGGGATTTGACTTTCTGGGTCTGAATAGGACAAAAATAAGATAGCCACCTTAGGGAAACCAATATAGCACCGATTAGAGCTTTGGGGATTTGAAAGAGTGAAACTGAGAAATGGGAAGACTTTAATGAAAGCATTACTCAAGAAAAACTAGATTCTTCAATATGAAAAAATATGGAAAGACTTTTTTAAGCCTTAGTTAAGTAATTTCTTGGTCACATATGACTCTTACTCTGTAACACCAAACAGCCAAGCATAGCACAACATCTATTTCATAGAACATTTCAGATACTATCTAAGGCAGTGGTGCCAAACTCAAACAGAAGGAAAAGAGGTGGAGGCAAATCTGAAGTTGGGATCCCTGTGGGTTGGCTACATACTGATTAATTTTAAGGCAGCTGCAGGCATGATACTTCTGTTATCTGATA
Source organism: Bettongia penicillata ogilbyi (assembly GCA_023548195.1). Lineage (NCBI taxonomy): Eukaryota > Metazoa > Chordata > Mammalia > Diprotodontia > Potoroidae > Bettongia > Bettongia penicillata. The sequence goes on along the minus strand of JAJHZJ010000152.1, from coordinate 642,974 downwards.
CCTATTCTTTCCTGTTTTAGGTGAGGGAGATTGGAAATATTTATGACACTTAAATGACTTCTCTTTTTTCTGGTCTCTCATCAGTAACGACTTTTCTTCCCTCAGTCCTCACATTGTACTTTGTAGTTCTCTAATATGTTTCTTTAAGATGTTATTAATATATTTTTTTCCTTTATGTCAAAGTAATTTCACATTTTCTCTCTCAAAATAATTAAGCAAAAACATTTTGATATAGAGTCCTCATCTGACAATGCAGGCAATATTCTGTCCTACTAGTCCTTTACTTCTCTGACATGAGGAAGGAGACAATTTTCCTTATCTCATTGTCTATATTGTTCTTTTGGTTCTGCTTATGTAATTCTGCATCAGTTCATACAAATCTTCCTACATTTCTCTGAATTCCTCATATTCATCATTTCTCACTACAAAATAACGTTCTTCAATGTTCATGCAATAGTTTTGCCAGTCATGTTCCAACAAATGGACAGATCTTGTTTCCAATTCTTTATTAGCACAAAGAATGAATATTTTGGTATACATTAGAATATCATTTTTGTCCTTGATTTTCTTTGGGTATACACTGAAAAGTGAACTTGCTGGGTCAAAGGGTATGAACACTTAAGTCATTTTGCCTTATTCCAAATTAAAATACAGAATGATTGGACCATTTCACAGCTTGACCAACACACCTTTAGAGCGCTTATCTTCCTTACCCTTTCCAACACTGACTCTTCCAATCTTTTTTTATTTTTCCCAATTTGTATGGTATGAGGTAAAGCCTCAGAGTTGTATTTTCATTTCTCTGTTAATGATTTCAAGCATTTTTCATGTAGTCATTTATAGTTCATAATTTTTCTTTCAAAAACTTTTAATATACTTGAGCACTTATACATTCAGGAATGGCTTTTCATCATATATTTGTGTCTTATCTTTTATACTCCCTATTTTACTTTTGTAGGCAATACTTGATGTATTTTCTCTTTTTACCATTTCTCTGATAATTCTGTCTTCATTTTCTGTGTGTGTGTGTGTGTGTACACAAAAGCTTTTCAGTTTCAAGGCATAAAATTACATATTTTATCTGTTATGATCTGCTCTAGTTCTTTCTTAGTTAAAAATTATGCCCCCAGTTACAGTTGTGAAAAGTACCTCATTCAGTTCTCTTCTTACTTTTTCATGGGACCTTTTAAATTTGTGTAATACAGGGTGATCCCAGTTGGTAGGGAGCATGACTGGGAAGCATTTTTCCAGAAAGGCATGATGACATGCAATAGAAGTGCCATGATCTCTGTTTTAGAGCATGAGCAGACATTCTGTAACTGGCTTCAGTCTGCTAATAATATTAGGAGGAGACATACTGTTGACTGACTGCACAATCAGAAGTGGGATGCATTCAGCTAGGCTTAGGTCCTTGATCAGTTTTCTTCTTGCCTGGCTGAGTTCCATGGCCTTCCTGGAATGCAGCATGAAGGGAAATTTGGCAAAGGAAGAGGACTTGAACCCTTGCTGTCTGAGGTTGACATGTAACCTGTGACATGTGACAACAGTCCTTTGTTCTTTGTGTTTATTCTTTTCTGTTTTAGGTGAGGGAGATTGGAAATATATATGACACTGTGAGCTTTTAAAGGTCAGAGAGCAACCTACCAGAGACCTGGGAACTAATGTTCATGTTGGGATTTTCCAGAAGCCAGACACTGAGGACCAAAGTCCCTAAAGACTTTCTAGTCCCAAACCAGCTGTAGCAGAGATGCTAACTCATCCATCCATTTATGATGCCACATTTGGAAGTGAAGAAGGTGGAAGGAAATGCTGTATCTGTGTTCACTCTCCCTAGGGAGCAAGGTGATATAGAAGGGAATATTACACCAAGTTTTGGGGATTTTTTTTGTGGAGGATGGCAGGAGATATATTTCTGTCCTTGTTATGTGCCCCCAGAAAACAACTCTTGGAAGTAGAGCCAAGATGATAGAGAAAAGGCAGGGACTCACCTGGGCTCTACCCGAAACCCCTCTGGATATCTTAAAACAAATTCTGGAGTGGCAGAACCCTCAAAAGGAAAGGGTGTAGTAATTTTCCATCCAAAGACAATCTAAGTTGTAGAACATGGTAAGAGTGGAGCACAGTTCAACACAGGCCATGGCAGCACAGACTGGCCCTAGCAAACCAACAGTAGGCCCTTAGAAGTACTCAATCAGCAGTAGCTGCAGCTGCTTCTGGAATTCTCAGCTAACAGATGGTAAGAGGGTCAAACAACTGGTTAGAAGATTACAGGAGTCTTTTTGGTAGCACTGATGCAGGACTCTGTTGCTGTGCCCATACTTGGATCCACGCCGCAGTCCAGAATGGCAGTCCTGGCTAAAGAGGAGCACTAGTGCACCAGAGCTTGTGGCTGCATGAGAGCTGGGATCCTTTTCATAGTTTCAGGGCAGAAAAAAGTGTTTGTTGTTATAGACCAGAGCACAGGCCAAAAGAGTAGTAAACACCTCTCTTTAGATCATACCACCTTGAAAGAACTGAAAATTTACAGGTCCTTCGAAGTATCTCTGAAAAAAGCTGCATAAAACCCCTGACACTTGGGTCAGTGTGATCTCCACCCTAGAAGTAGAGCCCCACCTCAGCAAAGAGTTAAAAGTCAAGAAATAGGCTGGGAAAATGAGAAAACAACAAGAATAAAAAATTCTGACCACATAAAGTTATTATGGTGACAAAAAAGAACAAAACACACACTCAGAAGAAGATATCAAAGTAAAAACTCCTATATCCAAAGCCTCCAAGAAAAATATGAATTGGTCTCAGGAAGTGGAAGATCTCAAAAAGGATTTCAAAAATCAAATAAGAGTAGTAGGGAAAAATTGTGAAGAGAAATGAGAGTGATGTGAGAAAATAATGAAAAAAAGTTAACAACTTGGTAAAAGAGGCACAAAAGAATATTGAAGAAAATAATACATTAAAAAACAGAGTAGGGCAAATGGTAAAAGAAGGACAAAAATTCACTGAGGAAAAAACTACTTAAAAAGTTGAATTGGCCAAATGGAAAAGAAAGTACAAAAGTTCTCTGAAGAAAGTAATTCTTTAAAAATTAGAATTATACAAATGGAAGCTAATGACTTTATGAGACATCAAGAAACAATAAAATAGGGAGGAGCCAAGATGGCAGAGTAGAAGCAGACACTTGACTGAGCTCTCCCCCCAAACCCCTCCAAATACCTGTAAAAAATTACTCTAAATAAATCATAGAGCAGCAGAAGCCATATAATGACAGCATGAAACAGATTTCCAGCCCAAGACAATCTGGAAGGCCAACAGGAAGGGACCATTGCACTGGGCTAGGAGTGGAGTATAGCCCAGCATGGGCCATCCTGGCACAGACAAAACTGAAGCAGACCTCAGTGTGTTGAATCACTGGCAGCTGTAGTAGTTTCCAGACTTCTCAATCTGCAAATGCCAAAGATAGCTTCAAAGATCAGTGGGAAAGCTCTCTCACCTAGGTGAGAGCGGAATGTGGTCTGGCCCCAGGGTAGTGGCAGTGGCAGTGACTGCCCCAGCAGCAGCTGCTTCTGAAGCTCTTGGATATAGATAGTGGGGGAATCTGGATTGCAGTCTTGGGTGGTGGTCCTGGGGCCAAGAGGAGTGCTGGCATGGGAGAGCTGGTGACAGCTGTGGAGAGGGAATTTTACTTGAAGTTCTAGGGCAGAAAAGAATGCTTGTGGTTACTCACAGACCAGAGTGCAGGCCAGAAGAGGAGCAAACACCTCTCCTTTGATCATACCACTTTGGAGGAACTGAGAATTTACAGATCCTTAGAGATATCTCTGAAAAGAGGTGCACAAAACCCTTGAAACTTGGAGCAATACACCCTCCACTTAACAAAGAGCTCAAAATCAAGTTATTAGCTGGTTAGCTGGGAAAATGACTAAAAAGGGGGAAAAGTAAGACTATAGAAGGTTACTTTCTTGGTGAAAAGGTATTTTCTTACAATGAAGAAGATCAAAACATATAACTAGAGGAAGACAGGAAGCTCAAGGCTCCTACATCCAAAACCTTCAAGAAAAAACATGTAAAGATCTCAGGACATGGAAGAAATCAAAAAAGTATTTTGAAAATCAATTAAGAGAAATAGAGAAAAAAATTGGGAAAAGAAATGAGAGTGATGTAAGGAAATCATGAAAAATGAGTCAATAACTTGCTAAAGGAGACTCCAAAAAAAAAATACTGAAGAAAATAACACCTTTAAAAATTCTCTGTTTTGTCATTTGTTCTTGAAGAGGACCATGACACCAGAATGATGACATAACTTGCAGTTGACTTTGATTTGAGTGAGGGAGGGCTGTGCAAGGTCACCAACCTCACTTTCTTCTCCTGAGATATCTGAGTCCAGTGGCCTAATATTCATCAGGACAACCGGAGATGGCACAAGATGCAATATGAGACCATGGTCCTTTCAGGCTAAAGACTTATCATTCTCACTTTGAGTGAAATATACCCATTCAATGAGTAGGCTTCTTTAAGTAGTTATTAAAGGGATAGTCAATTTAATTTTAAAAAAAATCAAACTGGGAGGGGTAGACCCTCAGGGTTCCTGGGGAAAAGAGAATCAGTACTATTAAATAGTAAATATCTCATTCACTTACTTTTCAATTAAAATACTTTCACATTTACTTTTCAATTAAAATACTTGTGGAAAATATTTTTTTTTGAAACTTTGTATGGAGGAACCTTGACTTCGCTGTCTTTCTCCAGTTGTATGCTTTGATCTTCCTCATCCAAAAGTATGGAAGAAAATGCCTTTTCCCTAAGAAAGTAATCTCCTATAGTCTATTTTTTTTTCCATTTGGGGGCATTTTCCACAAGTATTTTGAAAATCAAGTAAGAGAGGTGGAGGAAAAATTGGGAAGAGAAATTAGAGCAATGCAAGAAAATCATGAAAAATTATTCAACAACTTGCTAAAGAAGACCAAAAAAAAAATGCTGAAGAAAATAACACCTTTAAAAATAGACTAAACCAAATGGCAAAGGAGGTCCAGAAAGTCAATGAGGAGAAGAATGTCTTAAAAAGCAGAATGGGCCAAATGGAAAAGGAGGTCCAAAAGCTCACTGAAGAAAATAATTCTTTCAAAATTAGAATGGAGCAAATGGAAGCTAATGACTTTGTGTGAAATCAAGAAATTATAAAAGAAAACTGAAAGAATGAAAAAATAGAAGACAATGCAAAATATCTCACTGGAAATGCAACTGACTTGGAAAATAGATCCAGGAGAGGTAATTTAAAATTATTGGTCTACCTGAAAACCATGATCAAAAAAAGAGCCTAAACATCATTTCAATTATCAAGGAAAACTGTCCTGATATTTTAGAATCAGAGGGTAAAACAGAAAAGGAAAGAATCTACTGATCACCTCCTGAAAGAGATCCCAAAAGGAAAACTCCTAGGAATATTGTAGCCAAATTCCAGAGTTCCCAGGTCAAGGAGAAAATATTACAAGCAGCCAGAAAGAAACAATTAAATTATTGTGGAAGCAAAATCAGGATAACACAGGATTTAGCAGCTTCTACACTAAGGAACTGCAGGGCTTGGAATATGATATTCCAGAGGTCAAAGGAGCTAGGATTAAAGCCAAGAATCACCTACCCAGCAAAAGTGAGCATAATACTTCAGGGGAAAAAATGGAATTTCAATGAAATAGAGGACTTCTAAGAATTATTGTTGAAAAGACCAGAGCTGAATAGAAAATTTGACTTTCAAACACAAATATCAAAAGAAACATAAAAAGGTAAACAGGAAAGAGAAGCCATAAGGAACTAATTAAAGTTGAACTGTTTACATTCCTATAGGGAAAGATGATATTTGTAACTCATGAGACCTTTCTCAGTATTAGGGTAGTTAGAGGGAATACATATATGTATATATGTATATATGTGTGTGCGCAATCTGTATATTTGTATATATTATATATGTGTAGGTATATGTGTATATATGTATGCGTGTATATGTATATGTGTGTTATATAGGTATATATGTATGTGTATGTATGCATAGACAGAGGGCACAGGATGAGCTGAATATGAAAGGAGTATACCTAAAAAATAAAATTAAGTGTTAAGAGGAATGTACTGGGAAAAAGAGAAAGGGAAAGGTAGAAAGTAGTAAATCAACATATAAACGAGTTTTTACAATGGAGGGGAAGAGGAGGGGGAGGTAAGAGGGAATAAGTGAGCCTTATTTTCATAGGATTTAGCTTAAGGAGGGAATAACACACATTCAACTGGATATGAAAATCTATCTATGAAAGGCAAGATAATAGAAGTGTGATATTCTGGAGGGCAAAGGAGCTAGGATTACAACCAAGAATCACCTACTCTGCAAAACCGAACATGATCCTTTGGGGGGAAGATGGATAGTCAACTAAATTGAGGACTTTCGAGCATTTCTGATGAAAAGACAAGAGCTGAATAGAAAATTTGACTTTCAAATACAAAACTCAAGAGAAGCATAGAAAGGTAAGCAAGAAAGGGAAATCATAAGGGACTTAATAAGGTTAAACTGTTTACATTCCTACATGGGAAGATGATACTTGTAACTCATAAGAATTTTCTTATTATTAGAGCAGCCAGAAGGAAAATACACACACACACACACACACACACACACACATAGAGCACAGGTATGACTTGAATATGAAGGGATGATATCTTTAAAAGTAAAATTAAGGGATAAGAAAGAAGAGTGTACTGGGAGAAAGAGAAATGGACAGGTAGAATGGGGTAAATTATCTCCCATAAAAGAAGCAAGAAAAAGCTTTTATGGTAGAGAGGAAGATGGGGGAGGTAGTGGGGAGTGCTTGAACCTTACTCTCATCAGATTTGTCTCAAAGAGGGAATCACATATATACTCAACTGGGTAGGAAATCTATCTTATCCTATAAGAAAGCAGGAAGGAAAGGGAATAAGAAAAGGGGGTTGGTGGTGATAGAAGGGAAAGTGGATTGGGGGAGGCAGTAGTCAGAAGCAAAACACTTTTGAGAAAGGACAGGGTGAAAGGAGAGAGAAAATAGAATAAACAAGTGGGAAATAGGATGGAAGGAAATGCAGTTAGCAACCATAACTGTAAAAAATTTTTTGAGATAAAGACCTCATTTCTAAAGTTTATAGAGAACTGAGTCAAATTTATAAAAATAAGAGGCATTCTGCAATTGATAAATGATTAAAAGAAATGAACAGTCAGTTTTCAGATTAATCAAAGCTATCCATAGTCCTATAAAAATGCTTTAAATCACTATTGATTGGAGAAATACAAATTAAAACAATTCTGAGGTACTATCTTATACCTTTTGGGATGGCTAATAGGACAGAAGAGGAAAATGATAAATGTTGGAGGAATGGGAAAATTGGAACATTAATGCATTTTTGGTGGAGTTTTGGAGTGATTCAACCATTCTGCAGAGCAATTTGGAATTGTGTCCAAAGGGCTATAAAACCATGCATACCCTTGGACCTAACAGTACCATTAACTAGGTTTGTATCCCAAAAGGCATAAAAAAGGTAAAAGACCTATATGTACAAAAATATTTATAATCACTCTTTTCTAGTGGCAAAGAATTGGAATTTGAGGAGATGCTCATCAACTGGGGAATGGCTGAACCAATTATGGTATGTGATTGTGATGGAATATTGTTGTGCTATAAGAAATGATGAGAAGGATGCTCTCAGAAAAATCTGGAAAGATTACTTGAATTGATGCAAAGTGAAATTAGCAGAACCAGGAGAACACTGTATGCAATATCAGCAGTATTATAAGATGATCAGCTATGAATGACTTAGCTATTCTGAGCAATACAATGATCCAAGACAACTCTAAAGGACTTTTGATGAAAAATGCTATCCATTTCCAGAGAAAGAACTGATGCTATCTGAATACAGATTGAAATATACTTTTTTAACTTTATTTTTCTTGAAGTATTTTTTATCTGTTTTCTTTTACAATATGAATAACATGAAAATGATTTATATGACTACACATGTATAAACTATATCAAATTGTTTTCCTTCTCAATGAGGAGAGTGGGGAGGGAATAAGAGAGAGAATTTGGAACTCAAGACTTTTTAAATGAATGTTAAAAATTGATTTTACATATAATTGGGGAAAATAAAATACTAAATAATTTTTCAAAAATAATAAAAGAAAATCTCTTTTAAAAAAGTCAATTTGGTTAGTTGGTTAAATGAACCTAGAGAGCACTGGTCACTGGTAGTTAATCTCAGAGAGAACATACCAGAATAGGAGCTGAAAAGCATTAGAAAAAGTTCCCCAGATCCGCCAGAAGCACTACTAGAACCCTGAAAAGGGAGATGTAAGCTACCTTGCTCTGGGTCAGTAGGTCCAGGATTTGGTCATGCATCAGTATGGTTGTTTATTGGAGTTAAGGTGTAGTAAGTTAATTTCAACCCAATTTCTGCCAAACTGCTTTCCAGTTTTCCTAGCAATTCTTGTCAAAACACTGATAAATAATGGAAGTCCTTCTCCAATTAATTTATGTTCTTGAGCTTATCATACACTGACTATTGTTTCCAGATGTGTTTGTTTTTCTTTATCTCATCTGGTCCACCAATCTAGTTTTCTGTTTTTTAACCAATAACAGTTTATTGCTTCATAACAGAGTTTCATATCTGATAATGCTATGGCTCCTTCATTTGTACCTTTTCTCATTATTTTCCTTGAGAATTTTAACCATTCTTTCTTCAAATTAAAATTTTTTTTGCTATTTTATCTAGTTATTAAAGTGTAGGCTTTTGGCAATTTGAAATGGAATCTCATTGAGTAAATTAATTTAGGTATCTTATTTTATATTGCTGTAGCCCAAACATAGCCAGTGAATGTCTTTCTGACCATTTATATCTAGTTCTATCAAGAGGATTTGATAGTTGTATTTTTATAAATCTGTATTATGGTAGGATAACTCTCAGATATTCTATGTATTTTATGGTCATTTTGAATGGAATTTCTTTTCTTGTCATTTCTTCCTAGTCTTTCATAGTAGTGTATATGATATTTGTGCTTTTACTTTTTTGTCTTGCTGAAACTATTAAATTCTTTCCATTTGTTTCTTTGCTTGTTTTCCAGGTTTTCCTAACATCCCTGATCACATCTCATACAAATTGGGATAGATTTGTTTTCTCTTCTGCTCACTCGATTTTGTTCTGCTTTTATTGTAGGCAACATTTCTAGAACTATATCATACAATAGTGGGGAGAGGAAACAGTCTTGCTTTACATTCTAATAAACTGATCATGCATTATTTTGTTCTATATTCATGTATGGTATATCATCCTATTAAGACTATAAACTCCAAGAGGGCAGAGATTGTGTCTTATCTAAACTTTGTATCTCTCTTAATTTAGCACAAAGATTTCCACACAATGAAGACCTTGCTAAATGATTGTTCAAATCTCAGTTAATTCTGGAAGGCTGATAGAAATCCTCCCTCACTGTGGGGGTCAGTATATAGCAGCTGGGCTCTTCCCAACCTGGTTCTCAGCAGTTACGGATTATTGGCCATAGCTGGTGGCAATGGATATCTGTGTTGTGATCAGGTGAAAAACCCCTCATGAAACTGATCTCTATCTTTAGATACTGGGGACAAAATTCAATATGACAATGGTTTAATTCCTAAATCTTTAGTTAGATTCTTAACAAGATTCTTGTATTGTTCCATAATGGCATGTGTTATAACAGTCCTGAGACCATTTTCTTTCTGGGAAAAGAGGCCATAGGGAAGGTACCACCTCCACTGAGGAGAAATGAAGTTCTAATGACCCAAGCCTTAGCTGCCTGGAATTAGAGGCCATCAGTAGTAAACACCCTTCCCAGATTTCATCTACTCAACATATATTTTTAAGTGCCTACTTCAATGCAAAATATTCATATTAGCTTCTAGGAATGCAGAGACAGAGCAACAACAAAATCAACTCTGCCCCCATGGGGCTTACGTTCTACTGTTGGGATATGACATGTACATAGACAAATAAATAAAAGAAAATGTTGCTAACAATTAAGGGAAAAGCTCAGGAAAGGCTTCCCAAAGTAGTTGGCACCTTATTTGAGTCTAGAAAAAAAGTTAAGGTGGCTTCTGAAGTTACTTCCAGTTTTAAGTCTATGATCCTATGTACATACATACTGGTTAAGCATGTGTACCTTATGAATATGTCTGAAGGGAGATTGCAGGAAGATAAGGTCTGACCTGTAATTCTTTGGAATATCCCTTCTCCAAGGGAGACTCTAATGCCCTGAGTCCTCTTCTGTTTTCCATCTATACAATTTTGCTTTTGTGTTCTCATTAGCTCCCATTGGTTTTAATTATCCTATCAATGGAGATAACTCTCAGGTATACTTGTCTAGCCCTAATATCTCTTCTGATCTCTAGCTGTTCATCTCTAGCTACTTTTTAGATATCTCAAATTATGTCTAGTAGGCATCTCAAACTCAATATGTCTAAGACTGAACTCATTATCTTTTCCCCAAAACCACCTTTCTTCCTAAATTCTGTATTATTCTTGAGGTTACCACCATACTTTCAATCACCACCTAGGTATCATCCTCAATACCTCACTCTCTTCCCCCTTGTATATCCAATCAGTGGTCAAGTAAGTCCTGCCATTTCCACCTTTGTAACATCTTTTAAACATATTTACTTCTCTCTCTGGCCACCACCATGCTACAGGCCATCATTATTACCCTATGCCTGGACTATTGCAATAGCTTGTTGGCTGGTTTCCCTGCCTCAAGTCTTTCCCCATGACAATATATCCTCCACTCAGCAGTCAGACTGATCTTCCTAATTGTAGATCTGACCATATCTCCACCCACTACCCTTCTCCATTCAATAAACTCCAGTGACTCCCTGTTACCTTCAGGATCAAATGCAAAAATTCTCTGTTTGGCTATTGACACCTCTATCTAAATGAAAAAGCAAATTTTAATGAGATAGTTTTATTTTTTCCCCACTCAACAGGTTCTCCTCTTATTCTAACTCAAGATTTACTACAAAAGGTTACGATTTAATTAAAATGGTCTATTTTTTTCTCTTATGATCCCTGCTGTCCTTTGTGTAACAATCTCCCAGTCTGACTTATTTGTGAAAGGTACCTATTTTTCTATTTTTTTATGATTTGATGTTTAAAACTTGGAACACACACACACACACACACACACACACACACACACAGACACACACACACTCTCCATAACTTAACTATGGTACGTAGTGTAAAATGCTAGTCTAAACCTAAACCTCTTGGTCATCTGAAAGCATAGTAATCTATTTATAAATTAATTTAAACAATATAATTCTTAGTATACTAATGTGGCCCAATTTGAACAATGAATATCACTCCAATTATGCATATCTTTCCTTTCTAGAGTGATTTGAAATTGTATTTTTATAATTCTTAAGTATCTTGGTAGATTAAGTCCCAGGCATTTTATCAATTTTGTAATTATTCTAAACTCAGACTTTTGTGGTTTCATTATTCAGTTACTTCACTGATGTTATTAATCACCTTAATTAATTTCTTCTTTGAAGTTTTCTAAGTAAATCATAATTACAAATATGAATATTTTTGTTACCTTTGTGACAATGTTTATGCCTTTTTTCTTGTCTTGCAACTAAAATTAGCATTTCAAAATTATATACTTATATGTAGTGAGGAATAGTATTCTTCTATTTACTGGGAAAGTTTCCAATATTTCTCCTTTAAAAATCATGAAGCTTTCATTTTAGATCTGTACTTTTTAATCACCTTAAAAGACCCACCCATACCAATGATTTTTATAATTTTTAACATAAGTGCTGCATTTTGTCAAATGCTTTCTCTACATCTATTTGACATAACTGTTTTCATTAGTTGCTTATATGATTATGTTAATAGTTTTCCAATTTTTAAAGAATCTTTGCATCTCTGGCATTAATGCAATCTGAACATAGAGAATAGCATTTGCATATATTACTGTAGTCTTTTTTTTTGCTAGGATTGTATTTTTAAAATTAAAAATCTGATAACAATAATCATTAGTAAGATTTTTTAATATAAATTTATTTAACTTTTTACATTCATTTTCAGAAAATTTTGGGTTCCAAATTTTCTCCCCATTTATCCCCTCCCCCCATCCCAATACACCAAGCATTCTAATTTTCCCTATCACCAATCTGCCCTCTCTTCTATCATCCTTCCCTTCTCTTGTCCCCATCTTCTCTTTTGCCCTGTAGGGCCAGATGACTTTCTATTCCCCATTAACTGTATTTCTTATTTGCTAGTAGCAAGAACAATACTCAACAGTTGTTCCTAAAACTTTGAGTTCCAAATTCTCCCCATCCATCCCTTCCCACCCGTTCCCTTTGGGAAGGCAGGCAATTCAATATAGGCCATATCTGTGTAGTTTTGCAAATGACTTCCATAACAGTCCTGTTGTGTAAGACTAACTGTATTTCCCTCCATCCTATCCTGCCCCCCATTGTTTCTATTCTGTCTTTTGATCCTGTCCCTCCCCAAGAGTGTTGACTTCAAATTGCTCCCTCCTCCCATTGCCCTCCCTTCCATCATCTACCCCCCTTGCTTATCTCCTTCTCCCCCACTTTCCTGTATTGTAAGATAGGTTTTCATACCAAAATGAGTGTGCATTTTATTCCTTCCTTTAGTCGAATGTGATGAGGGTAAACTTCTTGTTTTTTTTCTCAGCTCTCCTCTTTTTCCCTCCACTAAAAAGTCTCCTGCTTGCCTCTTGAATGAGAGGTAATTTACCCCATTCCATTTCACCCTCTTTCTTCCCACTACATTTCTCTCTCCCCATTTACCTTAATTTCTTTTAAGATATGGTCCCATCCTATTCAATTCACTCTGTGCTCTCTGTTTTTTTATTGCGTGCATGTGTGTATGTGTGTGTGCACATGTGTACATGTGTGTGTGTGTATGTGTGTGTGTGGTCCCACCAACTACCCAGATACTGAAAAGTTTTAAGAGTTACAAATATTGTCTTTCCATGTAGGAATGTAAACAGTTCACTTTTGGTAAGTCCCTTCTGACTTCTCTTTGCTGTTTACTTTTTCATGCTTCTTCTCATTCTTGTGTTTGAAAGTCAAATTTTCTTTTCAGCTCTGGTCTTTTCATCAAGAATGCTTGAAAGTCCTCTGTTTCATTGAAAGACCATATTTTCCCTTGAAGTATTATACTCAGTTTTGCTGGGTAGGTGATTCTTGGTTTGAGTCCTAGTTCCTTTGACTTCTGGAATATCCTATTCCACACCCTTCGATCCCTTAATGTGGAAGCTGCTAGATCTTGAGTTATCCTGATTGTATTTCCACAATACTGGAATTGTTTCTTTCTAGCTGCTTGCAAGATTTTCTCCTTGACCTGGGAATTCTGGAATTTGGCCACAATGTTCCTAGGAGTTTCTCTTTTTGGATCTCTTTCGGTGGTGATCAATGAATTCTTTCAATGCTTATTTTGCCCTCTGGTTCTAGAATATCAGGGCAGTTTTCGTCGATAATTTCATGGAAGATGATGTCTAGGCTCTTTTTTTGATCATGACTTTCAGGTAGTCCCATAATTTTTAAATTGTCTCTCCTGGATCTATTTTCCAGGTCAGTTGTTTTTCCAATGAGATATTTCACATTCTCTTCCATTTTTTCATTCTTTTGGTTTTGTTTTGTGATTTCTTGGTTTCTCATAAAGTCATTAGCCACCATCTGTTCCATTCTAATTTTTAAAGAACTATTTTCTTCAGTGAACTTTTGGACCTCCTTTTCCATTTGGCTGATTCTACTTTTGAAAGCATTCTTCTCCTCATTGGCTTTTTGAACCTCTTTTGCCAATTGAGTGAGCCTATTTTTCAAGGTGTTATTTTCTTCAGCATTTTTTTGGGTCTCCTTTACCAAATTGACCCATTTTTCATGCTTTTCTTGCATCTCTCTGATTTTTCTTCCCAGTTTTTCCTCCACCTGTCTAACTTGATTTTCAAAATCCTTTTTGAGCTCTTCCATGGTCTGAGCCCACCGGACATCCACCTGGGATGTCTGGGATACAGAGGCCCCAACCTCCACGTGTTTCCCTGATGGCAAGCATTGTTCTTCATCAGAAGTGAAAGGAGGAAGGAACATCTCTTCCCCAAGATAGAAGCTCTCTATGGTCTTATTTTGCTTCCTTTTTCTGGGCATTTTCCCAGTTGGTTTCTTGACTTCTGAGATTCCTCTGCACCCCTGCCTAGATCTGCCCAGCTAGTGCTTGGGGTCTGAGATTCAAATGGGCCTTCACCGGCAGGCGGGGCTGCTATTCAATGTGAGCTTATGTTCTGGTGCTTGCGTGGGGGCAGGCCTGCCTCCGAGGCTCAGTTCCCTCAGAGGGTTTATGCAGAGACCTTCAGTAATGGAGCAGGTGGGGGCAGGGCTGTCTCCCAGGCTCAGTTCCCTCAGGGGGTTTATGCAGAGACCTTCGGTAATGGCCCTGAACTTCTGCCTGCTGGCCTGGGAGTCCCGGGGGCTGCCGCCACTGCCTCTGCCGCTGCCTCTGCAGCTGCCTCCTGAGGGGGCCCGAGTCACAGAGATACCCCACTCCCCTCTCGGCCAGCCCAGAAGTCTCTCTCACTGACCTGTAGCGTCTGTGGGTGGAGGGACCTTCCTGGCTGCCGGAGGTTCCGTCCCTGAAGCCTGCTCGGATCTGCTCCTCTCGGCCACACAGCCAGGGCAGCACAGGGGTGGGCTCTGCTTTCTGGGGCAGGACAGACCCCTGAGGACCACTCTCCAGGGCTCTCTGGAACGGAAATCTTTTCCACTGTGTTTCTGCGCGCCTTGCAGTGCTCCAGAATTTGTGGGGAGTTCTTCTTGCAGGAAATATATGGGCTGTAGGTTCACAGCTAGCATACATGAGTCTTTCTACTCCGCTGTCTTGGCTCCACCCCCAAGTTTACTATTTTTTTGAATTTTTATTTGAAAAAATTTGGCCATTATGAAAACGCATAGGGTGGTTTATAAGTCACCTATCAAGTATGTGTGTATGGCTGAGGCCTCAGAATATGGTTAGTTTTAATTTGTAAGTAAAGAATAAATGAAATGTTAACTGTTGGGAATACGTCAGGAAAGATATTTAAGCCCTAAGCTGTAGTTAGTGAGATTTTGCTATGTAAGGTGAATAATTTGTGGACTGTAATTTACTATTATTTTGAGCTTTGATTACAGGGAGAGTTGTCTGAATTGTTATGAATCCAATAGTAGAAAATGGCATGTGCTGCAGTCTGGGAACTGATAAAGGTTGGATGTCTATGCCTGGAAAATTTTGGGAGATGAACCTGGCATGGCTTATGGTAGGATTCTCTTGATTCTATTTGCCCACCTGGGTTAATCTTGAGCTTATAACACTGTGTGTGTGACTATGTGACTAGTTGTCAGATATGACTCATGCCTGGAATCAAACAGAGCTAAGGGAGTTTTTCCCCCGCATGATGTACCTTGTACTCCTGTCAGTCCCAGTCTCCACACCCTCCTCAACCTGATTCTCCCTGGCTCCTTGTTTTTCTCCTATATTGCTCTCTTCAGGGCTTTTTTCTCAGTTAAGGTCAATCCCTTTAGTCAGTTCTTTTTGTTTTAACCTTGGAAGGGAGAAAGTATACTTGGACAGTATATATGGGGCTATACAGAATCCCTGTTTTGTTTTCTCCCAAGTTCATCATGACCTTGCATATTGAATAGCCTTTTCTGGATCCAATCTCCTCCAATATGCAGATGATTTGTTGTGCTGCCCATCACAAGACACCTGGGTAGCTGACACCTTTCATCTCCTAATTGCCTTAGCTCACAGGGCCTCTTGAGATTAAACTCTAGTTTGTTGTTGCCTCTGTTAAGTTCTTTGGACACACTGTTACTCTCAATGGGATGGCTCAGGAGAAGAAAGAGAGGTTGGTGACCTTGCACAGCTCTCCCTCACTCAAAGTCAACTCCAAGTCATGTCATCATCTTGATGACATGGTTCTCTTTGAGAATGAAGGATCAACACAACAACAGTTCCCAATGGACTATTTCGATTCTTATAGTCTCAAGAGTATTCTCAGGTTCTCTCTTCCTACCACAAAATGCCAGACGTGTGCATTCCTCATTCTAGCTGGCTGATGCCACCTCTGGATCCTTGGGTTACAGAACTCAAATTTGTCCTGCCTACCCTCTCATGCTCGGGCTCCCAAACCACTTACTTTCCCCTTCTTTCTTTTTGTTAGACAAAGAAGAGAATGCATATGGAGCCCTGACCCAGAAGCATGGGGGGTGGTGCGGAATTTATGCCTCCTAGGATATTATAGCAAGACTGTTGATACTGTGGCCAAAGCATTCTGGGGGGTGCTTATGAGAGTTGTGGCAATGCCTGATTTGGTTGAGTCTGTTACTGATGTGGTATTGGAGTACCCTTTGACATATTTGTCCCCCATGCAGTAGATACTTTACTCAACAGTCACCACATTCAGCATCTTTCAGTCAGTCACCTCATCAATTTACAAGTTGGTCTCAGTGAGCTCAATGACATCACAGAAAATATACTCAGTTCAGCTACTTTTCTCCCAGAAGAGCTCTTTCTCAACAAATCCAGTCCCCTGTAGCATCCTTAAACTCTAGCCAGGTGACCAAGTCTATTGGAAATGGCATCTGAGGAAGCACTCTCTCAAGGCCCAACGGAAGGGAACCTTACCAGGTGCTACTGACCACCCCTAAAGCTGCCAAATTGCAAGAGGTTGATTCCTGGATACACTGTTCCCTGCTCCTGTCTGGATGATCAAACCTACTGGTGACCTGGCTGTAGTCATCTGGAAGAGCCAAAAGTGCTGATGCAGGTGTAGACAGTTCCTCCCAAGAGACAAAGAAGACATAGATAGCAGTCCCAAGACTCAGGATGTGGAATGAGTAATGCTCAGTATTTTATCTTGCCTTGTCATTTGTGTTTGTTATTGCCTTCTTGCATCTTTTGATGGGAATCCTTGGTGCTCCCATGTCTGTCTTCTTCCTTATTACTTTGATCTCTTATTTCCTGGGAATTTTCAACTACCAGCCCTTACTATGATTTCCCTAATCAGGTTGTCTTGATTGCTCCCCACCATGTTGCTAGGTCCTCACAGGTCCTGGTCTATAGGGCCAACTTGACCTTATTCTTATTTCCCTATTGCCTGGCACTCACTGAAGCAGTCTCTCCACAGGTTTGCCTGACAGCTTCACTGTTTTATCACGTTTAGTCTTTAGTTGGTTCCCTGGAGTAATAGATGTCTTCTCCTTTCTATTCTCTTTGGCCTTCTTGCTGTCCTCACTATTATATCAGTCTGAGCTGTAGTCAAGTCTCTTTGCACTTGCTCCACACTGTTCCCTACAATAGTTAACAAAATCATGTCCCAGCTAATTTTGCCCCTTTGGTCTTCCTTTAGACACCTCGGTCAAAAAGAAGGAATGTGGAAATCATCTTGATTTGCTTGAGCTCTGCTATCCAGGAGAGGCTGAAATAACCTGGGAATCAGTCAATAAGGAGCCACTGTTAGACTTTGATGTACGAGTCATCTTTTGCAGTGTTCACTGGGTAAACCTAGAACATCTCTTCTGTGCCAGCAACCATGGGGTCAGCTCAGATTGGTTCATACCAGCCCTAAACAGAACTTCAAACATCCTGGTACTCTGCACTCCTCCTATTCTCCTGCCTCTCTTTATTGTAAAACCATATAAACCACTCCCTAAGGGCCAATCTTCAGAGGAGGAGGAGGAGCGCAGAGTACCAGGATGTTTGTGTGAGTTCTGTTGAAAAGTTCAGAGCAAAGGTCTACTGCTCCTCCATACATGTGCTGTGCTGTTCAATGAATGCTTCTGGGTTTTGCACTTGAACTGCGCCTCCATTTCCTCTATTCAGGTGGAGTCTGAGCCTCAAATAATCAGAATAAACTATTTCCTTTTTATTCTCAAGTTTTTCTGACATATAATTGTATATAGAAGTTTTTCTTTTTTTATCTGCTTATTGTGAATCTTTAAATTTGCAAGTTTGATTTTGCTCATTGGATTCCTAAAACTTTTTTTTAAACAAGGTGCCAGTTTTGTTCCTCATTTTTATGGTCTTTGTTTTCAGTTTTATCTGTTCTCTAATTTTCAAAGTTTCTTCCTTTGCTCTGTGAACTTTTCTTAGGTTTTTTAAAAATTGCAAGCTGTTTATTAATAAACTTTTTTCTATTTTGCTAATGTATACTTTCAGTATTCCCCCCATTCAAGGACAGTTTTGGTGCCTCTCCCTAAATTTTAGTATATTATTTCATTGTTATATTGTTTTAAATGGTTATTATTCCTGTGATTTGCTAAGGGATAGCATCACTTAATATGCATTTATGCCGATATCTTTTGCTTTCATCCCCTGTATTAATTACCATTTTAATTGGGTCAGAGTCTATAAAGTTTGTGTTTAATATATTTGTTTTCACCTTTGGTTTCTTTGTGCTCTGGAACAAGATGTATTTTCACAAAGGTATTGTTTGAGGCTGAAAAAGATATATTCACTAGAGGATGACAAAATTTTCTAATCTTGTTTAACTGTCTACTTTGTCTTCCTTTCTATCATCCCATTCAAGTATCCCCTAAAGTAACTGTTGCCTTCCTTTTGTAATTTGGTCAAGTTTTTTCTTTATGAATCTGGAAGTGATGTCAGCTGTTCATTGTAAGTTTAATAATGACACAGTTTCATTACCTATGATTTTAGACATTATATTGCTTTCCTCTTTTTTTGTCTTATACCACTTTGATGTTTTTATGCCACTTTGTGAACACAATCCACCATTCGTAATAAGCTAAAGCCTCCTTAAAGTCCCCAAGCACACTGCTCTTCATTGCTCTTTGACTGATGGATTTTGTTTCTTCAAACAAGATATAGTTATTACATTTGAGTCAGGGATACTTGGGGTCAAAAAGTATGGCATAATTTCATGATGAAAGCAAATCTGCTATCCTTCTTATTCAGTTCTGGAAGTAACTATCTCTCTAAAGTCTGTCTCTAAGATAAATATCCTGACAGACAAGCTCCAAGGACTGTCTGTCCAACTTCAGTTGGACAGTAAGCATTCTTCATCCACTTGGTTTTTCCTTTGTGGAGAGTTGTTAAATTTAAACTTTTGTGTGACCACAAGTCTGTAATGATAAGGGAATTTGAAGATCATTTCTGCCCCTTAACAGGCCAATGTGACCTGCTTTGAGCTTTGGCCCAGTCCATATAGCCCGAGTGAGTCACATGGAGACAATGGTGGGAGGAGCTTGTCAGACATGGAGCTGGAAGAGTGAGGTGAAGCTGAAAGGAGGCAGAGCTGAGCAGCTAGTGGGAGTGGGAGAGGGAGTGATTTTTCCTAAGAGAACTTGGTTGTGGGGAAAATTGACAGAGGGAACACTCGGGGAGTGTCATACTCTGTAGGTAACGGGTACAAACTTTGTTGTTATCATGGTGGAATGGCTTTCTGGTATCTCAGTCAATATTTTGGTTTGCTCTTTGAGGGAGTTTATATTTTGTGAATTTATCCTGGAAATATGCATGTATGTCCATAATGGCAGCTGTGGATATTGCATTGGCATTGGGAAGTCTCCTTTAGGAGGCTCTGTAAGGTTCTAGAGCTTGATTAGCACAATATCACCTACAAGTGGGAGGAAGGGTGTAGCTTTAACATCTGTAACAAATCGTTCTTCCATGTGAAAGCTGTGCTGCACATACTGCATAACAATGACAGATACCTTTGATATATGGAAATGTTTTGTGTGACTTCATATGTATAAGCAGTATCATAATGCTTGCCAGTCTCAAGGAGTGGGACAGGGTTGGGCAAGAGGAAGAGAACTGGGAACTCAATATCTAAATAAATGAATGTTTAAAAAAATATTTTTACATATAATCAGGAAATATTTAATGAAATAAAAAATATATTTCAAATATCTTTGGTGAGTACACATCTCCACATTTCAATGCAACTAGGTAGCATAGTGAGAACTCTGCATTTGGGGTCAAGAAGCACTGAGTTTGAATTTTGCCTTAAATGCTATTTTGTGTAATCCTGAGCAAGTCTCTTAACTTCTCTCAGCTTCTTCTTTAGATGCAAAGACATGCAAAATCTTTCACACATATTAGAGTATTGTACTGTTTCACTTTGTAATAACCAAAGGATCATCAAAGAAAGTTAACTTCATTTTAATACATGGTTGTTGCATCCATTAAAGAATTCTATTATATGACCTAAACATAGACAAGGGAGACACCATGGAGCAATGCTAAAGACTGCATTTTACTGGGATGGTATGTCTTGAATTATACAGCCTATTATATGATATTAGTAAAAGCCTCCTATTTTTGTCAATGATCTTTTAACAAATGTAAATTATTACCACAAATTTTGTAGATATAAGAAAATAGATACAGATCTCTCGTTATTGATAAGCTTATTCTTCCTTTTGTGGTACAAATTTTTAATAATTTTTAGTGCTTTCTCTTGCTTAAATTATCTTGAGAATCTATAATCCCTCAATTACCTCAAAAATATGTGTATTTAATATAGTCTACATGATCTTCCCATGCATGCCATTTTTAGTGCTATTTTCACTTCATATTAAAAAAATCAAGAGTCCAAAACTGGTGCTTTCATAGCAAAGTTTGTCGTAGAACATTCTTCCATTTTTCTTCTACTGCTGTGCTTCTATCACCTCAGAATAATCTGACTAAACTGAGTCTATTCAAAGCTTTATGTAGCCTCATTTTTCCCCCGCATGATTTTTGAGTTTCATGAGGCTATGCTGGTTATAATTTTTCATTTTCTTCTAAGATTTTGTAAATGAGTTTGTATTCTATACCAGCATTTTCCTTGTTATCATAGCTACTCTCAGCAAGGACATCAGGTGTTTCCTAAATGAGATGGTTTCTAGGTTTTTTGGCCTCCTTGTGGTGATTGCTTTATATTGGTTATATTATGGCAAGAAACTGTAAAAAGTCTGTCTGTCTATTCCATTGACCTGGTTCCATTTTATAAGATCAATGCGTCAATGAACGTATGATGTGAATAATGCAAATTACAATGAATTTATTCATTCAGAACCTATGTGACAATTTTTCAAGTCATTTTATAAAAATAAATCCTTTACAAGAAGTTCACTCAATATCCTGGTGTTTTTCTAGTCAGTCAGGTAGTCAGTCACCAAGCATTTAAGCAGAATGTGGAAGGCACTGTGCTAAGCTATGGAATTACAAAGAAAGGTATAAAAGGAAATCCTACAAACTCTCAATATTGCATGGTTACCAAAAGAACATGTGGGCTACTATAGCACCAACATGATATTTACAGTGCCTATGGTGGCCATGAATATGCTGGTACAACTCTGAATTGCAAAATACAACAGACTCTCCACATGAAAGACAGAACCAAAACATTTATTCAGACAACAGAAAGCCAAATCCATTATATTAACAAAAAACCTATACACATAAACAATGCGTAGAACAACACCATTTCCAATGCTTCCCTCTGGTAGGCTTCCAACAAACCAGCTCCATTAAACAAAATCACAAATAAGCTCTCCCTCAGTTCTGACTTGGCTGACCAAATTTTCTCTCAGCTCTGCTCTAGCTCCACCTCTTCCTGCTCCATGTGACTTAGACTCGTATGACTCAGCTTTCCATGTGATTTAAGCAGGTCACATGGGCCTATTAATGGATGGGAAAGATCTTCCCATCAAGAAGCAGAACAACGTTAATAATAAGCAAAAATGCATTATCAATATGTGTGTCTGTCCGTCATTGCCAAAGAAGACCATGCCAACAGAGAACTAATGACATGACATGCACTTGACTTTGAGTGAGGGAAGGCCGGCATTATCAATATATTTGCCCCCTGATAACTGCTCACTCTTCTACATATATGACCAGTCCACTTCTTTGATCAGTCCCACACCTCTCTAATGACATTCTTTACAGTTTCTCCTATGTAATTCTTCATAAGCATTATGTTCTCCACCCACCACGTACTTCTCCAATGTCCTTTGGGTGACCTTTGCTGTTAACTCTTTGAAGACTGTAGCATATTAAATGATCTGCAGGCATACTGCATCACCAAAAACAAGGATCTCTGTTTCAAGGAAAAAGTTGGAGTCATTAAAAGCACCATGCATGGTCCCAAAGGCAATCTAGCATGCTTTTCTTCTCTTCGGAACTAGGGCCAGCTCATTCTTTATACACAATTCAAGATAGACTGGTGTGTGTGTGTGTGTGTGTGTGTGTGTGTGTGTGTATATATATATATATATATATGAGAGAGACAGAGAGAGACAGAGACTGCTTAGATCAATGAATTGTTCATCAAACTCCTAAGGCTAGGCTACAGATGTTGTAAATGAAGTTTTCAAATATTACACAGCTTGATACAAGAGATAGGTGGTGGTAGATAAAAGTACTTTGCCTAGAGGCAGGAAGACATGAGTTCAAATCTTACCTGAGATACTAGTTATGTGACCCTGGGCAAATCACTTAACTTTTCTCTGTTTCAGTTTCCTAATCACGAAATAGGGTTGGGAATAATAGCACCTACCTCACAAGGTTGTTTAAGTGCTTACCACAGTGTCTGGCACGTTGTAGGTGCTATATAAAAATGTTTATTCCATTTCCCTTCCCCCTAAAATTTCTTTTCCTCCTACCTGTCACTTGCAAATGAGCTCTTGGAGCACCTCATCATCTGTACAAAATCCCCTTTCCATTGTAAATCTCTAGTGGATATCTTGTGTTGACAGATGCAAATACCTTTGGCAAGCACACATTTCCTTGCTCTGTTTAACTATCACTGAGAATTAAAGTTTTTCTTTTAAATTTTCCTTGGAATCTTTTATATCGACATATAGTTACCTTGTTGGAAGAATTCTGCCAAAATGGCCTTTTGATATACCAAATCAAACATTTTTACTATCAACAAACAGTAAGTAAAATAGGATCTTGTATAATACTCTCCACCATTCAATCATCCAGGTGACTATAAATATGTAGTTTGCAATGTGGTGTTATATTATTTGCAAATGCCTGCCTCTTCCCCTCTCAAACTTTCATCTTTCATGTGAGTGTATAGAATTATAAGGAATACTTTGTGTAGATTAAATAAAAAGTAAGCATATGTTTTCAGTAGATATATTTTCTTGGTCATCTTTTTTGAAGTTCAAGATTTTTTTTTTCAAGCATTGATAACCTTTTATCTTTTAGATAGCTTGAGAATCAATCCTCAATTCCCTTGCTATCATTTCTTCTCCAGTATGGCACTCTTCTTTATATACTTGGTTTAGTCCAGCTGTTGTTTTACAGCTTTTTTTTTCTTTATTGCTATTTCTACTTTTTTATGTTGTACAACAGGGAATATAACATTAAAAGTTCAAATGTGTTGTACAACAGGGAATATAACATTAAAAGTTCAAATGTGTTGGCTCTACTGTGAATGGACAAAACTGTTACTGAATGTTTACTTCCATTGCAACTTTTGTTTCTATTGGATCATTTCCATTTTTTAATCTGTTTATTGTCCTTCTGAGGAGTTTTATAGCTTTTAAATATCCTTTGGATAGTTTTGCTTAGTTAGGTGTCTCAATAAGTTTATCTTTGCTGCTTCGTGCTGTTTTATGAAATAATATTGCTCATAATCTTCCACCACCCTTAAAAATAAATATATGCTGTAAGTCAGTGTTGTCTTCAGTTAGCATATTTCTCCAAATGGCAGGAATATCACGTATTTCTGGATGGAAATTCTATACTACTTTGGTTTCCTTATTAAGAAACATTATTTATTGTGGTTAACTTTAGGAAATTACAGTATAGTTGATATGTTCTTTTATCAATTTTCTACTTTCCAGCACAGACAGCACCTTTATAGACTGTTGATATTATCTTTTTATGATTTCTTCTATAATTTATTGATTTTGAAAATACCTCTAAAAATTGATTATACACAAAGAGCAAATTTAAATACCCAGTCGTTTACTGTACATTAAAATAATAAATGAATTTAATTTCTTGCTGTGTTATTTGGTGTTTATCATATTTAGTGCTTTGCAATTGTCCTCTTGATGAATACGTTCATGATACAGAGATGTGGCTTCTGTATAGTTTATAAGCCCAAATTTAGCCACTCTCAGTTCTTCTTCCTAAACTATGTTTTTTAATCTCCTCTTTACATTCCACTTTTAAAGTCACAGCATATTGAATTATGCTTATTTTGTTAGGAGGGTTTTATCAAATTATTCAAATAATGTTTTCTCATCCTCAGTAACTTATTAATACAAGCAGAGATTTTCTTCTACAGCAGTCTTTTTGTACATGCTCATCAGCAATGACATACAAAATGACCAGGCATCCATCCCATGAAATTACATTTCTTATAAAAACGAAATAAAGTAAAAGCCACTATCTTCTTTACTTGCCTCTTCTTCAAGCACTTGTGAGCCATGCTTCCATTTAACTGTAACTTCTTGTTGGTTTCATTTATATTAAGAATATCAAGATAAATATGATTCACTTTCTTTCTGTGCTATGTGTATTTATAACTGGGAAAACATCTCACCTTTAGATAAATGGTAGCAACGTTAATATTAGTAGGTGGTTGAAAAAAGTGTTGCCACCTAACACTGCAAAAGCAGGAGGTACACAGAAATGAGAAACATTTCTACTTTTGCTTTGTAAATTATAAAGCCAAACAATTACTCACCAAATGGCTAGCCAATTACTAGCGAACAGCTTCTCCCAAAAGCTTGGCTGATCCTCTGAAAGCAAACACTCTAGCTGTTGGCCAGACAGTTAAAGCCTTTTAAGTGTGGCAGAACTTACCAGAGGCAATGCTTTATGAAACCAGTTTGGTGCTGTGTTAAAAAGGGCATAGCTTCCATGAATAAGGAGGTGACAAGTCTACAGTGGTCTGACCACATCTGGAGTACAGTGAAGCATGAAAATAATGTGGTTTACAAGCAAGTTTTGTCCGGTTTGGCAAAGTATCTAAAGAAGTTGGAAAAATAGGTTTGGAGTCAGATTGTGAAAGGGAGTGAAGGCAGACACAAGAATCTAATTCTAGATACAAAAAGCAGCTGCTGGAGCTTCATGAAGAGAAACATGGTCAGACCTGTACTTCAGTAATATTGATTTGGTGGCTGCATATAGGGTGGATGGAGGATGATAGAAAATCAATTAGGATGCTATCGTAATAGTGTAGACTAGAGGCAATAAGGGTATGAACTATAATAGTGACCATGTTAATGGAAATAAGGAGACAGATGTGAGATGTTGCAGAGGTAGAAATAACAATATTTCTCATATGACTTGGTCTGAGGAATGAGGGGAAGAGAATTAGGGGTGAATCTAAGGTTGCAAATTTGGATGACAAGAAGGATATTGGTACTCTAGACAATAGCAAAGTTCAGAATAGAGAGGAGGTTTGGTGGGGAGGGGTGTTGTACAGGAGACAGGTAGTGAGTTCCACCTGGGCATGATGAGTTTGAGATATCTATCAGATAACCAGTTAAAAATGTTCACTAGGCAACTGGTGATGTGAGTTTGACATTGGGGGAAACGAGGGTTAAATATATTTAATCAGGAAGTTGTCTGCATAAAGATGACAGTTTCAGCCATTAGGGCTAGTAAGATCTCAAAGAGCAAAATGGGGCAAGTGAAGATAAAAGGACATATAGGGAAAACTGGCTTATACCTAAGCATAGAAAGTGAGACAAGGATAATAATAAATCAAAGCACATTCAGAAGCAGACAACTGAAAGAACCAAGAATAAAGGAATATCATGAAAACTCAGCAGAGAAAAGACATCTATTAAGTAGAGGATGGCAAATGCTGAAGAGTGTCCAAAAATCCAACAAAAATAGAGATCATAGAGAACAGTTGCAATTGAGAGATGACCCTGGAAGCTAGACTGCAAGGGGTTGAAACACGAGGTGAGAAAGAGAAGGTAATAACTACGTAAAATTACTAGGAATTTGACTTTGAAAGGGAAGATAAAGGATAGCAGGGATAGTACCTTGAAAGGACAGTAGGGTCAAATTAAAGTTTTGGGGTTTTTCCCCTTAATGAAGAGATTTGAACATATTCTTTTAAGCAGAAGGAAAGGAGCAGTAAGAAAGTAGAAAACAGTAAGAAACAAAAATTAGGTAAAGGGAGGGAATGATTAAAGGGGTCAATTCATGGAGGAAAAAGAAGATGGGAATCAAGGGCACAAAAAGAATTGGTGTTTGCAAGGAGAAAGGCTATCTCTTCCTGTGAAAGTAGTACAAAGAGTAGGGGATAATGTTGAGGATACCTCAAGTAGAGAAGTAGAGGAAAAACAGGGAGCTCAAAAAATGGCTTCATTTTTTTGGTGAAGCATTTGGTTAAGGTTCTTTTTTTTTAATATAAATTTATTTATTTAGCTTTTTACATTCATTTTCAGAAAATTTTGGGTTCCAAATTTTCTCCCCATTTATCCCCTCCCCCCACCCCAATACACCAAGCATTCTAATTTTCCCTATCTCCAATCTGCCCTCTCTTCTATCATCCTTCCCTTCTCTTGTCCCCATCTTCTCTTTTGCCCTGTAGGGCCAGATGACTTTCTATTCCCCATTAACTGTATTTCTTATTTGCTAGTAGCAAGAACAATACTCAACAGTTGTTCCTAAACCTTTGAGTTCCAAATTCTCCCCATCCCTCCCTCCCCACCCGTTCCCTTTGGGAAGGCAGGCAATTCAATATAGGCCATATCTGTGTAGTTTTGCAAATGACTTCCATAACAGTCCTGTTGTGTAAGACTGTATTTCCCTCCATCCTATCCTGCCCCCCATTGTTTCTATTCTGTCTTTTGATCCTGTCCCTCCCCAAGAGTGTTGATTTCAAATTGCTCCCTCCTCCCATTGCCCTCCCTTCCATCATCTACCCCCCCTTGCTTATCTCCTTCTCCCCCACTTTCCTGTATTGTAAGATAGGTTTTCATACCAAAATGAGTGTGCATTTTATTCCTTCCTTTAGTCGAATGTGATGAGGGTAAACTTCATGTTTTTTTCTCAGCTCTCCTCTTTTTCCCTCCACTAAAAACTCTCTTGCTTGCCTGTTGAATGAGAGATAATTTACCCCATTAAATTTCACTCTCTCTCCTCCCACTACATTTCTCTCTCACCATTTACCTTAATTTCTTTTAAGATATGGTCCCATCCTATTCAATTCACTCTGTGCTCTCTGTCTCTGTGTGTACATGCTTGTGTGTACGTGCGTGTGTATGTGGTCCCACCAACTACCCAGATACTGAAAAGTTTTAAGAGTTACAAATATTGTCTTTCCATGTAGGAATGTAAACAGTTCACCTCTGGGAAGTCCCTTATGACTTCTCTTTGCTGTTTACTTTTTCATGCTTCTTCTCATTCTTGTGTTTGAAAGTCAAATTTTGTTTTCAGCTCTGGTCTTTTCATCGAGAATGCTTGAAATTCCTCTGTTTCATTGAAAGACCATATTTTCCCCTGAAGTATTCTACTCAGTTTTGCTGGGTAGGTGATTCTTGGTTTGAGTCCTAGTTCCTTTGACTTCTGGCATATCCTATTCCACGCCCTTCGATCCCTTAATGTAGAAGCTGCTAGATCTTGAGTTATCCTGATTGTATTTCCACAATACTGGAATTGTTTCTTTCTAGCTGCTTGCAAGATTTTCTCCTTGACCTGGGAATTCTGGAATTTGGCCACAATGTTCCTAGGAGTTTCTCTTTTTGGATCTCTTTCAGGCGGTGATCGATGGATTCCTTCAATACTTATTTTGCCTTCTGGTTCTAGAATATCAGGGCAGTTTTCCTTGATCATTTCATGAAAGATGATGTCTAGGCTCTGTTTTTGATCATGGCTTTCAGGTAGTCCCCATAATTTTTAAATTGTCTCTCCTGGATCAATTTTCCAGGTCAGTTGTTTTTCCAATGAGATATTTCACATTCTCTTCCATTTTTTCATTCTTTTGGTTTTGTTTGGTGATTTCTTGGTTTCTCATAAAGTCATTAGCCTCCATCTGTTCCATTCTAATTTTGAGAGAACTATTTTCTTCAGTGAGCTTTTGAACCTCTTTTTCCATTTGGCTAATTCTGCTTTTGAAAGCATTCTTCTACTCATTGGCTTTTTGAACCTCTTTTGCCAATTGATTGAGCCTATTCTTCAAGATGTTATTTTCTTCAGCATTTTTCTGGGTCTCCTTTAGCAGGGTATTGACCCGTTTTTCATACTTTTCTTGCATTTTTCTCATTTCTCTTCCCAGTTTTTCCTCCACCTGTCTAACTTGATTTTCAAAATCCTTTTTGAGCTCTTCCATGGCTTGAGCCCATTGGATATCTATTTCAGATATTTGGGATACAGAGGCCTTGGCTTCTTCTATGTCTTTCCCTGATGGCAAGCATTGTGCTGTCTCATCAGAAAGGAAAGATGGAAACATCTGTTCCCCAAGAAAGTAACCTTCGATGGTCTTATTTTTCTTCCCTTTTCTGGGCATTTTCCTAGCCAGTTACTTGACTTCTGAGATTCCTGTCCACCCCCACCTAGATCCTCCCAGCTAGTGCTTGGGGTCTGAGATTCAAATGCTGCTCCCCTGCCTCAGGGCTTTCAGCAGCGGGCATGGCTGCTATTCAATGTGAGCTTAAGTTTTGGTGCTCAGGTGGGGGCAGGCCCACCTCCCAGGCTCAGTTCCCTCAGGGGGTTTATGTGGAGACCTTCAGTAATGGAGTGGAGCTCCTGCCTGCTTGGGGAGCCCAGGTCTGCTGCTGTCCCTGTCTCCGCTGCTGCCTCCCGAGAGTGCCTGAGTTATGGAGACACCCCGCTTCCCTCTCGGCCAGCCCAGAAGTCTCTCTCACTGACCTGTAGCACCTGTGGGCAGAGGGACCTTCGCGGCTGCCAGAGATTCCGTCCCTGAAGCCTGCTCGGATCTGCTCCTCTTGGGGCCATGCAAGCAGGGCTGGGCTCCGCTGTCTGGTGTGCGACGGACCTTCGGTGGTGATTTTTCAGGGTTCTCTAGAACGGAAATCTCTTCCAGTGCATTGCTGCATGGCTTGCACTGCTCCAGAATTTGTGGGAAGTTCTTTTTACAGAAAATTTATGGGCTGTGGGTTTGGAGCTAGCATATGTGAGTCTTTCTACTCCGTCACATTGGCTCCTCCCCCAAGGTTCTTTACTGAGATGTAGAGGGTAGGGTAATATGATTGGTTTGGGAAGAGACGATTTTGGTCTATTTGGAAAAAGGAAAAAGATGGGCATAAAGCAGTGAAGGCAAATTACTCCATCAGAATGCAGCAGAAACAGGTAGGATTAAAAAAAGCAGATACATTAGAAGGATTTGGATAGGGATGGGCAATAGTAGGGCACAGGGCAAGGGACTTGTGTAGAATGCAATGTAAAGCTGAACTGGCAAACTGTAAAGTCAAGGTTCTGAAGGAGGAAAGTGAAGTAAAGTAGGAGGGATGGCATCATAAAGTATGGAGGAGAGACAATGAAGAAATAAAAGGATAGGAAGTTATAGTCAGAAAGAATATCAGTTATGGATAGCAGAATACATACCTTTGCCAACAGCTATGAAGAAGGTGAAGATCATGGATTTTGAAGAGGTCTATGAATTGGAAAAAAGGGGTATCTGAAAGGATATCAAATGTATAGTGGAAGAGATTGCAGCAGTTAAAAGACAGAACCAAATATTGAACTCCTTTAAAGGGGGTGGTGGGGGGGAGGGCAGCTTGATGGTGCAATGAATAGAGCACCAGCCTTGGAGTCAGGAGGACCTGAGTTCTAATTTGACCTCAGATATTTGATACAAGCTGTGTGACCTTGGGCAAGTCACTTAACCCCAATTACCTTGCCTTCCCCCTTCAAAAACACTTGAAAGGGGAAGGGGGGGGTGATGACCTTGTGGATCCATGGTTATCCACTGGAACCTGGATAGAGCAATACCCCTCAAAGGATGATCCGTTGCTTAGTGATATATAAGTGATAAGACTGAAAGTGGTGAGAAGCAAAGAATACGCATATTCCTCCTCCTGGATCAATATGTGGGGGGAATATGCAAGTGACATACAGTACTAAACAAGTGGCTGGGGATGTGCTATCTTTTGAGGGATGTTTTGACAGAAAAGGGGAGGAAAGCAAAGAAGAAAGTAGATCATGTTTCTCCAAGTGCAATGAGTGTGAGCAAAACAGTATAAGATAAAAGGAAATTTGTCAAAGATCAAACAATGATTCTAGAGGGTACAACAGAAAATTACTGCAAAGGACTTGGGAGAAGTAGGTCTGAGGTGGATAGGGATGAGGAAACAAAGTGAGAATAAGGAGAAGAGTTTCAGTCTGTAACTTTAAAACAGGATTTCTAGTAGAGCCATACAACAACTGACTGTCCCACACTTTGCAGTAGCAATGATGCTGTAGATCTGACCATCATTCACTCAGCAAGGTGGGGTATGAAGGTTGCATCTACAGCAGGGCAAATGGTGATTCCCTAGTCATCCATAATGATCAAAGCTAAGTCCCTGGGCCTGGTTGGTTAGAGGGGGTGAGGTGTAGTTGAAATATTCACCCTCTTATCATTAGTCAACTAAGGTCTTCCCTGAGACTCCCTCTCCTCATCTCCTGGCTAGGGAGGCTCCAAAAAGTCTTTGGACTTAGAATAGTAACTAGTGTGTAAATGGATAGGCAGCTGGTAAGTTAGGGGTTCTTGTTTGGGGATTGGCCATTGAGTGCCAGTGAGGAAACACTTTTTTGGAACAGGTTGGATTAGATGGTCATTAAAGTCTCTTCCAACTTAAAATTTTCCAACTCTATAACCTAATATTCTGACTTTACTTAGTATCTTCGTTTTGGAAGGACATAGATGAGACAGCGTTGAGAGGAAAGAAACATGGAAGACAACGTCCTTGAGTTCATGTTATAAGGATCAGTTTCTGAAGTTAGGGATAGCCTAGAGAAGATAAGACATGATAATGGTCTTCATGCATTTGAAGGACTATCATGTGGAAAATGACTTAGGACTTTTTCAGTGTGGACCCAGAAGGCAGAACCAGTAGCAACATGTTGAACTTGCAAAGAGGCAAATTCAGACTTGTTTCAGGAAAAACTTCTAACCCATTAGAGTTATAGTTATAACCCATTAGAGCATAAGTAAACTGGCTGGATGACACCCAGTGAAGTATGGCTTCTTTTTTAGGTATGCCCTGAGGTCCTTTCCAAGTCTGAAGTTCTGTGATTTAGCAACCTGCGTTTGAATTCTGGCTCCAGGACTTACTTGTGATCTTGAGCAAGTCATCTAGCCATACTGTTTCTTACTTTCTTCATCTGTAAAATGAGGGTTAAA
The DNA here is from genome assembly GCA_023548195.1 of Bettongia penicillata ogilbyi. NCBI lineage: Eukaryota > Metazoa > Chordata > Mammalia > Diprotodontia > Potoroidae > Bettongia > Bettongia penicillata. Next base: position 611,605 of record JAJHZJ010000152.1, on the reverse strand, counting down.
ATACTTTAAATTCGTATTGAGAAACTTAAATAACTATGTTTGTACTGTCATTTATTGAAAAGTTTTTAATATTCCATAAATAAAGGGTAGATTGAGACTTTACTCCACATTCAAAACCCCCAAACATCTCTTTAACTTTTCAGAAATGAAAACCACACAAATCTAAACAAACCTACTTAAAAACTTCTCCCCAAAAGTAGTTATTACTAACAACAAACTAATTTCTATCAGCATGAAAATCTTTAGACAATTAACAATATGAATATTTAATTATATATGAAAATATATATATTCACATAAGTCAATACAAAGATATTTTTAAACCAATCTAATTGGTATCTTTATGCTTTCTCTTCCATGAGTTTTCATTAAATTCCAGTTAATTTTCTGCTTTTTTCTTGGGAGATGTAATCCATTCTTTGGAACTACTAGAAGAGAAAAGATATGCCTTACATTGCACAAATTAAAACAGACAATTCCACAATACATCTAAAAACATACACAAAAAATGTGTCACTGAGCAGTTTGTTAATCTGAGTAATTTCAGCACAGAAACTTATCTTTAAAAAATGAGAAAGGGTGATAAGGTAGATAACCCCTTCCACTTCTAAAATATCACAATTGACTCTAGACCAACACAACAGAATGTTCTACATCAGTTGCTGTTCTTGCTAAAGCACAGGTTCTAATTATTAGTTTTAATGTTTCAGTTACATTTGATTTTTCATTTACATGTATTGAACACTGTGTGAAGTCAAAAAAGTTCACTGGTTACTACTTTTTATAATGATGTATCTACAAATATCCAAAGTAAAACTCAATTTGATCTTTCTCCAAGAACCCAAATGAATATGTAAGCCTGCCTGATAGAATGAAAGACAGAAATGTAGAGAGAGAAAGCTCAATGAAGGTAGTATATCCAATTAACAGAAGTGTTCGAATTAAATACTTTAGAATTCTAATGCCCAGAGACCAGGGTAAAGAAGCTCTCTAGGGCAAGCAGGAAAAATTTCAATTTAAGGAGCTAAAAGAATGCAGCTTTACAAAACTGTACTTGGGGGCAAACTTATTCCACTAAATTTAACATTATAATGTAATGTGTTTACTGAATTAATGAAAAGCATTTAAGCGCTTACCATATTATGTGCCACACACTGTACTAAGCACTGGGGATATAAAGAGGAAAGTGACACTGTCCTTGCTCTTGAAGGGCTCACACTCTGACTTGGGGGGGGGGAAGGATACAAATAAAAGAGTTAAACTGTAGGGTAGAGGGTAAAACCCTTAAGTCCTTAGGTTTATCAGGTAAGATAACAGTGTTGAGAACTCTGGACTACAAAGAAATGGTATCAAACTCAAATAGAAAGGGATCCTATGGGCAGTATATTGACTCAGAAAATCACTTATTATTTATGTTGTTTGTATCTTTATTTTATTAAATATTTTCCCCAAATTTTGATACTGGTTCTCCCCCCTATTCCCTCCACCTAAAGAGTTTTACATGCAGCAGGCCATGAGTCTGATACCTCTGATGTAGAAGGGTAGATAATAAGGCCTAGATGACTTTAAGAGTTTCACTGTAGAAAATTCAGGTGGGCAGGAGTAGGGACTTGTGGTATTTGTTAATCTTATGGTAATTTGAGATTTAGTGACAAAAATTGTATGAGTTACCTTGCTAACTATATGTTATTACCACTCTTTAAAATTTAGAACCAACATTTTTAAGATGCTACGAGCCTGATTTAATGGTGAAGATTTTAAATTCTATGACATTACCAAGTTGGGCCAATTTGTACTAATACAAGCTTGCTACCAGGAAAACTTGTCTATTTTCAAACGTTTGCACATTTGGTTTACTTCCAAAAGAGAATTATTTTAATAATGACACTCCTTTCTGAATTTTAATGGAGCTTAAATTTAAAGAGGAATCTATAATAGAATGATCCATCAAAAAAAACCAATTCTGTTTGACAAAAACTTAAATTTTTTGATTTGTTGCTCTCACAATAAGCTTAGGCAATCTGTTTCCTTTTCAATGTCTTCATGCATATATAACATTAAGTGTCAATATTTTTTGGGGGGAGTCAAGAGGACAACGCATAAGAAAACAAACTTATAAAAACAAGTACACCTTCATAGCTATAAGTAAAAACAAACATCTTTGTAAACAATTACATATGTAATGAAGATTTCTCTTTCTTGTATTAAAATACTTAACAAGTGTAACATCTGGTGTACAACTATCACATCCACCAAATAAGCATTAATGACACTTTGATGATATAAAACCACAAAGATTTCAAACACTGTTCTTAAAGCATTAGCCTTTCAAAATAACGGACTAAAAATACAATTCTTTTTCTTTTGTTTCCTAGTGACTGTGTGACCAGGTCCCAAAGGGGCTAAAGGTATCAAATGGAAATTTCTTACTACTTAGGGTATTAATATTTAAGTAGTAATTACACAAAAACCCTCATAATTAAAAAAAAATTCCCCTTACTAACAATCTCTACAGAAATTGTTAACAGACTGTAATATTCTTTAGACTACTGAATTCTTTTAATGAAAATTAAATAAATATAACTTTATTTTTACAATTACAGATTTACGGTAAAGCTACACAAAAATATATACCCAAAATGACATGAATAGTATATGCAAAAGAAATGATGGAAGGCTAGTAGCGGCAAATCTGCACCAGAAGTTTATCTTTCTGCACCAGAAGTTTATCTTTAACTAAGGAGAACAGAACAAGTTCTTGTTTTCAAAATCTACACATTTTACTACTAAGAAGCTTTATTTTGATATTCAAGAAGTGTTAGTCCATTTTTATTTATTGTACTTATGATATTAGGTTTATGAGGCCAAATATTATGATAAATATTCATTGGTCTGGATGGGTTTTTAAAGTGCAGGTTATATGCTGTTTTTAAAGTATTCACCTCTGCCAGTTTTCTTCTTTCATAATGAGAACTTAAAATCTTTAACTAATAGAAATAAAACTCTGTTGCTTCTGCTTATTTTCCCATAATTAAGTCAAACCTCTATTACTGGTTCTGGTACAATATAAATAAAAGCATTTCTCCTTTCTTTTTACAAGTTTAGACATAGTATATAGTATTTTAATACTTACAGACAATATGACTTTCGGTTACATTTAAATGTACAAGAGACAGAAACACTCTTCCCTCTTTCCCCCAGCAAATGCCACCGGAAAAGAATGAGCTCTTTCTTGACTGGATGGCAAATCTTAACAATCAAGTCTTGCATGATCGTTGAGACATCATTTTTCATTATTTGGTATTGGAAGTATTAATGAAATCTAATGTTTTTCAACTATATTTAACTCCCCATACTGATGACACAAGATACCTTTCTATGCTAATCAAACAAAATTTTAGGTGACCCTGGGTAATTTCTAAAGAAACTTTAGAAGATTTTTTTTTGTTTCAGCCATTATGATTTAGCACATAGTTAAAAGTAGGACAATCTGGATGCCATGGGTAAATGATGAAAAATAACAACCTTGAGATTTTAGGAAAATAACTCTGAAAATCTATCTAGGTCATAAGCTTATTCTTCTTGCCTATTTTTATTTTTCTAAAGTCAAAGGAACAAAACTGTAACAAATGCTGAATATTTCTCTATTATTGCTGTATTGATATGTAAATTTAAGTTAAATAATCTTAAATAGTAAGAGTTGTTTAATATTACTAGCTTAAAAAGAAAAGAATAAATTAGCTTGCAATGGTTCTAACCACAATGACTTGGTAATTTCAAATTTTTATTCTTCTAAGGAACAAGCAATACCTGTTCAAAAGGGAGGAAACATAATTGTTTCTAATTTTGCTGCATGTTCAGAAAGATCAAAAACCACACATTTGCTGGGATGCATAAATATCCCCCAAAATAACTCCTGATAAATACACAAAACAGGTGATTTTACTTGAAAACTTTTTGTGGACAAAAATCCTTTAATATTACATACTATCTGGACAACACATTCCAAATGTTTCAGCAATGAGTTTTTTAACAGTAATTTATTGCATGAATGCGGAATTTTACATCCCCTGACCTTTTAAAAAAGAGTAATAAAAAATTACAAAAGTGAAGTTAATGTAGCATTAAGGCTGAGAATTTATAAAAACAAGCATCAAGTCAAATGATTCCTTATAAAAAAATTGTGTACACTGCACATACTGTACATATTAGGCTAAGCAGCTAGAATCTAAAACACTACCACATTGCCTGTGCACTGTGGTCACTTTTATGGTTTTTTGAAGCATCGTAACATCTGAATTACCAAACACCTGTGGATTTACATTCTTACCCTGAACTCTGCATTAACGGTTTCCTCTCATACCTTATAACACACCTCATAGCTGAAACATTTTCATTAAGTTCAAACTAGCCCAGTTTTTTTAAAAGTCTGTCATCAAAAGACATCTCTCCACAACATCCATGGTTATTATACTGGAATTCAATGTGTATTTTCTTCAAGATGAAAAAATGCCTAACATTCTCCTTTGACACATTTGCAATACATCACAAATGAGCAATAAGATGACCGGGATACTTCCAGTAAGGCCATATTGTCCAACGAAATTCCCCTCTTTTGAATGGATGCTTCCAGCCCCATCTGGATAGACATGGAAATTCATGCCCTTGGTACTTGGATTGTCCCCAGAAATATTCAGTCTGGTAAGTCACCCTCTTGGTCTCCTGAAGCAGAGCTGCAGAAGTGAGTACATTCTTAGTGAGACCAATAGCCCCTCTGTCACCTTTCACACATCTGATTTGGTTATGAGCCTGGTCAAGGTGGAGAAGAAAATACATTAGGTTGTATGTACCACAGATTTATTTCTACTGAAATCTCTTATTGGGGGTGCTCATCAACTGGAGAATGGCTGTACAAGCTATGATACGTGAATGTGATGTAATACTTTTCTCTTACACATTTATGAAGGTAAAAAAGCTTGTAAACTTCAGGGCATGGTTAATTATCAATTTATATACTGCTGTAAAGAATAACAGCACCCAAGTGAAATGAGCAGAACCAGGAGAAGACTGTACACCGTAACAACCAGTATGTGAGGAATTTTTCTGGTAGATTTAGCCCTTCACAGCAATGCAAGGACCTAAAACATTCCCAAAGGACTCTTGAGGCAAAATGCCATCCATATCCATCCATATCCAGACAAAGAACCATGGAATTGGAACGCAGAATGAAGCAGAATATTTTCTCTTGTGCTATGTTTTGTTGTTTTTTCTCATGGTTTCCCCCATTCATTTTAATTCCTCTATGCAACATGACTAATGTGAAAATGTGATTAAGAAGAGTATATATACACACGTATACATACATATATACACGTATATATGTATATATACGTGTATATATATAAAAGATTGCATGCTGTCTTGGGGAGGGTGGGGAAGAAAACCTAAGACTTATGGAAGTGACTGTAGAAAACTGAAAACAAATTTTAAAATAAAAGTAAGAGAACCCTTCCAGTTCTCCAGGTTTGATACCTTGGAGTCCCCTTGAATTTCTCCTTCTCTCTCCCCTCCCTTCCACCACATAGCCAATCAATTGCTAAGTTTTGTTGACTGATTCTACATTCATTCACATCATGTCACATCTCTTCTCTCTATTCATAGCAAAACACCCCTCACTCCCCATTCAGGCCTTTACCTCTTGCTTGGTCAGCTGCAATCGCTAACTTGTTGTTCTCCCTACTCACCCTCTCCCATTCAGAATCCATTTTTTGAACAGCTGCCAAGCTGACAGTCCTAAAGCACAGATCCAACCATGTCACTCCACTATTCAAAAATCTTCAATAATTTATTAGCTCAAAGATACAAACTCCTTAGCTTCCCCTCTAAAACTGTTCACAATCTGACTCCGGCCTACCTTTCATGACATATTACATGTTATTTTCCCTTAATTACATAATATTTCCCCTTTTTGCATGATCCTGCGTAAAGAGCCTTCCTGCTATTTCTGATACATGACATTTCATTTCCATCTCCATGTATCTGCCCAGGCTATACCCAAGGTCTTATACATATGCCCCCACTTCTGTCAGAATTTCTAGCTTTTCTCAAAAGTTGGCTCATATCACCTACTGTAGGAAAACCTTCCTAATCCCTCTTAGTAGCTACTACTTTTGTTCCTTACACTCAAAATTACCTTGTAGTACCTAACTTCAAACATACTTATTTTCACTTACGTGTGTACAGACCTTCCTTCCCCCGCCCCCTTAGTTTTTTTGGGAAAGTAAAATTTCTTGAGGGCAGAGGGCCCTAGAATACATAGTTGGTGCTAAATCAATGCTTGTTAATTGGGATTAAATTCTCAATTGCTACAAAGCACACTGAGGAATTACCTTCACGGACTTAAATGATCCTCATTTCCTTTTTAATTTCCTTAAAAGTCTCTGCTAAAATCCCACCTTATACAGGAATCCCTTCCTAGTAATCTTTAAACTTTCCTCTAAGAATCTCCCCAGGTTATTTTGTATATTTTATTGTATTTGTCCTAATTGTTTGCATGTTGTCTCCCCATAAGATTGTGAGATGAAAAGAGAAAACATTTTTTGCCTTTCTTTATGTTCTAGCAGTTAGCATAGTGCCCGGCACATCGTAAGTACTTAATACATCATGTCTGTTGTCTGACTGAAAAAGCCAACTAAAAAAGTGTTATTTAGAGATGATAAATACTTAACATAAATACTTCCAAGTAATGTAACTAGTGCCAATTAAATGCCGTATTACATCATTTATTTTTATTTTTTGTAATGGTACATGTAGTTTCTGTTTGACTAAGCAAAACATGCAGAACACTAGCATGAATATAGAGATCTGCCAGGAAAAAAGAAAATAATTCCCCCTCTGATAACACTAACATGCACATCTTCATTTCCATGAAATTATGAAACATTGAAGTAGATGAGGTAGAGAAAAATGAACAACAACAATATTCTAAAGACGTTAAAACTGCAAAAATATTTACATATGCTTGTATCTGGAGATGAATGAATGAAGCAAGCATTTATTAAGTGCTTACTATGTGCAAAGCACTGAGGATACAACAGAAAATCAGACAGTCCCTGCTCTCAAGGAGCTCACATTCTAATGGAGACAACACCTAGGGAAGGATAGGGAAGGATTCAATGGCAAGGTCCCATGGTCCTTAGGGTGCAGCAGCAAAGCAGATGTTAATGCTTCTTCTTTAATGATGGTAACTTATCAATTTCTGATGTTGAACTATTTGACAATACCAAGGATTTTGGTAGCAAAAAACTTTCCTTCCTGGGTCTTCAGGAGCTGTTGCTGTAGCACCTGCAGGAGCAGTTATATGAAGATGAAAATGAAAACAATCTCTGCCCCTGAGGAGCTTACATGCTACTGGGGAGGGGAAACAACATTGTACAGATAAGTCAGTACAAGATATACACATGGCAACTCAAAGTAGTCAAGGTGGTAGCACTAAGTGAGCTCTGAAGAAACGTAATGGTTCCAAGAATCAAGATGAGGGGGGTGCATGGGGCAAGCATGAAGACAGCCTCACAAAGGCACTTAGAGACACAAGGGAGCGCATCAGAAAGAGGCGAGCTTGACTGGAACACCGCCTGGATGAGAGGAACTAATGTAAACTCACTTTGGAAAGAGAGGCTCGAGTCAGACTAGGGAAGGCTTTAAATGATAAAGAAAGGGAGTTTGTTTTGGAAGCAGCAGAAAACCAATGAATCTTTTTTTTAGTAAAGCAATGACATGGTTTCCTCACTCCCTGAGGATAGTGCAGATGGTGGGAAGCAAACGTTAAATTTGATAGTATTATTTCTTACAAAGTAAGTTTGTCATGCAAGAGAAGGGTATCTCCATTTTTCATCTATTTCAAAAGGTGGAGAGCAGAATACACCCATACATATAGTTAGTTTGAGTTTCAACTGTGGGATTCAGTTTTTGTATAATGTAGTGAGATACTCAGGTTCTGCATACAGTTGGGTCTGAAACTTAGCTGAGAACTGAGAAAATAAAGTGTTAAAACTTCAGGAGGGTTATAAGAATCTTACGGAATCTAGAACTGGAACCCTATTCCTACATCCTTGCAGAACTGTCACCCCATTTGAAAAGGTGGTTTCAATGTGGTAAAAATGACTATGGAACACAGAAAAACAAACACAGAAGACAAGTAAGTGGCTTAATTAAGAATATCACTTAAATGGTCAATTTAACTACATCATATTGCACAACTTCCTCTAAAGTCCTACTCTGATGACTCACAGTTGCATGGAAATAAACCCTCGTTCAACACCAGAGAACCACAAGCTATGGCTCACCTAACTATATATGGGCCTGACGACTGACTGTTCAAGGATCAGCATAGCTAACAAGTTCAGAGAGATAGGTGTATTAGTCAAAAGGCTGGCTACCATCTAATTTGTCTTTTATGGCTAAAGCAATAAGAGAAAAAAAAACAAACCATGTACTAAATTTTGAAGACTTTATGAAGGGTGCTGGCACAAAGAGTGCCCACCCAGGGAAACTGTGCCCTTAACAGCAGCCTTTACAAATTCATAGACTCAAATTTTAGAGTTTGAATCTAATCTGGGCTACCCCTCATATCGCAGTGGCAGAAACTGATGAGAACTAGAATATGCATGTATCTTGTTTAAGATCGCAGAGCTACTTACAAGGACCTGAAAAGCTACAGTCCTCTTGTTTTAGCAAATGAGCCCAAAATCATGTTTTTCTAAGGTACTAAGGTTTTCTAAAGATACTACTCCTATGGCTGCTTCACTGAAGCCCATGGACTACCTTCAGTATGCAATTTAAATTAAAAAAAAAAAATAAAAGTAAAAAGGAGAAAATAAAACAGCTCAAATACAAGGTAAAAACAATCGTCAAATTTCATTAATGTTTAAGACCAAAGTAATGATTTTCTTTCTTCCCCTTTAAGCAAAAAGGTCTAATGGGAAATGAAACATCATTACATACTACTATAAATTTTTCAAATTAAAATTTTTAACCAATTAACTAAAGCATAATTATGAGCAATGTATGTGTCAATGTACAAATGATATGTTTCCTTTTCACATTAAGTAGATTTTAAAAGCAAATTTTAAGATCAAAAGGGGAACTAAAGCTTCTAGAAGAAAGAATTTATTGGCTCTTCATTAACTTAAAAAAAAAAACAACCCTAATGTATATCTCACTAATATTCAGAGTCCATGCTAAAGATCAAAATTAAATAAAGTCAAGGTTCAAATTATGCAGATAATTAAGTATGGGAAAGAAAATATTAGCTTTGACAAGTTCATTATTTTTCAGGTATAGCCTAGCTCAATAACTTAATTAAAACATTCTATTTTCTAATGGTAGATCAGATTTAAGAGCTACTAATTTCTTATGGCAATTCAACACACAGAAAAACCTTTTAGGAAATGTAAGTGCAGAAGGAATCTTTTCTCAATGAATGACAAATCCAAAGCACAGATTTTTCTTTTAAGAAATACTATTACGTTACAGAGCACACATTAATTTGGATACGTAGCAATTTAATTTTACATATTAGAAGAATCTTAATTATAACAAATATGCATAAATGGGATATTGGTAAAGTTTTAAGTATTACTTAAAAAATGAAATACTTAAATAGATGTTATCTCATAGATTTTATAATCCCCATGAATGATGTAGATGCAACCTATTCATAAAATGCCCACTACTATTAGCCATCCATATTGTCTACCCTCCAAGCTAGAAGTCTTGGCTTTCTGCTGCTAACATTGAAACATTACTAGCAGAAGAGCACTCTACTCTCTCCCCTACCTTCACCCCATGATCCAGCCTATCTTTCTATCATATCTTTCCTTGAAGATATTTTTTAATTCCTATTCTTTAAAGTTCCTCATTTATTATATGTTCCAGCTGCTCTTACCCACTTATGCACCCTTCCATTGATTTCCCTATGATATGCATTTTAAATTCTAAGCTATTTTCATAAGTATCTTAGTTTTCCTCCCCACTGAAATCATGTCTTTACTACTTAAAAGGTCTGTTCTTTGGAACTGCCTATACCAGTATCTCCTTACATAAAAATAATTACATTTCTAGTATAGATTATTTGAAAAGTACATCATGACAGATGACATGTTTGATAACTTCTACCACCTAAGAATCTGTGGCCCATAGGCTAGGAAGCACTGCTTTACACTGTTAACTCTGGACTCTGGATATAGATAGCTTCCAAAGTCAGGATTAGGACCAGTAACTCAAAATAACAGACCTCACAGGATCATATGATATTAGAAAAGCATATTTAGAGAGCTAAAAATATAAGTTTCTTGGGAGAAGGGACTGTTTGATTCCTTTTATCTGTATCCCTACTGTGTACTGAAGATGATGCCTGATACAATGATGGTGTCTGATAAATGTATGTTGACTGATAGATAAGAAAGCTGAAAAAGTGCCCAAAATGTTTTTACTAATAAGTTTAGTATTCATCCTCTACAAATATGGTACACTATTACATAATAATATTAATTGCCAGTTTTCTTTATTTCCATATCCCCTTTCAATTATCTATACAATATAGTTCTAAGCCATATAAATATCCCCCCCACAGGACAAGGATTGTCTTTAAGAACAGACCTTCAACCAAAAGATATCAATGGAAAAACAATGACAGCATTTTAAAATTTTTGTTGGACCATCTATTTAGAAACACCTGCTTAGAGGTATCTCACTGAATGACTGTCTCAAAAAAGTTTTTGTAAAAGTATTTTTGTATAATGTGTGGAGAACAAAAAGTAACATACTGAAAGTAAGGAGACTAGGTTTTGTCATTAATGAAAAAACCACTTAACATCTCTTTGCTCTGTCTCTTCATCTGTAAAAAAAAAAAAAAAGGGGGGGGGAAGTGAGCTGTGAGATCAAAAAGTTCCTTTCAGGATAACAAAAATCTATTGCTTCAGGAATCATTTCCTCATTAGAATCTATTGTAACTCAGAAGTATGTTTCTGGGGGGTGGAGGGAGGGGAAGGAAGGGGAAAATCTTGTCACCAAGAAAACAACTTGACTGATTGCCCAAAAGTCACCTGCTTGCTTCAACCCATATTAGACAATAAAGAAAATCTTCGCTGAAAGCAGAGCAGTGGGGACACACAATACTCATGGTTAGCTCCAGGAAGAACCATCTCGTGTGGACACCCCTGTACATATCTCTTAGAAGTTATACAGACATTTTAAGTATTGAGTATTTTAAGCAATGAACCTGTCACTTTAAAACAAGAAGTTCCATCAACCACACTTCAAACTTGAGATAGTTCTACTGGTTTGGTCAATTCAAATACAATAAATGAAGAGGATATTTACATTATATTTTTGAGGACAAAAGCTCAAAGATGATTCTGTAGCTTGCATAACATGAAATCTAAATGACACTCAATTCACTAAACCATAATTATGAATTTGTAAGTTTATAAATGTCAATGTACAAATTTACAAAATTTTTAAAAGTATCAATGTACAAAAATGATTTGGATTTTTCACAATAATCCAAGTAGGTTGCTGATTCTCACAACTGGTCATTCCGTAA